>CM067321.1:63467807-63951117 GCA_034231615.1 Meghimatium bilineatum | reverse complement strand
AGACACCTTGTTGAAGTCGATGAAGACGAGACACCTTGTTGAAGTCGATGAAGACAAGACTCCGTACTGAAGTCTAGGGGAGGCGAAAAAATTTAGTCTTGTAATATTTTATTACAATATAATATCATCTTCTTCTTCTCTATCGTTCATTCTCAAATTCTCTCTGGTCCTCTCTTGTAGAAGGACAATGGTCCTACTAAATTACCAGAAGGTTGTTGTCCAGAAAATGGAAATGCGTTGTGTTGCCGTTTTATTTGTGTCAATGGTCCGGCACATCCGTCTTTTCCGGTGCAATATATTATAAACATTCATAGAATATGTTAAATGAAGCCATATTCGTCTTCAGATGCTGTTGAAATTAACAGGGCTATATTTGCATATACTATCTCTCTATCTGATACTGTGGCGAAGTGTTACAGAGCGCATCTGTACCGGCCTAGGTACCGAGTTCGATCCCCGCCACTGTCAATTGTGCATCCGGAGCGCTCATAAAGCAATGGCAAACTACTGTACATAGAAAATTTGCCTAGAAAATCACCACAGTCAACAAATGCTGGGTTGATAGCTACGTACTGAATAGGATATGCTACCGAAATCTTTCTATCTATCTATGTTCCTTCAGCACAGAGCACGGTGCATAAGAACCAGAGCTCTCCAGTTCGAACGATGTGATTCTACTGTGTGTAATTCCTGTATGTTGTTGATACCCATAGTCATACCTTCTTTGATGGCTGCTTTGTGAAGTCTTTCTTGGTCTTCTTCTTTTTCTTTTGCCTTCGTGTACCTATTTTAATGCTTGCAGTGGCAATCTGTTTTGCATATGCTATATGGAAAGACTATTTTCCTACTTAAGTTATTATAGTGCAAAATAAATTAATATTTAACGTTATCATAACCCGTGTTTATAATGTCATATATACATTTTCATCCAGGTCGGTTCAATAGTTTTAGAGTTATAATTCTTTATTTCCCGTGGACACAAATTTCTAAAACGGAGTATAGAAAAGTTATTAAAATATTTTACTGCCGTCTAGATTATATTAACATCTTTATAGCTGTTTAAATTATATGTAGCATCTATATAACTGTCTAAATTATGTTAGATAATCTAAATTATGTGTAGCATCTATATAGCTGTCTAAATTATGTTCGAACATAATTTAGATAATCTAAATTATGTGTAGCATCTATATAGCTGTCTAAATTATGTTCGGACATAATTTTGATAATCTAAATTATGTGTAGCATCTATATAGCTGTCTAAATTATATGTAGCATCTAGATAGACGCTACAAATCTAATTGTAAAACAATAAAAGTAGCACGAGTATTTTGTCCCGGTTTCCATCTTCGTGTTAGTAATGTTGGTATCGGTTTTGAGTCTAGAAATTACGGTAGCAATAATTACAGATGACAGAAATGTTACTGTCAAAATTAATTAAGCATTAATCATTTAAACATCACTATTTATGGTTACAGTAAACATTGCACACACACACACACACACACACGCACACACACACGTGCAGGCATACATAGGCATTTATACACATACGTACTTCTCCACAAATATCTTCTTCTTCTTCAGCGTTCATTCTCAAACTCCCGCTGGACCTCCCTTGTAGCAGGACCATTGTCCTACTAGAATTTCAGCAGGTTGTCGTCCAGATAATGGAAATGCGTTGTGTCGCCGTTTTATTTGCGCCAATGCCCTGTCACATCCGTCTTCGGACGACTCCACAAATATAGACCACGAACATCTAAATATACCTCAAGGGGCTACTATTGTCACACTTTTGGAGTCTTTCCTTTGGAAATTCCCGTTTTCAACTTGTTCTTATTTATATAGATATAAAATAGGTACATCTGGATGATAGTTTTGTGCACTGATCTCACTTATCTTGGTATATCCGACTTCATCCGTGATTTTCATTTGCATGCGACACACATTATACTCAAAACGACAATTGATCTTTTGCATAAGCCACAATGAGTGACATTGTGTGAGGGGAAAAAAACAAGGGACTATTATAGGGAAGTATTATAAATGATGTACGTGAAATTTCGGCAACTTGTAGTAACCATCTATCTTTTATGTCACGTCAAGCTTTATCCGGTTGTATATTTAAATATATGTTAACAGAACCACGACTCCTTCTTCTTCTCGAATCCCCAGGAATTGCGAGTGATTAGCATTTGCTTCTTATGTGCAGTGGGAAGGTTTCTACTAGCTTTCTTTCATAACCAGGACGCTTCAGCTTTCAGCTTAGTGCAATGTCTATTGAATGAGCCTTTTACTTTAAAGGGATACGCGAGAATTCACTATTTTCCGTGGTTATAACGCTCTGGTATTACCAAATTAGACAAACGTCCTCGATGCTATATTAAAAGCCGAATACCTCACCATAAGAGATACATAAAAATAGAAGGAAAAATAAAGAAAAGACGCACACACTATGTTGATAACAACAAGATTTCCAATATAGTTTCTGATCACATGATCTTCTCTGGAATATTATAAAGAATGTTTACACTTCCCACAGTTTCTGTCTGCCAATTTGATATTTCTTCTCTATCAATATCAGGCACCAGATATCATAACCTCCAAATTCGCTTTTCGTGCTTCTTCATTCTTGCTTAAATATTTACCTTCATTTGGCTGTTTATGCCTGATCATACAGTTGCTTTGGAGGAAACTTTATATTCCTATTTATTTCGCAAACAGAACAGACTTGAATAAGATTTTCTTGTGTTTTATTTTATCGAAACAATAATTTCACGGGAACTGACAGTATATGAAAGGGAATCCCACGTGTCCGTCTTCTGCAATATGGTATATGCTTATACCATAGAAGGGGAAGAGATGGCTACCGCCCTCATATAGCAGAGTCACTGAAATATTAGATCGCTAATATATCACACTCCTACGGGTGTGATATATATATATATATATATATATACATTATATACATTATATACATTATATACATTATATACATATATATATATATGTATATGTATATATATATATATATATATATATATATATATATATATATATATATATATATATATATATATATATATATATATATATATATATATATATATATATATATATATATATATATATATATATATATATATATATATATATATATATATAATACATGGTATGGGTTAACTTTAGTTTACATGCTTATAAACTATTCATCGTCTTCTTCGTTCTGAAACTCCTGCAGATTAGCAGAATGTAGACTAGATAACGAAATGCGTTATGTCATAGTTTACAGAATGGCTATCTACTACTCTAGGAATGACAAGTCCGATATTATCATGACTTCTGAGACACTTGTACCCTCTGTGGGATGAGAAAGCCAACCCCACCATTAAAAATATCCTGTTGATTTATACAATATAATTGGTAGATAATAGTTTCGCTATTCTTTGCTCCCTTTACTCTCACAACACCGGGGCGTTCTAAACTATTAATTGCAAATTGTTAATCTATTGTTGTTGTATTTCTACAACAGCATACTTTCTTTTACCATAGTATATCTTCCTCTTACAATAATATACCTTCTACAATAAAACCTTCCTCTGGTGGAGTCATTAGAGAGAACTAAAAAGTAGGCTTCGTTGCGAAAACTCACGGTTATCGCTGTTCCCGGACACACGGGTGTGGAGGGAAACGAACAGGCAGACCAATTAGTCAGCCTCGCTACCATAACAGATGGTCAATCTATGGACCGAGCAGACATACTCATTGCTCTTTTGAGTCAGCACAAGCAGATGATTTTGAGATAAATGAACAAAAGTCAATATCGAGAATGCGCGAATTGGGAGTGAGGATAGGCGCAGCCTGTAGAGAACACCTAACAAAGATTTCAAAAAGAGCAGTGAACTAACATAGAATCCGAACCATCAGCCATTATACCCTGAGAGATTTACTGAAGTGGAGATCTGAGGAGGATAATCAACATACCTAATACCTTCTTCTTACAATAGTATATCTTCCGCATACAATACTATACCTTCTTCAACCGTATATTTTACTGTTACAATTAGGGGATAGCTGACAACTTGTCACCTGTGACAAAATCATTGTCACATCTTGTCTCAATTTCTTACTTTTATCTTCTATCAAATAATCTACATTGATAACGAAAAGATGTAAGCCAACAAACATTACGCAATTAAGAAGAATATGTGCTTTTGTCTGAAAGATATGGGCTGCCCAGAGCTACCTTCCCATAGCGAAAGGGATTATTTTATCATCATCATGTGCCAAGATGTACATGTGCATCATGTACCTGCTCACAGATAAAGGAAGCATTTCATCATTTTTACCTATGTATAGTATATATGTGATATATACTTTGCAGAACAATGTATTCAACACTCTATAAGTTTCCGGGTTCTGGGCTAGCTGGTCAGCATATTCCAGTGCCATATTTGATGCCTTCAATATCCTGTGGCAAAACTTTGAACATTATAGATTGTATATATTTAATGTCGAGTTCTACACATGCTTTATTGACTACACCAAAGGATTCGATTGAGTACATCAAAAACTTTGGAATAGCATGAAGGACATGAGTTTCCCGCAACACCTAACCCGCCTCATAAAAACAGTATATCAAGACCAGCAAGTAGCCGTATGAATAAATAGTGAAACTTCTGATTTGTTCAGTGTGGAAAAAGGAGTCAGACAGGGATGTGTCTTATCACCATATCTCTTCAACATTTATGCAGAGAACATATTAAGGAATGTAAGAAATTATCAACAGAGAAAAACTTCTACCCACTCAATATTGGAGGTCACAAGATACTAGAACTAAGATTTTACCATCAGCATATCTCAACATATATCTCAACAGTCAAGCAGGTGTCGAACATCTCATAAATTCCATTAAGGAACAGTGAAAAACAAAACCTATTTCTGAATGGAAACAAGACTATGATTATGACATGCGACAAAACCACTAGCAAGTTAGCAATCAGTATCAACAACAGCGAATTAGATAGTCATTCAGTTTTAATATCGTGGTTCTTTTATCAACAGTAACGGTGATTTCTATGAAGACGTCAGAAAGAGGTTGGTTATCGCGTCAAAGAAGCTGATACACATGAAAAACATATGGCTGAGCTTCTGCAAACCAACAAAACTAACATTCCTAAGAGCTTGCATATTCCCAGTGGCATTTTATGGATGTGAATACTGGACACTCACCAACAAACTGAAAAATAAAACAGCAGCATTTGAAACAAAATGTTACAGACTAATCCTCAGAATACAGTGGACCAATGTAGCCGCCCTGAGAGAAATGAATGTGTAAGAAAACTAGCTAAACATTATCATTTTTTTCCACAAAACTACAATATATGCGCCGTATTAAACACCATGACAGCCTAGAGAAGACCATATTGGACGGGATGCTGCCCTAGATTGACAGAAGTTTCAAAAGACTGTGATGACTTCTACAGGAAATACTACATGATGATATATATATATATATATATATATATCATAACTAAAATACCATGTGTCCATCGTCGTCTTGGTTTTCCTAGTGTTCTCTCTTCTGGAACCTTTCTCTTCATGGTTAAGTTACTCCTTTTAAACCACTGCGTCTTTTGTATGTCTTAAACATGAAAATTTTGCAATTTTATAGACTTACATTTCAGGTTGCTTTGATCTAAAATATCCTCGATTTTTGTAGGTTGAATATTTAGTATTACCTCTTGAAGAAAAAAAATGCTAACCAAGAACTAACCATTTGGTCACTACCTTTTTTCATTTTATAAGAACTTCATATGTTACGGAATGACATGATGGCACATGCTGAGATCTAGAATTAATAATCAACCCTGCTTCTTCTTAAATGTTACTCATTTAAAAGTGTGGCTTGTTGAAAATTTTACTTCAATGCAGTCCCCCTAGCATTTTAAAATTTGGGTTCGTGTGACCTATTGTTACGGTATGACAACATTGTATTCTAACTTTAATAAAACTATAACCTTATAATACATCGCATGTCTATATACACATTGTACTTTTTGCATTTTTCCACACAAAAATTACTTCACAGAAAATTTAATTGATCATTATTTTCTGATGAATCTGATAATTTCGCTGTTGAGTTAACAAACAAAAAAAAACAACTTTGGCCTGTCTTCTTTCATTACCGTATGTTATCCTATGAATGAACTTTTGACTGTTGTGGAAATTGTAGAAATAGATTACGATAGCTGTGTCACTTCCGCAGAATGCCAAACTACCGCATTCTAAAACAAGTACTATTCAGATAACTGTCTGAGGGCCCGCGGTAAACCAATGCTGAGGTACAAAGACATCTGAAAAATTTCTCTATTGACTCCAAAAACTGGAAAAACTACCAAAAACGACCGAAACTCGGGTTGTCTGGAGCCACAATCTGCGTGCGATGGCGACGGTGTTTAGAAACAAACACTATGTTACATTAAGAGAGTAAACACAAATCTTCTAAGACATGATCGCTTAAAGAGTTTCCATTCCTGGGTGAAAATGATTGTTGGTTGCATTTCCTTTTTCGTTTAATGACCGTCTGCAAGACGCAAAAGGTCATACATACATAAAGTGAAGGAAAGGCTTTTATATGCGGTGAAAATAAAGACTGTTGTCATAACAATTTCCATGACGAGTAAATGATATAATTTTTTTAATTGTACCTTAGATAAACACAAATCTAATCCTAATAATAATAAACCCATAACCCATCAGGGCCGTAGGGGTGTCACAATGAGGCGTTTGGCGCAGAAAGATCCCCACGTATCTTTATCCTCTATCATCCTGATGAGATTGGAAACTTCACACCCTGTCTATTCTTTAATGTTATCCACCCATGTCTTCTTATATTACCCCCTCAACCCAGGGCCGGATTTAGACTTCATAGGGCCCTAAGCTATTTGAGATATGGGGCCATTTAAAGATTCAGAATATATAGATAGTGAAATAAAAAATGTGTTGGGGGCCCCCTAAGAAAGTGGGGGCTCTAAGCTATAGCTTGCTTATATAGGTAAATCTGGCACTGCCTCCACCGTGCCTTCAAGAAATCTTTTACCATCGATGAATTTCTTATCACGCTCCCTTACCATTGGAGATTACGAAGTTTCACGAATGTCAACAGCGGTACCTGTTGCCCAGCTAATGAATTAATTTTATCATGCACAAAAACATTGTTCTTATGTTCTCGATAAATCTCCATAGCAAATCTTAACCATGGTTTGAACCCAAGATCTTGTGGATATTAGACTGTCGTTCTATCAATTCAGTCACGAGCTCCACTAAATGACACAATAAGTGAATTACGATATTTATCGCACGTGACAAAATTGTTGATGTCAAGTTTTCCTTTAACAACATTTATTGGTTATTAGTGGATTCTAGTAAAATTCCCTATGGCCTCGCCGATAGATGTTCAATCTCAGCAGACACATGATTTGCATACTAATAGTTCTACGGGCCCTCGAGTTATAGATATTTCAGATGAATAACTAACAACATTCATATGCTAGAATTGGTGTTATGTAGTTCTAGAGGGTTATCTTGCTCTCTAGACAAGAACATATTGCATCATCATCCTCATCATCAGGTGCCACGCCGGCTGGCGTAGGCGGTCATGGCTCTCCACAGCTCTCTGTCCACAGTATTATGTATCAAAGTCGTTGTTGTTTCCTTGCCGTGCCAGGTTGTCAAACTGTCTAATATTTTCTCATGTTGTCGCCCTGTCTCTGTTGCCTTCAATTTTGCCTGTTGTGACAATGTTATCTAAAAATGTCTGTCTCATGGAGTGGCCAAAAATATATGATCATTACATGCTGCCTACATATTGCATAGCAGGCCCTACACTCTCCATTTTTAAGAATTCTGCATTAAAAATAAATTGATAGCATAGGCCTATCCTACACAGGACGTAGCTATCAACCCAGCATATTTTGGCTGTAGTGATTTTCTAGGAAATATAAATACCCTCAGTATTTTGCCATTGCTTTCTGAACGGTCTAGATGCACAATTGCCTGTGGCGGAAACGAACTCTGTACCGTGGCCGTCACAGACGCCGTGTACTACTTTGCCACAGAACCGGACCGAAAAACTGCATTGCCTGCCTCAAATTGTTTCTTATCGCTGTTGAAATTCTTTCATATGATGCCATTGTTGTTCCTAAATATTTGAATTGGTTGACCTGTTTCAGTATCGAGTCATTCACTTTCATCTGGCCCATTTGGGTTATTAAAGTTTAGGTCTATTAATAATTAATTTTAAATTGCAGAAATTCGCCCAAACTAACAGACTGGTCAATAAAACGAGAAGATAGTAGTATTGCGATAATTTCTACTCAATTCACATTTTCTTTCTCTTGGGGCCATATATGAATGTATACAAAAATAACACTTTCATTGTTACAATATGTATTGATAATTCCGTTAGCCTAGGCAAAGCTGTGTCATCTAAGATTAATTTGTTAACAAACAATTTTGACGCAATTTATGGACAGTCAGGACTGAGTTTGTTGTTCTAAGTGTCATTCTCAGTGGATGAGCTTTTCTCTGTGCGTTTTTTCTTGAAATTACATTGTATGTTTAAACTCCAGTACAACTACGGCAATCCTCTGAAGCTTTTAACCTTTGATCATTTTTTTAAAGAATTTCCAATTGTCAGATACAGTATTAAGATATTATTGATGTACTTCTCTGTCGTATATTTAGGCTAACATTTTAGTAATTTTTATAATTAAATGAAATTTAGTTCAAAATAAAATTTCAAAATTTAGTATTAATGGGAATTCCCATTAATATCGGATTTTTCCAATTCACAACATCAAATGTAGCTGGAATCGACACGAAATTTCATGTTTGCCTGTTATTGTATTCTTAAAGAATATTTCGCATTATAATTAACTTTTTTGAGATATTAATAGTTTTTTTTAAAAACTATTTTACTGTTACTATACAATAACTAGGCCTAACAATAACTACTTACATGCATATTGACATTATTCATTATTGATTTCACGTAACTCTCATGTTTATGATGTTAACTGTTAACTCAATAACTACAATGACTACATGCACATTGCATGTAACTTTCACCAATGAATATTAACTCTTGAATTACCACTTCGCTTACACTTAGGTAACTCAGTAAATGAGTACGCCCTAATTGTCACTAACTGATCTCTCTATTTGATCATTTGTTGTACACGTGATCCGCGGACGCCTTCCTTTTCAAACAAACTGGTATCTGTGAATTTGAATTGTAGTGTCTTCATTTATCTAGCTTCCGTGTGGAGAAACACTATTCTCAATCATCCGACGCACTGCACATTCAAAAAGGTGATGTATTCTAGTTGTGTAAAGCTGTGTCGCCAGTATATTGCAAGTTCACACCATTGGCGCAAAGAATAATATGGATAGGCCTATACAGTACTTAGTACTGTACAGTGTAGGCAAAAGAGCAAGGGGTAGACCAAAAGAAACACTCAGAAGAGCAATACTTAGAGAAAGTAAAACAACCAATAGTTATACTATTCAAGAACTGCACAGAATGGCTTTGAACAGACAGAATTGGAGAGATCTGACCTCTGCCCTATGCGCTAACTTCAGCGCAAAAGGAAAATGAATGAACTCTGTCCTGCCTGCCCACATGTAGCCTACACATGGCCCTGTTGCCAATCTTGAACTTTGTGAACATGTGACTGTGGAGTTGGTTGTGTCCCGTTCTGATGTGTATAGGCTTAACTGTTTTCTCAAACAAATTTTACCATATAGGAATATAACTTGTTTTCTCTAACAGATTTACCATATATAACTTTGTTTTTCCAACAGACTTGGCCATAGGCATATATAACTTTGTTTTCTCTAACAGACTTGACCATAGGCATATATAACTTTGTTTTCTCTAGCTGAT
The DNA here is from genome assembly GCA_034231615.1 of Meghimatium bilineatum. Classification (NCBI taxonomy): domain Eukaryota; kingdom Metazoa; phylum Mollusca; class Gastropoda; order Stylommatophora; family Philomycidae; genus Meghimatium; species Meghimatium bilineatum. The sequence continues at coordinate 63,941,168 of CM067321.1, read as the reverse complement.
TTGATCATATAACACTTTGTTTTCTCTAACAGACTTGACCATATATAATTTTGTTTGTCTAACAGACTTGACTAAAGGAATAGAGATTACAAAGCGCTAGAATGGATGAACAGTCACTCCAATATGCAAAAAACAAGTTTGGTTTGAATCTTTTTAAAAATCTCTGCAAGGATTCAAAAGACAAAAATAAATTCCTATCTCCTGTAAGCATTCAGGTAGCCTTAGCAATGGCACTCATTGGAGCTAGGGGAAAAACAGCAGAGGAAATAAATAGAGTGTTGGCATGGGATAAGTTTGGTGAAAACAATGTACATAAAACATTGCAAGAATATTTAAATAATATTCAAAATGGCAAAACATTATATCAGTTATCATTGGTAAACAGAATTTACACTGAAAGAACATTTGGTGTGATTGAACAGTTCAGTCAAGCAATGAAAACATTCTATTGTGCAGGTAAATAATGGAAACGGTAAACTAGACCTATATCAGTTTATTAATTCTTACAATCAATTTGTTTATTGAAATATACTTTCACTCTCCTTGAAAAATTACAAGCAATAAAGACTTAGTATTCTTGAAGTATACAATGAAGACATGTCATCATAAAAGCTTTCTTCAGTTCTGTACACGGACTAGAACCTAACTCATACTTCCTGTTCAAATTTTTAAAAGAAATCTGCTCTGGCCATTAATTTTAGTAGGTTCACCCATAGATTCAAAATGTCTATCAACCAACAACAATGCAATACTTGATCTGCGGGCTTTGCACTGAGTGGTCATAAATCCCATTTGATGACCCGGGGAGGAGGTGGGAGGGGCCTCTCAGTGTGTAGCCCGCAGACCTATGGCCCATCAGCAGACTTAGCAACTTTTTAATCTCAGATTACATTAACTATTCTGTTGTTCAATGATGCCACAAAACAAAAGCTGAATGAAATTACGTATAATATTAAAAGGTTGTAACATTTTGTCTCACATATTTTGAATATAGTCCTAGTTTGTGTACAGAACCGTTTCTTCTTCTGCGGCTATTCTCAAACTCCTATAGATTACCAGAATGTAGTCCAGAGAATAATGCGTTGTCTTTGTTTACATCTTTGCTGCAATATATGTGCCTTTCAGTCTGACACATGAATTGTGGGTCACTTTAACCCTATATGGGATGGGACAGTCAACTCCACCCCATAACCTCCTTAGTCACCTCTTACAACATGCATGGAAGTTAAACAGTGTTGCTATTCTTTGCTCCTCTTTTAGGTCCTACCTGACACAAGTGATAAAAGGTTTTAAATCATGTGTTTTCAGCCATATTCGACAGTGTAACCTTTATTACAAATTGCCAGGATATAGTGTTTTCGGCATCTGAAAGAAGAGTAGTGACACTGATACCTACCATGCACTTCATAAGAGGCGTCCAAGGTTTTGGAGGTGGAGTTGGCTGTTCCATCCCCCTGTGGGTCAAAGTGGGCCATAGATTATACTGAAATCTGATGTGTCAATCTAAAAGGCTGTAAATAATGACACAGCTTATTTCATTCTCTAAACTACATCCTGCTAATCTGCAGGAATTTGAGAATGAAGGTAGTAGAAGAAGAATCTACTAATTCTAATTATGCTTTTGTGTATAAAAGTATATGCATGAATGATTACATTACATTTATACTGAGGTGACTAAATGGACTAAATCAAGATTTAAACACAGTATTTGTAGACCAGGAAAAGGCATTCGACAGAGTAGATAGAAACATTCTATGGAAAACCTTAGAAATGTATAATATCAGAGGACAACTATTAGATAATATAAAAGTGATATATCGAAAATACCAAAGCTCAGTAAGAACAACAGATGGAATGACTAGACCTTTTGAAACAAGATCTGGAATAAGACAAGGATGCGTATTTTCACCCCTACTTTTCAACATATATACATGGATAGAATAATAAAAGAAGCTCATATCAACAAAGAGGAAAACATTGCAAATAAACCTGATGAGGAACTTAATAATGAAATCAATGAACTATTATTTACTGATGATCAAAGTTTAATATACAAAGATGAGGAAACTTTACAAAAGAACATCAATGCATTGTTGTTAGCATGTCAGAAGTACAACATGAAAATTAATGTACAAAAAACAGAAGTTATGAAAATTAGCAAGTCTTCAACACCAATGAATATAACAGTACATAACACCAAAGTGAAACAAGCCAAAGAATTTAAATATCTAGGCAGCATTTTTTTCAAAGATGGAAGACTACACAGAGAAATAGAAACAAGGTGCCAGAAAGCAAACACAGTGACTTACCAACTTTCACCATTACTTCTTCATCCAAAGATCAAGATGGAAATTAAAAAACAAATGATATATACAATTTTTATACCAACACTGTGCTACCAATGTCAAACATGGTCTTTAACAGCTTTGCAGCAAAGAAAAATTGTCACATGTGAAATGAAATGTCTGAGAAAAGCTGCAATGGTTACCAAACTAGATAAAATAAGAAATTAAGAAAAGAGTTGGTATAATATCATGTATCGAACATATTGAGAGACAGCAAGTAAAATAGTTTGGTCACCTTATGAGAATGAAGCCAAACCAAATACCAATAAGAGCATATAATACAAGAATAACCGGGCGTAAAGCCAAAGGTAGACCAAGAAAACAGTGGATAGAAAACATCAAACATGGACTAAATGCAACCTCTGTGACACATCTGGCCTTGGAACGACAGCTTAAGCTCCCACCCCTACGCTTAACGGCAAGTGTGAATGCGATCAACAATCATTCACCTGGGGATAGACAATAGAGTAAATGGAAGTAACAAGCAAATTGTCATGTTATAGAAACAAATTCTTAAAGGAACAGATGTTGTAGAAACAAATGTTATTAAAAAAAGTGTTATAGGAACAAATGTTATATAAACCGATATTGTTATACAAACAAATATTGCAGAAACAAATGTTATAATAGCACGTAACAGAAAAATTGTTATTGAAACAAATGTTATAGACACATGCTATATACAAAAATTATTAAATAAATAAATTTTATCGCAACAAATGTTGATATAGAAATAAATGTTGCAGAAACAAATGTTAGGAATGAGAATAAATATCCACATTTGTTATTACTGTCATTTTACTGAAGTATTAAATTTGGGTACACTACAAGTAGATTGATTATAAACTTTGTTGACTTTCAAAAGACCTTTGATAGTATACAACGATCTTCACACTGGAACATTCTAGAAATATATGGATTCCAACAGAAATACGTGAACATTATAAAAGCATTTTATGACAACTTATGATGCTAAGAAAAGAAGCTGGCAATTCTGAATGGTTCCCAGTAAATACAGAAGTGAATCAAGGATGTGTCATGTCCCCGATGTTATTTAATATTGCAATGGATTGGGTCATGCGAAATTGCAGAGCAGGTAAAGATCGTGGTATCGAGGTGGCTCGGAAATAAGAGTCTGGAAGATCTCAACTTTGCAGACGACCTAGCGTTACTTAGCTCAACTCACGAAGATGCCCAAGAAAAAGCAAACAGCCTGCAATTATTCTCTGCACAACTTGGGCTTGAAATCAACACATCCAAAACAAAAACATTTGACCTTACCAACAAACTAACAGACATCAAACTAAACGACAACACTCTTGAAAAAGTCAACAACTTCACATACTGTGGCAGCAAGCTATCAACAACAGGAGATTCATCAACAGAAATATCACACCGTATTGCACTGGCTGCTAACTAATTCAATAAACTGTCAAATATCTGGCATTCAAAAACACAAAGAAATAACAAAACTCAAAATCTTCAACTCCTGCATAATTCCAACATTAACATAAGGATGAAAAAGTTTGAAAGCAACATCAAATTAGAGCAAAGACTAAACACCTTTGAAAATAAATGTCTACTGAACATACGTTGATAAGACTTCAAATAAAACGCAGTTGTCAGACAAGAATCAAAACAAGAATATGTATCCACTTATATTAGAAAACGTCGCTGGAATTACATTGGACACATGCTATGAATGAATATTGAAAGACTCCCCTGTCAAGCTTTGATGTGGTCACCAAAGGACAAGAGAAAATGAGGAAAACCAAAAGAAACTTTATGTAATACTATTACAAGAGAACGTTTCACCATCGGTATAAGAAACAATGAAGACCTAGGAAAAATTGCAATGAAACAAGAGACATGGAAATCTATTACATCTGCCCTATGTGCCATCTTTGGTCCTAGAAGAATAACTAACTAACAAGTAGATGACACCACATGTTTAATTATTTCCCTTGTCTGAGTAAATTTCATGCTCATCATTTAATAATTTAAATATTAATTTATTTAGGGTTGGAGGTTAGTTATGTAAAACCCAAACCCAAAAATAAAATAATATTTAAATTATTAAATGATTAGCAGGAAATATACAAACATAGACAAGGGAAATAACTCGACTATATGGTAGCGTCTACTTATACTGTGCCTAAATTTGCATTTTAACTTTCACAGAACCAGTCAAAGCAGATTTCAAGGAAGATGCTGAAAATGAAAGAGTGAAAATAAATACTTGGGTTGCAGAGCAAACAAACAACAAAATACAAGACTTACTTGTTTCTGACATCTTAAATTCAGACTCTAGAATGATATTGATCAATGCTGTGTACTTCAAAGGTTGGTTGAAAATTTGTTAATTATTATTAAATAATATTTTATGTACACTATTAAACATTATGTTGAATATATTTAATCTGCTGAAGACGGATGTGTCAGGCCATTGGCACAAATAAAACGGCGACACAACACATTTCCATTCTCTGGACTGCATCCTGCTGGAGATCTAGTAGTACTGCTACGGGAGAGATCCAGCAGGAGTTTGAGAATGAACGCTGAAGAAAAAAGAAGAATATATTTAAAGAAATTAGTGATCATTTTGAGGCTATTGGCATCTCTGAAAAGTATATTATAATGCAAAAGTGAGCAATTTTTGTGGGTCCATGGGTGAGATTGTACATATCTTGCATGAGATGGGACCCTAAGCTGTTTTTTTATTTCTTAAAAACTTTAGTGGTTCTGATATTTGTGAGTTTAGGATAGCCGGGAGTAAGATGGTGCACTTTTCACATTTTAGTGTATTCTGACAACTAGGCTTAACTATGAGAGACCAAACTGTCATCAATATATAGCTTATCCATCTATCTTACAATAGTGAGAATATTGAAAGCATATAGCTACGTGTAGACAGTAGAGTGAGATTTTTTGAACATATGTAAAAAACATACATAAAATGGGGCAAGATGGCACAGCACAAATGTGATACAAATGATTGTTAAATTGAGGGAGATCGCCACTGCCACAGGTCTAGCAAACCAGCAATGTGTAAATGTATGCTAAGAGTAGATAGAATAAATATATAAACATATGGGAGCACCAAGGAGCTTTCAAATACAGCAGCATTTATTAAGAAAACCAGACTTGCTATGTAGACATGTCAAACTGCAAATGAGAAGAATAGATAGAACTAGTTCGTAACTTTATTCTGAAGAAACGGTTTGAATAAAAAATAGTTTGTAATTTCTGTTCTATAATGTTATTGTAAAATTGGATGATCACTATAACCATATCAGTCTCTCCCATCTTGACATTGTCAGCTTCCTCATCACATCTTCATTTGTTCATACATTTTGAATGCGCCATCTTACCCAAATAAACATGTGCCATCTTGTCTCAAATCTCATTTTTAACAACTATTATAAATTCTGATTAAAAAAATGCAGTAGCCTGACAAGATAATGCACTTAAGAATTTTAACACCACAATGTATATTTCAGTTTAAACATTTAAAAATTCACGATATTAATGATCAGGCAGAGATCCAGAAGTTGAACAAAAAATTGATAAAACAGTGTACAAATATTTGTCCACTTTGTTGAAATTGACTCGTCTTTGACCTATCAAACTTTGTTGTGTGACAGATTATAATGTTGCAACCTTACCTAGTCACGTGTACTACCGGAAAAATCCATAGGCTCGAAAAAACCAGCTGTGCCATCTTACCCTGTGTGACATTTTACCCCAGACTACCCTATATTTCCTGCACTCAGGATCTAGTGCACATATTTATTTTAAGTCAGCTTCCAGTGCCAGTACAAACTGCTTTGATCTACAAGCAGCATTTGATCTGCAGGCTGTATTTTGTCCACCTATATGTTTAAAAAATGGTGAGTCCTATATATTCTATATATCTTGATAAATTCTAGTTATTGATCCTGTGGCTTCATGCCATTTGATCCAATGCCATTGTGTTATATGCCTTTAAATTAATGCTTTATGAACATTTACCACTGCAAATATAGATAAATTTTAACTCCAATACCAAATAAAACTACTACAGTGGAATCCCTCTATACGTATCCTTTTATAACAAATTTCCCTATATAACAACACTTCAAAATACCTGATTATATTTATTTCCTTATCAATTATACCGCATATAACGAATTTCTGTTATTAAATCATCGCCGGCTGGTGTAGGCGCTCATGACTCTCCACAGCTCTCTGTCCACACTATTATGTATCAAAGTAGTTGTTTCCTTGCCGTGCCAGGTTATTACATACCATACATATTTCATTGGTCCAGACAAATTTGTTATAATAGGATTTGACTAACTTTCACATACTTCCTCATTATTCAGTCAGTTATCAGCGTCAATAGCTTTAATGTAATTGTTATCAGGTTATACATGGTACCCCCCCCCCCCCCCCCCAGGTTCATAAATAGTGGCATCTCAGTAGGCGATATTTTCGACCTCTCTTGATAGAGTTGACACTCATTAAGAATGTATTCTGCAGTCTCTGTGCTCAGTTCACAAGTCTATTTCACCAATTTTTAGCTTTCTGTACCAGTGACTTATCAGTCTGTTGGTGTCAGTTCTTAGTCTGAAGCCATTATTCTGCTGTTAGTTTTAAACGGCATATCAGATTTCAAATTTTACAAACTTAAACAGATGAAAGAATTCACTTATCTTGGAAGCATCATATCATCAAATGGGAAAACAACAAAGAAAATCAACATAGATGCAAAATAGCATACCAAATCTTAGGACATGTATCGTATTTTCAAAAACAAACATGTGAACACCAAAACTGCTCTATATAAAAAGATCATTATACTATCACTATGCCACCAATGTCAAATGTGGATACTAACAACAAAAGTCAAAAGAAAACCTGTTACAACAGAAATCACTTTACATAGAATTCTTGGAGTAACAATAAGAGGCAGAATTAGAAATGAAAACATCAGAAGACTAACAAACACAATGCTAATCCTGGATTACATCAGAGGACAACAGATTAAGTGGATTTTACATGCTTCCAGACTATTATCAGATAGTGCATTTCAAAATAGCATTGCTATACAGACATAATGGATACAAAATACAAAGCCAGAGGCAGACCATGCAAAAGATGGATTACAGAAATAAGAGTCAACGAAAACAAACACATATGAAGTACACAAAAAGGCCTGTCTCCAGAGAACTCTTCTACCTCTATGCTGCATGACTGAAATGGGTTTTTTCTTCTTTATAATTTATTCTCAAACTCCCACTGGATCTCTCTTGTAGCAGGACCATGGACCTACTAATTTCCAGCAGGATGTAGTTCAGAAAATTAAATTGCATTGTGTTGCCATTTTATTTGCGCCAATGGCACAACACATCCGTCTTCAGTGGAATAAAGGGTTATAAAGCGAGAAGAAAAATAAAGAAGTTGTCAGTCTGAAGATAAAAAATTTTTTGGGTGACATTTGGTGATAGCTATCATTTTATTCTACATTTGGGTGCATCTTCTTCCACATTTTCTTGTATTTTGCTTTTATCATAGTTCATCAAACATTTATGCCCCTATCCAGTTCACTTTCGTGGGGAATAAGTCATAAATTAACATTTATATTAACAATGCATTTGAAACATACACATATATTTCCAGCATATATATATATATATATATATATACATACATACAGTTTGCATGGCAGAATCACTAACAATTAAAAAATGTCAATAGTTTCTCATCCATGTAAGTTGAGAAACGTACTATTTTTTATGGTTATCTCCAATAGAAAACATTCAATTTTAGACAACATTCTATATAAGGTAATTGCATGAAACAGTTCTTCTGGATATTTTGTGTGTTGTGATAATTTTAATTTGTCGTCTTTTGATGTTTTGTGCGTATCTTGATAAACACCTTTTGGATGAAATGTTGAATATGTTTTGTGTATTGTAATTTGTATGTTTTCTTGTGTGCACATCATTACCCACTAGTTTTAGTGATATTTCATTGTGTCTGAGTGGAACTGTTATAAAAACCTGTGTTTTACATAAGCTCAATTTTTAGAAGGAGTAAAGAAAATTTTAAAATTACGTGATAATGTGCAGAGAGCGCTTCTTGATTTTATTGAATTTCTCAGTCATGTGGAATTCTGATGAAGCAACCTTTCATACATGTGGCAAAATTTACTGTCATAGTTGTAGAAAATGGGGAGATGAGAACCCGCATGGCGTAATGGAGTAAAAGTGAGACATCCCTAAACTTAACTTGTGGTGTGCCATAACCTTAAATTCTGAGAATGAGCCATTCTTATTCACCAAAGTCACTGAGGAGCAACATACCTAAAAATGATGCAAAATTCTGCAGTTCTTGGAATACCAGAAGGATTCTTACTCCAGCAAGATGGAGCACTTCATATTATGTCAATGCAGTAAGAAACTACCTTCATACTTTCCAGACAGATGGATTGAAACATTAGGTCTCATTGAAAAGCCACCAGTCACAAGATTTGATCCCCTTAGATTTCTTTCTATGGGGAAAGGTTTCTTTCTATAGGGAAATATAAACACCTTTGTGTATCAAACACTGGTGTAGGGACTGGATAATCTTTGGCAGCGAATAATTAACGCTTGTGCATCTCAGTCACACCCCAGATGTTTCAAAACATGTGGAGAGATATAGAATACAGTCTTAACATTTTTCGGGCCACTAAAGGTGCTCATGTTAAGATCTACTGAAACTTGTTTCCTTTGCCTAACAAAAAAATCAAAATCCAGTCAGTCTGCCATTAATAGTGTACAAAATACTGACATTTGTTCCTGGTAGTAATTCTGCCGGACGCACTGTATATACTAATATATATATATATATATATATTTAAACAAGACAATATCCAAAAGAATAAATTCATTTGAAATGAAGTGCCACAGAAAGATCCTACGAATGTTTTGCACGGAGAAAAGAAGTACATTGAAATTATTAAAACTAAATGAAGGGTGTCTTTTAGCATCATAAGAAGGAAGCTACAGAGCTACAATAGTATTTTTTGGTTACTTAAGCAAAATGATGGTATCGAAAGGCTAATTCTGGAGGTCAGAATGCCAGCCGAGAGAAGAAGAGGAAGATCAAGAAGACGATGGACCAGCGAAATTGAAGAATGTATGCACATGTCTCTGGCAAATGCAGGCCTGCTTACACAGGACAGAGGTGTTCAGAGCATCCATGATAGAGACTATGTTCTGGAAAGAATATGTCACTATATATATATATATATATATATAATTATGGGTTAAAATTTGTAAAGTTTACTGAAAGTAATGAAAGATTTCTTCAAACACATAACTTGAAGTTACTAGTGCAAAAACATGAAATAGATGGGTTCTTTCTTTGGATGTTTGCAAGTGAATGGTGCAAGAAATGTAATTGTGATATATAAAACAAGTACGAAATGTGGCAGAATTATCTAATCCCTCTGTATCTATTTCTAACAAATCAACTTATTTAACAACTTTTTAAAATCCCCAATTATATTTATTCTATATTGTTTGTATTGTATATAGCTAATTTGTTATTGCAAACATATTTTGTTGGTCCGGTCCAAGTAATTATTGTTGGATTGGAACATTTTTTTTTTCATGTCAGGCATATGGGAGCATGCCTTTCTTGCAAGACACACAAGCAAACAGCCATTTAAAGTTGACCATGATAAAACAGTGAATGTACCAACAATGACCTGTACACAAAATTATGGCTTCACCAGAGACACTAGTCTCCAGTGTACAGCCTTAGAGATGACCTACAGAGGAGATGAATTGAGTATGGTGATAGTACTGCCTGATGAAGACTTTGGTCTTGAGGTATGAATATTGTTTACATCTTAGAATTGTATGTGGGGGTGCAATGTATAGGGAGATTGTGACATTCAATGACCACCTGAATGATGCACAGTTCTAGATTCCTTCTGAAACTTCTCCAGATTAGCAGGATATCATCCAGAAAACAAAATGCGTTTGACATGGTTTACCACTTAGCTGCCAGATCTGCACCTTTCAGACAAACATGTCTGGTTTCAGCATTTGACTCTCTATGTGATTGGACAGCAACTCTATCACAAAACCTCCTTCATCATGTGTGGTAGGAAACAGTCTTGCTATTCTTTGCTCACCTTTTGGATATTATAATGAAGAGATTAAATTACATTAGGTTTTAAAACTGAAAAGATAGAAATAGGAGAGGGGTTCCTTGAAAAAATATTCTGACAAAATAAATCCATACATAGCCAAAAATTAGGAAAAAAGGAATAGCCATATCGAAAAATTGGTGAAATAATTTATGACAATCCCTTAGGAGATATGGCACATTTTATGCATACATAAGATGGATGTAAAAAAGTAAAGTTACCCATAGCATTTATTAATGCCGTAGGGGTGTGAGATGTTAGCGATCTCACATTTCAGAGGCTCTGCAAATGAGGGTGGTAGCCATCTCTTTTCCCTCGCAGTCTTTACTTCCCGGATTAATCCAATACCCATTTAAGGCTGGGAGCCGTTGCGATCTGAAAAACATTTCCGCCTCAACTGGGGAATGAGCCCAGGACCACTCATATGCGAAGCCAGTGCGATACGCGGCTCCCCAAAGATGGAGGTAGGATATCTTGTATATTAACATACCATGGAGAGATACCATGACCTACAGAGGAGATGAATTGAGTATGGTGATAGTACTGCCTGATGAAGACTTTGGTCTTGAGGTATGAATATTGTTTACATCTTAGAATTGTATGTGGGGGTGCAATGTATAGGGAGATTGTGACATTCAATGACCACCTGAATGATGCACAGTTCTAGATTCCTTCTGAAACTTCTCCAGATTAGCAGGATATCATCCAGAAAACAAAATGCGTTTGACATGGTTTACCACTTAGCTGCCAGATCTGCACCTTTCAGACAAACATGTCTGGTTTCAGCATTTGACTCTCTATGTGATTGGACAGCAACTCTATCACAAAACCTCCTTCATCATGTGTGGTAGGAAACAGTCTTGCTATTCTTTGCTCACCTTTTGGATATTATAATGAAGAGATTAAATTACATTAGGTTTTAAAACTGAAAAGATAGAAATAGGAGAGGGGTTCCTTGAAAAAATATTCTGACAAAATAAATCCATACATAGCCAAAAATTAGGAAAAAAGGAATAGCCATATCGAAAAATTGGTGAAATAATTTATGACAATCCCTTAGGAGATATGGCACATTTTATGCATACATAAGATGGATGTAAAAAAGTAAAGTTACCCATAGCATTTATTAATGCCGTAGGGGTGTGAGATGTTAGCGATCTCACATTTCAGAGGCTCTGCAAATGAGGGTGGTAGCCATCTCTTTTCCCTCGCAGTCTTTACTTCCCGGATTAATCCAATACCCATTTAAGGCTGGGAGCCGTTGCGATCTGAAAAACATTTCCGCCTCAACTGGGGAATGAGCCCAGGACCACTCATATGCGAAGCCAGTGCGATACGCGGCTCCCCAAAGATGGAGGTAGGATATCTTGTATATTAACATACCATGGAGAGATAAAGAGTGACTAAGGATATGAAAATAACACCTTTATTGTTCAAATATTGTGTATCCACAAACTATAAAAATAAAATAACAAAGATAGGCTGGACTCAGAAGTGTCACTAGACTAAGTCAATATCTTATGTAAACATTTGTTATGTTCATAGCCTCAATTTCCAGTGATCTTTTCAAATCAACAAAATCATGTCATGAATCAACTGCCAAGAAGCAACAACGCTGTTGAAGGTTGGCACAATGCATTTAATTCAATGGTGAAAGTATCTCCACCCAACAGCAACAAGACTTGCCCAGAAGTTACAGCAAAAAACAACATACATCTGCACTGTTGAGAAGTCTGATTGCTACTGGTCAACCAACAACAAAGAAACAAAAAGTTTACGTCGATGATGCTATTAAAACAATGGTTGAATGATACGATCCAACAAAGAGAGCCTATCAACTTCTTAAAAATCATAGCATTTGTTTTGAACATTAATGTTGTGTAGTTAACTCAGTCAAAGAACTTAATTTTTGTCTATCATTTATGAGACAATTCTATCATTTGAAGATTCTATTATAATTATTTACTAGCTATATTGTTCATTAATGTTTATTACAGTTTGTATGAAATATTTTATATATTATTTTTGTATTTTGTCTGGTTACCGGAAAGTACAAGTGGAAACATCAGCAGTTGAGTATAACAAGAGTAGCCTATCCAACCCACATTCATGAGAGAAGCTCAAAGATATGTGGTTTATACAGAGGAATATTAGGAGTGCCATACTTAGTGCTTACTTATACGATCTCCGTTGTTGTGAGCTTTCAACCCTGTGCTAGGTGGTGTCTTCTTCAGCTGTGTTGTATCTGTATAAAAGGTTTTAGTGATGGAGGGGTTAGGTGATAACAGTTGTGACGTCAGAGCTCAAATGATATTTTGTATTTAGGCACTTTCATGTTGGGGTTATTTTTTCCAGAGCCTACTTCCAAACCTAGAGGGCTGATCGAACAAAGTAGGGCCATTTTCTGGACCACATCCTGCTGGAAATCATTATCCTGGACCAATGTCCTGCTACAAGAGAGATGTAATGGAAGTTTGAGAATGAATGCTGAAGAAGAAGAATTGTTTCCTATCAACACTAAGCAGCCCTCTATAGGGTCACAACCATGTAATACAGGTGTTAACGAGAAAGGAAGCCACAGAAGGTTTATCTGTAATTTCCATTCTTTTATCTTATTTACATTTTTCAAAATCAGGATCTTATTCAGAAGTTGGATGTGGAGAAATTTAATAGGCTGCTTACTAACGTCAGAAATGAAACAGATACTATTTCACTCAGTTTACCCAAGTTTGAGGTAATATAAACTCACATCCAGTGTTACTCACCACACACAGCATCACTCACCACACACAGCATCACTCACCACACACAGCATCATTCAACACACACAGCATCACTCACCACACACAGCATCATTCAATTTATTACACTTCTACTTAAAAGTGATTTGTTTTTTAAAAGTACAGTAATTTTGTCATGTAATGTATTCTGTCCAGAATGTCGTCTTCCCAATGAACCCTTCTCTGCCTTGGGCTATGCGGCTTGCATTTTCCAACAACGCATTCATGTTATCTTTAATGTTATCTTCTTCGTATGCCCTTTCTCCTCTTCTCTCCATTATTTTTCTTTCTAAACAGTTGTCTCTTTATATGACCAAACAGGTGTAGTTTTCTTTTGTTTCAATACCTGACAGTTTCAGTTAGATGCTGATTTCTCATCTATTATGCTTTTCTTTACAGGCTGTTCAAACATATACACCAATCTCACAGTCAAGAGTGACCATGATTAACATTTTAGAAAGTTTTCTGACTAGACAAGGTCCTTAATGCATTAACTAAGTCAGATCGATTCATTATGTACCTATTGATACTGTGGCCATGCCTGCTAGTATATCAACTCGCTTATTGCCCTCAACACCCACATGTTCTGGCACAAATATAAATGTAATCTTTCTGGTCATAGACTGACAATAACTCCACCCATTGACGGCAGACGACTCCAACTTTGTAGAGCATTTTCATTAAGTCACATTATTTTCTGTACAAGTAAATTTAAGCTTCCTAATGGATTCATAAGCCAGAGGACAATTTTTAAAAATTCTTGAGACTAACGGGAATTGAACCAGTCCGTTAACGGACTGGTTCAATTCCCGTTAGTCTCAAGAATTATTATTTTCTGTAGTATTATTGTCATCAAAAATTGCCCTGACATCTGCCCCCACCACAAGCTTTTTTTCTCCGCAACATCAGCAAGTGTGATGACTACAGAGAAGGTACCACGTAATAAGGGCATCCATTCCTTCCCAGGATCAATGCATGTAGGGTAACATATTTGTTTGATATCTTCAGCCTGTCCCATTCATGACCTGCTCTTTAAGTCTAGAGCCTTTCCTTTGAGATCTGGATGTAATGAGTGACGTGTATGGGCATTGATTTTAAGATATGCTAAATCTCATACCTTGTTTCTTTCCTATATATGGGCGGGGGGAGAATAGGAGAAAAGGTTTCCTACAGAGTTTTCTATAATACTCATAAGGCTCTAGCTGTCAGCTGTATGCAATGCTTGACTTCTGCATTCTTTCTCAAATAAATTCAAGTAGAAGGTCAATGTGGTTGGTCAAGTACAGAAAACCTGTTTACTTGAGTTGCAAAGTGATTCGGTGCCGCTAGGTTGGACTTGGTTCAATTCCCATCAGCGTTAATAATTCTTTCTCATGCAGGTTAACATGATGTAATCCAGACAACGGTATACATTGTCATGGTTGACAGCTATATACATTCCTGCATTGTGGCCTAACACATCTGACTTCAGCATAGCTTCTGGGTCACTTTAATCTTAATAGTATGGGAAAGCCAGCTCTACCTCCAAAATCTCCTTAATTAGTTATGTTACTACATATACATTTTGTTGGTGCAGACCAAATTATAATGGGATTCCTTTGTGCTTCCATCAATGCATATGAATAATCAATAACCTACATGTGCTGGGAAAATTAATCACTATGGGCATACACTATAATTAATAACCAAAGAAAAAAGATAAATAGAGTTTATTTCATCAATTATACACTTATCATTCACCAACAAAATGACTTGTTCTAATACAATTATCATTCACAAACAAAATGACTTGTTCTGCTATACATTACTGTGTAATTCTTCAACAGTTAACCTCATCCTTTTCACTCAAGCAGCCTTTGGCAAGTCTGGGAATGCCCGATGCCTTCAGCACATCTGCAAACTTCAGTGGTATTAGCCTTGACAGAAAAGGCTTACTTCTGTCTGATGTTATTCATAAATCCTTCATTCAAGTTGATGAAAATGGAACTGAGGCATCAACAGCCACAGCAGCTATTATGATACCAGAGTGTGACATAGAGTCAACTCCCTTGAACTTCAACCATCCATTTTTATTTGCTATAGTAGACAGACGATATAATAATTTGTTGATGTTCTTAGGTCAAATCACAGATCCCAGTATCAAAGATTAACTCACCAGTACACAAGACAAGAGGAAACATTGCATTTGAAAACATGAATATCAAAAAAGCATGAATATCGAAAAAACATGAATATCGAAAAAACGTACATCCCATATAAATGAAAGGTGTCATTCTTCTTCTTCTTCAGCGTTCATTCTCAAACTCCCGCTGGATTTCTCTTGTAACAGGACAATGGTCCTACAAGATTTCCAGTTCAATATAGTCCAGAGAATGGAAATGCGTTGTGTTGCCATTTTATTTGCGCCAATGGCCCAACACATCAGGTGTCATTCAAAAATGTACATCAACATCTTTGGACATAAATGCATCAAATTAATTGCTGTATTGCCTACAACGAAATGTCCTATCACAAAATACAGAATTTAGAAATTCCATAAAATACAAGAAAACTTTAAGATCCGTCCTTAAATTACATCAAAAATTTGTATCCTTAAAGATAATAGGAACTATTAGAAAACAAAAAGTAAGGTCAGGATGAATACTTCATTAAATAGGAAATTGTGACTGTGCAATCACACTAGCCAACAAAGCTGATTTTTTTTTAAATGTTAGATTGATGGGTTGTCTACTTGACCCAGAAACAAGATGGTTCCTTGTACACGCTTATCACATATTACAAACAAAAACAGGTGGTCCACATTCACAATGGGTATAGGCTTAGGATTCATTGAACAACTAGTCATTGTAAACATAGTAGTAGCAGCTGCTTCTGTACCCTCTTCATTGGTCTGGATAAATACTTCATGAACCACTTTAGATAGAAAAAGGTTAGGTTCTGCGGTCATTCCTGAGAAATATGCATCACAGCTAAAGGCATCTGGCATCCCAAGACTTGATAATACCTCCTCCAATGAGAAACTACTTTTTATCTGATGGAAGAAAGCAAATATTTGACAGAATAATGAATCTCAAGCTGTAGAGAAAAATATTACACAATCTCATTAGGCCCTGTTCCACATGAGCTTTCAATAAGAGCTTTCCCTGTTCTTCCCTGTACAATTTTAACCAGTGTTTATCAGAGAAGCAGCTTAGTTCAGCTTGGCTGTTTCTTCTTTCCTAAAGGGCATTTTTTATAGTTGTACTATGACTTAGATGACTTTCCAATAAGGACTTCTTTCTTCTTGTGTTACTGATTAAGTTTTTCATCATGTATTAAGCACTTTTCCGTCTTTCCAGACAATAGTATTACTGTTGTGATATAAGAAATATAATCTAAAATCCGTGGTAATGATGGATGTGACTCAAGAGTAATCTGAGTCACAAAGAGTTTTCCACAGAATGTATAAGGCATCACAGGCCTGCTTGTGCCATCATTCCCTGTTGTGTGTCTTCTTAAATGTGCAGCCCTTGAACTACTATGCATTTTTCATGTCTTTATGCCATCCCTGATCTTTTCCATCCATGCAACATGATCAATAGCATCATGTTCCCATGATTCTGTATCATGCATATTGCGTTTGCACATGTCTTTGTACCAAAGTACAGGTCGACCCTGAGATATTTTCCCAGGCTGTAATTGTCCATGAATTAGATCTTTCTGTATTCTACCATCTTCCAGTCTCCTAGTGTGTCCAAGGCATTTGAGTCTGCGCAGACAGCATAGAGAATACTATGGTATTGCCTTCTTCTGCGTTCAGAATCTGTGGTCATGTTATCTGTGGTCGTCAGGGCAACATCCACTGTCTTCTCCAGGTCAGAGCGGCTGCCCCATAGCTTTTGCCTCAAGTCTGGTCAGGTCTGCTGTCTCTGCTCTTTGTATGTTGCGTATCCTGAAGTATGTGTTTTGAATCCACATGGACATTCATCTGTGTATGAGATCCTTAATCGGTAAATGTGACCCAACAGTCTGCAGGGGCCTGTTCTAAGGTGAAATATTGTGGTTTGTTGATATCTTTGGAGATGTATTGCATCATGTTTATCTTCCACTTTCATTTGTTTCTTCCACTTTGCTGTGTATGTGTTCTGATTATTGTGTTTTGTTTCTTCGTAGGACAGTGGGTGTCTGTGTTGCTCCATTTCATTTCCTGTTTTTGACAGGGCATCTGTTTTCTCATTTCCCATGATTCCACAGTGTGATGGTATCCATTGAAGGGCAATAGCTGATGATTTTTGTATATGTTTTAGCTCATGTATGATGTATGGAAGGCTTTCATTTCCAAGGTAACAATGTTGTATGTATATACAAGTACTGTCATGGAGACACATTAAAAAATATTTGAGGAATGAGAATAAAATAATTATACCTGAAAACATGAACGACAATAAAACACAAAGCCCCATCCACCAAAATCTAAATAAATGAATGATTCTAAGTAAGACCATGCAGTTTAAAGGCACCAAACTCAAAGCTTATCATACTTGTGTTCTACATCAGTACTATTGTTATATAGTTTTTACAGCAGTCTCACATATTATCGATGTATACTAGTACAAGTAAACTGAGGAGTTAGTCAAGCAGAAATTGTGGACAAAATGAAGGATACTGCTGTCAAGTGGATGTAAATCTGATTGGGGGTTAATTTAAAAAAATCTCCAACCCTGTAGAACTAAAAAAAACTTCAACTCCATGTGTACATGTAAAGAAAAATATACTCAATGCCTATCTGTTCATTTAAAATATGTAACAGCAATAAATTAGTGTGTTTGCTCTTGCATTACAAGAAACAAAATGCTGATAGCCACTAGTGTATGTCTCCTATGATGGACAAAAGAGTCAATTTCTATTTTGTAATTTTTCTGAAATCATTCACCTGCTGCATGCAGATTTTTTGCAGCTGTGGTCATACAATCAGGATGATATATCACAAAAAATAATAAAGTCAGCATTTGTTGTTAATGATAAATTATGAAAAACAGACAGAAAGAACCAAAAAATTGCTAACATAAACAAAATGTGTTGTTTCATTTTTACTGCCTATGTGCAGACACACAAGGAGTAAGCAGATGAACACAGCTATGTCATATCAAAAATACAAATTTAAAAAGTGTGAAATGCAAGGATGACATAACTAGTATGTATGTATGTATGTGTGTATGTATATATATATATATATATATATATATATATATATATATATATATATATATATATATATATATATATATATATATATATATATATATATATATATATATGTGTGTGTATGTATATGTGTGTATATATATGTATGTATATGTGTATATATATATGTATGTATATGTGTATATATATATATGTATGTATATGTGTGTATATATATGTATGTATATGTGTGTATATATATGTATGTATATGTGTGTATATATATGTATGTATATGTGTGTATATATATGTATGTATATGTGTGTATATATATGTATGTATATATATATGTATGTGTATATGTATGTATATGTGTATATATATATGTATATATATATATATGTATGTATATATGTATGTGTATATATGTATGTGTATATATATATATATATATATATATATATATATATATATGCCAAAATATATATTTGTCTTTCAATATATATATACACACACACCGCACATTTGAAAATAAATGCCATAATTACCTTAAATTTTGGCAGGTAGAGTTCAATTTTCTCCTTGTTGTCTGCTACACCTTTCATAATGGCATCTAATTTCTCTGGAGACAGATTACTCACAAGCTCCTGTTAAGATATCACAAAAGAAGTCAGAAATGAACAGCACCAATATCCATACAATTTAACATATTCCTGACAAATAATGATATTTTATAAGACTAAAGAAACTTACAATTATCAGCCCAGACTGGGCCCCATGTATTGATTTCTACTTAAGGTATTTATGTTAACCAATTCTTTACTGCTACAGCTAAAAACTTATAACTACCATATCTCAGCAAAATAATCTTTTGCAAAAAAACATGATTGTTTGAACTCTAAAGTGTGTTGTTTATTTCTGAGAAATAATGGATGAAAGGAATAGCAACACTGTTTAACTTCCAGGAAAAATATTTCAAACAAGAAAAATACTCGAAACAATTACTGTACATGCTTGTTATTTCTGCAGTCATCATTTCTATGGTCAAGTCCACATTTTTTTAGCTTGTTATATTTAACAGAATCGTGGACATACAGAGCATGGTAATGTTTTAATTCTCTCGTCAACTGGGCGAGAGGAGAGCAAAGAATAGTAACTGTTACCTACCACGCATGTCATAAAAAGGCGACCAAGGAGGTTTTGAGGTGTTGTTAGCTGTTCCATCTCATACAGGGTCAAAGTCACCCAAAAGCCATGATGAAGTTGAATGTGTCAGACAGATAATGCCGCAAAGTGGCACACCATGACAAGACTCATTCCGTTCTCTGGACTACATCCTGCTAATCTGCAAGAGTTTTTAGTACATGCACACATAAAGAGACAGTGATAAAGAAGTCTAGAGTTCTTTTTCAAAGTATGTTAATGAATGATTTTGGGGTTGATATTCAGATACTTATATTGTTGACTACAGAATAATAAAAAAAATAAAAGCAGTATGGCATAAGTTTTGGTACAAAATCTGTTCAATAATAGTTTGACTATTTTTTTCTGAGAAACTGATTATGTGCAACTGAAAGTGCAGGGTAAAAATGTACAGGCAAGAAATTTTTTTCTGCCATAGATAGCATCAGTAGCAATCAGCATTCAAGTGATCATTTCTAATGTCATTTATGCAAGAAACATAAGTGTTGAGGTAATGTATTAGATTTTGTCCAAAACTTAGGTACTACCGAGGTGATGCTTAAGTGGAGACCATTTGGAAGATTTAACAGGCTTTATGTAATGATTCAAAGAACATCTAAAAAATCAAGGAGTGTCACAATTGCTTCAAAGATGGTCACATATCAAGTGAACATGTTCTGGTAGGCCCTCAACAAGCCAAAATGATGAGGCCATTAACCACATTTGGGTCTTGGTCTTGCACAGCTGTCATATTAGTATTGAGAACGTGCGGACGAGGTGAGGGATAGTGAATTGGTTTGAAACATTCCATGGGACCTGGACGTCTAGTTCAGAGTGCAAAGAACAGGGCCACTATCTTCTTTCCAGTCATGTTGGAGGAGGCAACTAAGGAAAGTTGGGTATAGGCTGACAACCTGTCACCTGTAAAATAATCCTCATTGCATGGACCATCTTAATTTATTACTTGTCTTTTATTACATGATTCCATTGATAACAAAGAGATCCAGGCCAGCAGACATTGCACATTTGTCCTTTTGCAGCAGACTTCTAGGTGACAGGAAATG
This sequence comes from Meghimatium bilineatum, assembly GCA_034231615.1. Classification (NCBI taxonomy): domain Eukaryota; kingdom Metazoa; phylum Mollusca; class Gastropoda; order Stylommatophora; family Philomycidae; genus Meghimatium; species Meghimatium bilineatum. The sequence continues at coordinate 63,920,449 of CM067321.1, read as the reverse complement.
CTAGGTGTGTGTCATCATTGCAGATGGGACAAAAAATCTCACAGAAGAATGATGAGATGGTCCAGAAGTGTGCTGCACTCCAGGTAGGACTGATAACCATGGGATAATGCCATAGTGGAATTCTCCCCTTCTAGGACTAAGCATCCATTTATAAATGCCCCTAACACAACCATGTCTTTCTTTGAGATAATCTTATACAAGCCCACCATCTCAGTTAATCAACAGAAGACCTGTACTTTTGTCAGAAAGGCTATGGGCTGTCAAGAGCTACCTACTCATCAAAGCTGAAGGGATTATTTCATCATCATCATAGGCATAAATGCAAATAAAATGCTTAGTAAAGACAATGGGATAGTAATGCAAAAATACAAGAAAAATACAGAGCCAATTATATAGCTCAACAAATTTACAAATTTAGATGACCAATGTATTTTGCATAATATAATGTCACTAAATGTTTTTGGTTTTATAATAAACTTATTCTCAAACTCCTGCAGATTAGCAGGTTATCATCCATAGAACAAAATGTGTTGTGCCATCTGCAAATTTCAGTTTGACACATCCAACTACAACGTGGCTTATGGATCACTTTGACAAGGACACCAAAAATCTCCTTAGATTGGATAATCTTCGTCTTGTTTCCATTCAGAAATAGGTTTTGTTTTCACTATGTTCTTTAAAATGGAGTTTATGAGGTGTTGGAGATCTGCTTGACTGTGTGCCAATAATGTTGTATCATCAGCATATCTTAGTTCTGGTATATCGTTACCTCCGATGCTGAGTATGTCGAAGTTATTTCTCCATTGGTCATTTCTTACATTCCTCATATTGTTCTCTGCATAAATATTGAAAAGATATGGTTATAGGATACATCCTTGTCTGACTCCTTTTTCTATGCTGAACCAATCAGATGTTTCACTATTTACTCTCACGGCTGTTTTCTGGTCTTGATATGTTTTTATGAGGTAGATTAGGTGTAGTGGGAAACACATGTCCTTCATAACAATCCAAAGTTTTTTATGTACACAATTGAATGCTTTGGTGTAGTCAATAAAGCATGTGAAGATGTCAACATTAAACTCTACATTTCTCTATGATGTTCCGTATATTGAAAATAGTATCTGAGACTATCTCTGGTGCCTCTACCCTGTCTGAAACCTGCCTTTATTTTTTTTTAAAATTGGTAGCATATCCTATCCAGGACGTAGCTATCAACCCAGCATTTGTTGGCTGTGGTGATTTTCTAGGCAATATAAATACATTCAGTAGGTTGTCATTGCTTTCTGAACGGTCCGGATGCACAATTGCCTGTGGTGAGCATCGAACTCGGTACCTTTGCCGTCACAGACGGGTTCTGTGTACCACTTCGCCACAGAGCCGGACTTGGCCTACTAGAAAGATATTTCAGACGATGCTTACCAAATATAATTGCTATGTGATTGGTGTGCTCCAGTGAGATGACTGACTGAGTTTCTCCTGAGGCAAGAATGGCGAAACACCCAGTAGCATGAAAGTTTTCGAGAAAAGTGAGTAAATTAAACATCTTGGAAAACATTGTTATCCCAGTTGCGCAAGTATTGTTGCCAGATTAAACGTGGCATTTCTACTCAATCAGCAACAGAAACAAAGCCACAAAAAAGCCAAATAAAATTGGGAGACTTGATCGATTGATATGCAGATGTTTTTTCACCTTTACTGCTTTTACTTAATTATAGTTTTGGTTTTGTATAAGGCACACTACAACATTTAATTACATTTGTAATTCTAGGGAATGTTAATTCTATATTTTATTTCATTAGGTATAGGGGGTCTATCTTATGATAAGGTAAGGCAGCAATAAATTCCTTTAAAGATGAAGTCAATGAGGCTGAGAACGTACACATTATGGAGAATTTTAGAAATTAAAGTATAGGGAGGGAAGTAAAAGTAAATTTTTTGGAAGACCCCGTAATCAACACCTGACCAGGACTCTGAGTCCACATACACAGAGATGGCTGCTGGAACGGAGAGCGGAGCACTTATGGGAATGCCCCACGTGCTGTGAAGCTAATTTCTAATCAAGACATTAAAGAACGCAATTCCTTTTCCAGACTATAGCCTGCCAATATTCATGAGTGTATAGTTAACACAAAAAAAGACAAACATCTAGCTTCGCTAATTGCTCAAATAAAAATATCATCACAAAGACCACAATAGAGCCTACAATTATCAGATTTTCAATGCCTGATGCAAAAATAAGGTATTTATGGCAATCATGTGTTGACAATCTTCTACAGATTTTTCAGAACTGCTTCTTACGTAAGGGTTTGTGCAATTATCTCAAAAAAATGTATAGGACTATACATGAATATTCTTTGATATTATTTAAATTATAATAAGTTACTTTTGTAACACTAAGTTTTATAAAGGAAAAATAATCCAAGAATTTTGACACCAGCCCAAATTGTAAACACCAGGATCGTGAAATGGCTTTTAAAATGCCAATATGGCAACCCATTTATCATCTGTAAGATACTATTAGTCTTAGCAGTAAAGATTTTCATAAAGTGTTAATAGCAGTGTTGCCAAATGGTTGCAATTTATTTTATCAAATTTTCAGTTTTAAAAATGGCCAAATTCCACAACGTGTATATATTACTAAAAATTACCGGGAGTAAAATTGGTGAAGTACAGTTACAAACAAATTTACTCTGGTTTTTTATTTAGTATATGTATAATCCGAATTTTCTGATGCAAATTAAGATTTAAGCCTTGACAATTTAGTAGAATCTTAAAATTAATTTTCCTTTCATGTAATGTAGTTTCAGAAGCCCAGTGAAATAGTGCTCCATAATTACTTGCATGCCCAACTTATGGTTTTAAAGCTTAACTATTGTTATTACTATTGTTTTCGCATGTATTACTGGATAAAACACTACCTGCACAACCGAAAAGCAGCAGTGAAGCTTGAAATGAAGCATAGCAGAAAGAAACTCTTTAAGCATGGAGTACCACAGGGAGGTGTTCTATCCCCCACTCTATTCCTTATATTCATGAATGACATTGACCAAATTCTCTCGCGTAAAGTAAATTCTGCAATGTATGCAGACGATCTGGCAATATGGTGCAGTGAAGAGAGCGTTGGCACAACAAAAATAAGGTTGCAAGAAACTATGGACAATTTGGCCAAGTGGACAGACCAATGGGCCATGTCTATCAATGCCCAAAAAACTACCTATACCATCTTCAGCGTGTCCACCAAACCACAGAAAATCCTACTAACCATAAATGGTCAAACATTGCCAAAAGATGAGACACCTACATACCTTTGAGTCACTTTTGATCCAAGACTTACATGGAAACAGCACATAGACAAGTGCCAAACAAAAGGTACAATGAGGACAGCACTCCTTAAAAATTGGCTGGAACAGATTGGGGTGCAAATGGAAAAATTATAAGTAGAGCATATACAGGTTATGTAAGACCAGCTTTGGAATATGGAATGTCAGCATGGGGGACTGCAGCCAAGAGTAACACTCAAAAGATTTCAAAGATACAAAACCGCAATCTCAGAATTATAACAGGAGGTATGAATACTACCCCAATCACAGAAATGGAAACATGCACAGGTTTGCCATCAATGGAAGAAAGAAGAAATGAAAAAATCCTCACACAGTATGCAAAGTTCAAATGTTTGGAGAGTCATCAAATGAACCAAAGACAAAGCAGACCTAGAAAAGAGAGACTCAAAAGAGGTACCCGGTAGCTTTCTACACTCCGCTAAACAGTTCCAGAAATCACTCACAGATACAGACCTACAAAACCTAAAACAACTAAACACCTTTAACACATACCCAACATGGAACAGGAAAAACTTCCCAAGAATTAAATAATGAAATAGAGAAATCCATACCCACAGGCAAACATTCCACAAATTTCAAAGCAGAAATGGAAGCCATAATAGAGGCAGCCAAAATGCTCATGAATTGCTTGCCGAGTCACAACAGACATGTAGTATTTCTAACGGATGCAAAATCAGTATTGCAGGCATTGAAAGATCCAAAGAACACGAGCATGAATGAACTTACGGCCTGCTTACTACACCTCAGCAGTACCACCAAAGAAACAGTACTGCAGTGGATCCCAGGTCACTGTGGCATACCTGGAAATGAAAAAGCTGATCTCCTGGCAAGGAAAGGGGGATCACTGGAATAAATAGAAAATGATAATACATACTATGAAAGTAAGACCATGTTAAAAGCAGAATATAAGAAAAAGTGGAAGCAAATGCACCCAACTGCAGAACCAAATGACCCCTACCACCAAATGTCACGCAAGGAACAAACCATCATTTTCAGACTACGAACTGGTCACAACAGACTGAGAAGTCACATGTTCCGAAAGCTGAAGATTGGTGAGACAGACCTGTGCAACTGTGGACTGAGCCCAGAGACTGCAGAACACATTCTTCATGCCTGTCAACTCTACCAAGAAGAGAGGGAGAAAATATCGCCTACTGAGACGGCACTGCTTCCAGACTTGAGAGGTTCCATGGATGACCTGAAGCGAATCACACAATTCATTGAAGCTATTGGTGCTGTAACCTGATATCTGACTGAAGAAATATGAAGAAGAAGAACTATTGTTTTCTTTTGGAGATTATTCAGTTCTATCATAAGTGTACATTCAGAATAATGAAAAATATACTGTGTAATATTACCTTGTCATTAGAGGTGAGAAAGAGAGTTCTGCAGTGCTATATAACCCCTATACTAACATATGGGTGCGAGTCTTGGACAATAAACAAACTTAAAAGTGGGAAATTGGAGGCAACAGAGATGTGGTTCTACAGAAGAATGCTGAGAATACCATGGACTGCCAGAAAAACTAATGTAGAGGTGTTGAAAGAGTCAAATGCGAAACATACCTTAATCAACAATATAAGAAAACGGCAATCTCCTTTTTTTGGCCACTTTGTGAGACAGGCAGGTTTAGAGAACATAGTCACATCAGGCAAAATTGAAGGCCACAGAGACATAGTGCGACAACATGAGAAAATATTAGACAGTTTGACAGACTGGCACGGCAAGGAAACAACAACGACCTTGATACAGAGAGCTGTGGAGAGCCATGACCGCCTACGCCAGCCAGCATGGCACATGATGATGATGATCATAGTATATTTGTTTTTTGTGGTGGTTCTGATAATGAGATTCTGATATTCCTCCCACGGATTTGGTAAAAGTGTTGGTGTTATTTCTCTTGTTATATCTGGTAGTATTCTTCCTTATATTCTCTATTTAGTTTTTTGGATCAGGTGAATAAAACTGCTCCTTTTCAGCTTTCCACTGGCTAGGTCACAGAATCTGGCCTTCATTGGATGCACTGGCATACTCTTATACTTTTCTGCACAGATCATCATCTTAGTGTCCCGCCTGTTTAGTAAGGGGGTGATGTCTGAAATATTTTCCATTTTATTTATGGGAGAGGTCTTCAAGGCACCTGTGATAAGGTGAAGTGCTTGATTTTGTACCTTGTCCAAACAAGATGGAATTGGTTGCTGAAGTCCATGCTGTTGATCCATTTTCTAGTACTGGTCTAATTGCACCTGTATATACTTTCTTAAATTTTGCATCATTGTTGGTCTCCCAGCTTGTTCCTGGCAATTTCCTCAGTATGGCAAGTTTCTTTCTTGCCTTTGCTTCTATTTTCTTAATGTGAGGCCTCCACATCAGTCTCTTATCTAGTGTAGAGTCCAAGTACACCGTCTCATCTTCTGTTTGGATATGTATATTTCCAAGTTTTATCACTCCTGCTTTGTCCTTATTTGAGAGTGTGAAGAGTGTTGTTGAGGACTTTTCCACATTGATCTTTACCATCTATTTCTATGCCCATGCTGTTATGTTGTCTGCTGCCTTTTGTATTTTCTTGTTGGTGATCTTTAGATGTTCTACACACCAAACCACCAAGTCATCAGCACACATAGCAGCTCTTACATCTTGTAGCAGTTCACATAATAGAACATCTATGAACACAAGAAACAGAGTTAGAGACAGTATTGAGCTTTGAAGAACTCCATGTTTTAGGAGAATGTTTTTGCTGTTGTGACCTTCCATATTGACTCTTGCTTACTGATTGTGTAGGAAGGATCGTATCTACATACTCATGTTTGTCCTAATTCCATTTTGTTGCAGCTTTACTATCAGTCCATCTTTCAAGACCTTGTTGAAAGCATTTTGGAGATTTATCTATAGAGCGATAACTTTATTCTTTTCATGAAATGCATCTTCAATGATCTGGGACAGGAATGTTACCGAGTATTTGGTCTTTGGTGCTGTTACATTCTCTAAATCCAGTTTGTTCTGAAACCAATAGCTTCTCTGATTCTAGGTACCATTTCAGTCTTTTATTGATCATCCTTTCCATTGTCTTGCAGACACAACTAGTTAGACTTATTGGTCTGTAACTGTCAGGCTTCTGTTTGTCCTTGCCTTTTTTTATGATAGGACACATGAAAGCTTCTCTCCACGATTGTGGTACATTGCCTGTATCCTAACTGTAGTTGTATATCTGCAGTAATTTATACATTGCTGCAAGTCCTAAGTTCTTAAACATTTCATTGGTGATACCATCTGGTCCTGGTGATTTTCTATCCTTTAATTTCCTTATAGATACTTTAAGTTCTTCTAATGTGAATAGTTTTGACATAATATCTGGACAGTTTGTGTTGTTCTTATCAATGTTTATTTCTTGATGAATATTTCATTGTCTACAAGCATTGGTGGTAATGGTGCTTTCTTTTCTGTAGGATTCTGCAAGCATGTCAGCTGATTGCTTGCCAGTGTAGAGTTTACCTAAATCTTCCAGTGTATTTATTTGTTGCTGGGAGTTGCTATGATCCTTTATCTGCTTGGTTAGTTTCCACAGTTTTCTCCCTTCCTTTTCAAAATGTGAGTTTTTTCCATCAGCTTCTTCTCTGTGTTTCTATCTTTTCTTTAGTGAACTTTGCTTTGGTCTTTTGTAGAGCTCTGTGGTTCTGATGTGATGGTTGCGTTTCTACCATATTACATGCTTCCGCCTGTTCTTCCTGTAGTTTTTGGAGTGTGTTGTCCAATATGGTAAATAATTCTTCCTCGCTCCTCAGCTGCCTGAAGTATTCCTTTATTAAACTTCATGACAATTGTGTTGATCTCTCTGCCTGTTACTTGTATGTCTTTTGTAAGCAGGTTTATTATATATTTATATATGTGCAGTTGCTTTCTTGTAGTTCCATATTGGCTTAGTCTGTCTTGTAATTATTGTTTTGTTCCCTTGGATGATGACTTGGCAATGATCACTGCTACCAAGTTGTTCACTTATAGTTCTTTCCATTATTCCAGCCAGTTCTGGGGAACAGAATGCCAGGTCTGGGGTTGAGGTGCTATGCCATCTTATGAATAGAAAATTGGTGGATACTGTGGATAATTCAGGATTAGGTTGTTATTATCTTGCCAACTTTCTATCTCTTCTCCTTCTGTCTAAATTGTTATAACCCCAGCTTTGGGAGTGGCTGTTAAAGTCTCCAACTGCCAGGAAGTGTTTGTTAGGGATGTTAATACTGGTCAGATTTAGTGGGATGTCATTTGGGCAGTAGAAGTTTAATATGTGGAGTTCAAGGGAGTTGTTTTCTTATGTGAATTATCTGGTATTCAGTACCTTCCTTGTGTTTTAGTTTCTGTGGCATTGATGTTATTCTTGACCAGTGTTAGTATGCCATTTTTCCTCCAATCTTTCCTGACAACTCTAAAGCATTGGTACCATTGTATTTTGAAGGTTATTTTTTTTGTTAAGATGGGTTTCCTGTAAGCAGCAAATACTATTCTCTTTGTGGTGCAAGGTGTTTTCTAGTGTTTTTTTTTTGTGTGTTGTTAACTCCCTCATCATTCCAGTATATATTTAGAGGGGTTGTCGTCATGTCTGGTTGGCCAATCGCTTTCCTTCTGCATCCTCACTCCACTAGGTAGACTAGAGGGACCTCTAGTAGCTGGGAGTGGATTCTGTCGAGATTCAAAATCTGGCACTTATCCTGCCTGGCGGAACTTCACAGGGCAAACACCATGAAGATTTTTTTTAAATTTTGTCATGCAGACATGTCAACTATTCAGGTTGCATGATACCATGGTACACCTCTCAGCTTGGTACTTCTGACTTCAGCACCTGTGCTTGCTTGGGTAAGACTGTAGTCCTGTCCTGGGAGTCCGTCAGATTAAATGGGTTTAATATGATAACTATCTTTTCACTTTATACATATAAAGAAATCTGTTGAGAAATCTGTAAAACCCCCTTGGGATGCAAAGGGTTAGGAATGTTATTAACATTTTAAATGAACAATGAGGAACAGAATTAAATGAACACACAAAGGAAAGACTATCACACAGACCAGGATAAAACCTTTTTTTATTTAAAAATTATCAAATTTAGATTGATGGGTTGTCCACTTGACCCAGAAACAAGATGGTTCCATGCACACGTTTGTCACAGATCACGAATAAAAATGGATGATCCACATTCACAATAGGTATAGGAGTAGGTCTTGCGCAACACATTACCACCATAGTAAGGGCAGTAGCTGCTCCTGCTTCTGTACCATCTTCATTGACCTGGACAAAGGCCTTGTGGACCACTTGAGATAGATAAAGGTCAGGCTGACCAGTAATTCCTGAGAAGTCTGCAGTACTGATGATGAATGCATCTGCCATCCCCATACTTGATAGAGGCTCTTTCAACAAGAAACTGCTTGTTATCTGATAACAGAAAATAACTTGTTAAGAAAACAATGAAACTCAGGCAGCAGTGAACAAAATATTACTTAATCTAGTTTCTAAGAAAACAATGAAACTCAGGCAGTGAACAAAATATTACTTAATCTAGTTTCTAAGAAAACAATGAAACTCAGGCAGTGAACAAAAAATTACTTAATCTAGTTTCTAAGAAAACAATGAAACTCAGGCAGTGAACAAAAAATTACTTAATCTAGTTTCTAAGAAAACAATGAAACTCAGGCAGTGAACAAAAAATTACTTAATCTAGTTTCTAAGAAAACAATGAAACTCAGGCAGTGAACAAAAAATTACTTAATCTAGTTATGTTCTTTGACAATAAATTTAGCTTCAAATAAGAACTCTTCCAGTTTCTCTTTCTATGCTGCATGTAACAGTGTTTCATGCCAAAGATATAATTATCATATATCATCATGTTTATTGTTGCTGTTATCTATTTCTTTTTCTTTCTTGCATTCAAGTGATAACTCATTTATATCAGGGCTTTTAGCTGAAGACAGATGTGTCAGACCACAGACGTCAATAGAACGGTGATTTTCCTGCTACAAGAGAGAAGGGTGTTTGATAATGAATGCTGAAGTAGAAAATGAAATATGTGCTTGAATTGCTTAATTTTTTTCCATGGTTTATAAAGTGGAGAATTATTATTTTTCCAAGACATTCCACTGGTTGCCTCTAGGCATGACAAAAATCTTAACTAAATCTTGGTCATCAGTGACATTAGGACTAATGTTTCAGACCATTTTGGCATGGTTCGTTGTGAACGCCAGCATTTCTACACATGTGTCTATGTAGTGCAGAGGCTCTGTGTCATTTCTTAAGGCCAATTTCACTATTTTCAATATAACTTTACATGTAAATCTTGTAATGTCATTTACATTATCATTTGTAAATGCTGTGACATTTAATATATAGGAGACACTGGTAAAAACACTAAGTGACAATTTCTATCAACATCTTCAAGCCATTAACCATATATCTCCTATTCCTATCATGATACATTTTAATGGTGCTGATCATTGTGGTGCACTTGACATTCAAGTCACTGCAATAAGATCTTGCACCACAGACGATAGAACTAAGTACGCTCTTGAAAATTGCTATATATTGCAGTTTAGTACCCTTAAGCCATTTGATCTTAAAGCAGAACATTCATTATTTTGATCTGGGTTGTGGGGCCTTTCTGGTGCTGTCATTCATTATGTTTTCAGACATACTTGTTTTACTTCATTCTCATTTCGGGCCCCCCATATGATTTTAATGCAAGTCTCTACAATACTTGTGTATATGTACGTCCTCTGCTGTTTAATGTCTAGTCTAATGCTTTTGTGATAGTACCTTCGTTTTTACTGTTTGTTCATTATTTGTCTTGTATTTTTTTTTAAAAAGACCTTAAGGTTGAAATGTTGAAACTGTCTTGTATACTGTTACAAGTAATTTTTCAAACCCATACCCAATAGTCTGTGCATTCATTGTAATGCTGATCGACCTTGCGTTTTACATAAGTATTACTGGGTTTCCAACATGGGCTACACAATGATGTTAAACCACGAACTTGATTTTACCAATAATCTATACAATTCAAACTGGCTTCTGGCAGTTTAGAGAAGAAACGAAGCATATAAAGATAAATTTAAGTAGTGGAAGTACAGCACGTCTTAGAACCCTCTAGGGTGAAATGGTGGGGGTGAGTCATGAAGGATGTGCAAACACACAGAGAGCTCCATTTTCTTCTGTTGTCTGCAGAGGGACATACATGTAGAATTTAAGCCATGTACATTACTTGATGTTGTCAATCCATGTTGTCAAAAAAAAAGGGTTTAAAAGCAGTAGAAGATATGGGAAACACTGTACTCGGTTTCCCATATGTACTCCGTCCCTCTCAACGAAGCGGCACGCTGCCTGCTGAGAGTACCACTCATAGCATGTAACTCCGTAGCTTCAAGTGATAATCCACAGGGATCTCCAAAAAAATCCACTTTATAAACAAGACGACATGAGCTGGATTCAAACCCGTGACCTCTTGAAGTCAAGGCTAACAGCTTAACCATTTCGCCAGGGAGATCCCCTCCCATGTTGTCAACTCTCCCATGTTGTCAATCTCTCTGCTCCGCAACTGCTTCATCCAACTCCCACTATTCCCTGCAAGATTGCTCTAGACAAGGAGCCACATCGTGTCAGTTGACATGTCCAAATCACATCAGCTTTCTTCATTCAACCGTTGATATAAATTATTCTTGGACTACTGCATACATGCTTATTTTATTACTGGCAAATTCTTTTAAGATATCGCTGACTCATTTCAATGTAGACATAAATTCATGAGAGAATCTGAAACAAGACAAACTCAACTAATGTCGCAGACTCCCAATTGGTACAGCTGCTGTAGAGTACTTCAGACAAGTTGCTACCGAACAAAAAATGTGCCAGAAGGTAAGAGCAACTCAATGTCTCACCCACTCCTGCCACACACGCTCAGAATGGATTGAAATTCAAGGCACACATCACTATCATCAGCATCTCTATTTCAGTTGAGCTTAAATAATATTTGCTGACTCAAACGAAAAATAAAATTGCAAAAAAAATTAAATAGTGAATGCAAGTTTGTAACATGAGTAATAAAATAATTATTTTAAACAAAAGATAAAATAATGTTATAGAAAGTTCATCTTGCATGAAATCAAAAGCAAATAAATATTGAAGAAATCAGATGTACTGGGATGAAAAATGCTAACATCACAGAAAGTGGTAGTATATCCTATTCAGGATGTAGCAATCAACCCAGAATGTTTTAGCTGCAGTGATTTTCTAGCAATATTTAGTATTAGTAGGTTGCCATTGTCTGCTGCATGATTCAAATGAACAATTGACTTCGACAGAAATTAAACCTGTTTCCTTGGCCATTTTGAGATTCGCTCTGTACCTCTCTGTCACAGACAGAATAATATCACAATTTTTCCGTAAGTTAGTAAAACAATGTTCTTGCCTGTAACATACACATTTAAGCTGTCCTGTTTCCTACACTCTGTTGCTGAGAAGATCCTCACTGTCCTTTGACATTTCATGGAACTTCCCCTTTTTTCTGGAACCCTTCTTCCAAGAATAGTATATTTTAACACAATATATCAGTACCAGTTGAAACGGCTCAAAACAGAAGCAGGTAATTAAACTGGATCAAGTACATAAGAAGCAAGACAAAACTTAAGAAACTCCCATATTCTAGTCATGGAACAAGAGTCATCATCACTTGTACAGTCATTTGTTCGTTCGTTTTCCCATAGGGCATTCAAAATGTCTGCTCGATCCATCGCTCCATCAACAGCCGTATTAGCAGCTTGGGCGGCCAACCTATCCGCTCTCTCATTACCCCGGTCTCCCGCATGTCCCGGCACAAAATCTATTCTTAGCACACATTTACACACTGTTGGTGTGCTAGGCCTATCGTAGTATAACACAAGACCTTAAAACACAAGATAGGTTCCATGTCAATGAATAGGCCCTACATGTGAAACAAAATATAGGCCCAAAGCCCTTTATAGGCCGATATGTAAAGTATTTAACAGTTGGCCATTTAATTTGATGAGGCATGCTCCCTTTAGCCACAGACTCCAATGAGTCGATGCTTTTAACTGCAGACTCCAATAAGTCCAATTTAGTTATATCAGAGCTTTTATACCATTAAAAAATGGAGATTGTGATTCTGAGAATGACAGACTCCAATTAAATTAGTTTACGCAATCAATTTAACTCTTACAGAAGCAATACAAATAAATGTGCAGACTCATTTCTCTCTAATAATAATAAACCCATAACCCATCAGGGTCATAGGGGTGCCATACTGAATAGATCAGCACAAAAAGCTCTCCAGACAACTCTATCCTCAGCCACTCGGAGTGTAGAAAAATCACACTCAGACCATTCCTTGATGTTATCAATCAAGTACTTTTTCTGCCCTACTCTCCTCTTTCCACCCTTGACTGTTCCTTGCAAAATAGCTTTAGAAAGTGAGTCATGTCGCTCTATGTGTACAAACCAAACAAGTTTATGTAGTTTCACCACTGCCAAAAGTTGATTTTGATAACCTTCAAGTGCTTATTTTCTGCCAAACAAATATGTTTCACTTGTGTTCTATGTAGTCAGTTCTTAACAAATGTCTGTAATTTCCCTCCAATGATGGGCCAAAGCAGAGAAATTAATTTTAATCTATTTTTAAAATTTTTCCTATATAAATTCAGCAAATTGTTCAGACTTTCTTCAGTTATGACAATAAGTCTTGTGCTACTAAGAGGTGGACACATACATCATAGCAAACAATTACAACTGTAGAATACCTGAAATTGGGGTAGGAAGAGTTCCATTTTCACCTGTTTGGCTGCCACACCTTCCATAACAGCATTGAGTTTCTCCTGGCTCAGGTTACTCACAAGCTCCTAGTCAGATGTCACCAAAGAAACTAGAAATTAATATTGCAGTAGAATCCATCTACAATGTATACTTTATCACAAATTGTCCTATTTAACTACGCTTATTCGTGATTATTTTTATTTACTCTTTATTTTTTATACTGTATAGGCTATAGCGAATTTCTGTTATTACATAAATCTTTAATCGGTCCAGACTAAGGTGTTTGTTTATAGGATTTGGCTTTATCAACAATGCTGGACCAATACTTCTTAATAAGCACACTGTAAGCATGTACACTTAAGGGGACCAAAAGCTGTAAACATTATAATTTGAACAAACAGAAAATGGTTATCCATAACAAAAGATCCTCAACGTTGACATGAAACTTTATCTGATCATGATGAGGGCCTACTGTTTAAACCATTAGTTATGACACTTTATCTGATCATGATGAGGGCCTACTGTTTAAACCATTAGTTATGACACTTTATCTGATCATGATGAGGGCCTACTGTTTAAACCATTAGTTATGACACTTTATCTGATCATGATGAGGGCCTACTGTTTAAACCATTAGTTATGACACTTTATCTGATCATGATGAGGGACTACTGTTTAAACCATTAGTTATATGACACTTTATCTGATCATGATGAGGGTCTCCTATTTAAACCATTAGTTATATGAAACTTTATCTGATCATGATGAGGGACTACTGTTTAAACCATTAGTTATGACACTTTATCTGATCATGATGAGGGTCTCCTATTTAAACCATTAGTTATGACACTTTATCTGATCATGATGAGGGTCTCCTGTTTAAACCATTAGTTATATGATACTTTATCTGATCATGATGAGGGACTACTGTTTACACCATCATTAATTTTTGTGACTGTCACATCTTTCAGGCTGTCCCATTTCATAAGGGGTCAAAGTGACACATAAGTCATGCTGAAGCCAGACGTGTTAGATCAAAAGGCACAGATATCACAGCCAAGCTATAAACCATGACACAACACATTCCATTCTCCGGACTACATTCTGCTAATCTGCAGGAGTTAAAGAACACACACATAAGAATAAAAAGAAGATATGTCAATAATTCAATCAATCAAGTGCCAATGCCTAGTGCGTAGGCGATCCCGTTTCTCTACAACTCTCTCTTGTGTTGTCAATAAGATGAGTTAGTGACAATATATCCAGCAACTTTAGTTGTCTTCCTCTGTCTCTTCTTCCCTTTATCTCTCCAGTGGTTACTAAATATTCACAATTTCTATAATTACTACATTAAAAAAAAGGCTCTATAGGTGTAAATGTAAAGGTAGGTCCCATGGCAGCAACATGCCATCAAGGATAAAGATAACTCTTTATGTATTAAGCTACAGCAACTATTAGGTGGGGGTGACCAATTCCCTTCCTTGCTGTCTTTAGATCAAAAGATGTTTAACTTGAAAGATCTAAAGGTGTTGATTCTGTATACAATGCAGTGTATTCACACAATGATATTTGTGTTAATTAACTGAACTCTGATAAAAAAATTTAACAAAGGACACAGCATTTGTAACAGAAAATACTGTGCTCTTAGTTTTATGTTACTTGGAAACATATGTTCGTATAAACATACAAATATGATGTATAGGGCCTACTACAATACTATACTATCATAAACAGGTAGCATATCCTGAATATCACGATATACCAGTCATCAGAGCCTTTTGAAACTTGTGTTGATCTTGAGCTAGTCTTCCTGCTTCTGTTACTGTCATCTTGGTCTGCCTTTTGTTTGTTTCCCTGGCATCATCCCCTCCATTATGGTCTTCTCTAGGCTGTCACAGCATTTGATATGGCAAAAATATTGCAGTTTTATGGAAAGTAGCATGCTGTTTAGCTAATTTTCTTTTACATTCATTTCTCTCAGGATGGCTACATTGGTGATTTTTTTGGTCAACGGTATTCTGAGGGTTTTTTTTGTAACATTTTGTTTTGATGCTGCTATTTTATTTTTCCACTTGTTGGTGATTGTCCAGGATTCACACCCATATATTGCCACTGGGACTATGCAAGCTCTTAGGAATGTTAATTTTGTTGTTTTGCAGCAGCTCAGCCATATGTTTTTCATTTGTATCAGCTTTTTTGACATGATAGCTAACCTCCTTCTGACTTCTTCATAGCAATCACCGTTACTGTTGAGAAGAGATCCAATGTATTAAATACTGGTGATTCTCTCCAATTCACTGTTGTTGATACTGAACTTGCTAGTGGTTTTATGACTTGTCATAATCTTGGTCTTGTTTCCATTCGGAAATGACAATCAATACAAGGTAACTGCGTGAAACGTAACAACAATTAGACTTACGTAAAACACAGGTTTACATATCGTCTCAATGGGACACCATAGACTATATCTAAAACTAGTAGGTAATGGTGGGCAATGATGAGCACACAAGAAATCATAAAAATTACAATACACAAATCATATTCAACGTTTCAACCAAAAGGTCTTTATCAAGACACAAACAAAACATTAAAAGACGACAAATAGAAAAATTATCACAACGTCCAACGGAAATATGGAAATGATATGCCGGAAGGTCAGAAAGTACATAAAAACGTAAATTTATGTGGAAATGAAACGAACAAAAAGATGAGTAAATGACGGAACAAAAAGAATAAAGACAAAGACCACACCAAACCAGTATCCTATGCCAATGTGTTTTCAGTATCCAATCCTATGCCAATGTATCCAATATAGTATCCAATCCTATGCCAATGTGTTTTCAGAGTGTTATATAACCCCCGAAAACAGTATTATCATTTCACATCATATTCTTATATATCTCTACAAACATTAAAAAACATTAATTAATTAACACTTAATGTTAATTGTGGATGGTGTGTCATAGCATTTTTTTCTATGTGCTCCATCTCTTTCAACTTGTATACTCTGTTAGTGTGGTAGGGCTGATGCAGAGGATGCATCAATATATAGAGGTCTCAATTTTCTCCTGTCGTCTGAATGTTGGCAAGTTTGTAGAATTCAAGTTCTATCTATTCCTTCTATCTATCTATCTATCTATTGTATTTTTTATGCTTTTTTCTGTAAGGCTTCACAGGATTAAATGACGATCAATTTTCAGGCTATGGCACATTTAGTCGCTTGATGTGTGATATATATTAATATTGCATAATATTAATAAACAGTAATATTGTGACGTCTCAGAATGTTGGCAACTCCTTCAATCCACCTTCTTCTTGGTCTTCCTCTGTATCTTTATGTTTTCATTTTCATGTTTTATGCTCTTGCCGGTGGCCAATAAGGGTGCATTCTCATTAAGTGGCAGAACCATTTCAGTCTCTGTTTTTCAATATAGGACTATGGACATTGTTCCAAAAGTTCTTATAGTCTCTTGAATCCTTCCTCACAATCCTCCCTCACAATCCTCCTCTTCTTGTTCAATTTGCTGCTTTTCTTAGACATGTCATTTAACACATAGTAAACTTTCTCTCTTGTTCTTTTGTAAAAATGAGATGAAAATGGGAAAAATAATCTGTCTCAGAATATCTATACAAAATCGCACTTATAAAAAGGATAGTAATGGAGAATGACTCTGAAGAATATGCATGCTAATGGTTCCTGTGGATTGCTGGTTAAACATTCCTCTAATTCTGCCTTGAAAGTGTTCAGTTCTGTTACCACCACACCAAATTCTCCACAACTCAACCTTGATGTGTCATCAATAGAGGTGTCCAAACCAAGCTGGTGCTCATGAAATAGCTTCAGCATGTTGCCGTTATCCATTATCAACTCCACGTGTATTGATGTCTTAGATACAAGTCTGTTCGCTCATTACCACAAATATCTGCACGTTAACATCAATTAAAAAAGGAGCTTACAACAGGACAAGTCGTAGGTAAAAAAAAATCGTTGGATCGGAGAAAAATACATTTAAAGATTAATGTAATTTCCTGATAAGAGAAGAACTTAATAAGTAATAAATATTGAAGCTGTCAAGTGTTATGGGTGAAGAGAATCAACATTCCAACAGTTCTTGTAATCTTTTCATTCCTTGCATGATCTCGTTCTGTTTGCTGCTTTTCTCAGATATCTTATTTCATATATCCATTCCTTGATCATGTCAACTCATTATTTTCAGTTCACTGCATCCCCCATTCCTAGCTTCTTCCTGTTCTTTGCAAAATTATTTTAGACAGGTAGCCATGTTGGATTAAATGTATGAACTATACTTGCTTTCATCACTTAACTACTGGTCAAGTGATCCATGGAATCATGTGTGTTTATTTTATTTGTTTGTGGCACATATATAACTATTGGCTACCTACTGATGAGAACTGTGTAACTGCAGTAATAAAATAAGCTTTTTACTTGCTAACACGTACTTACTTGCAAGCATTGTCATGTCATGTTGCTGCCATGATCTCATTGAAGACAAGGCATACATGCATATATATATATGTATATAAGGGAAGAAATCTGTAGCTCAATGTTTCCCTGTAGCACATAGGTTTCACAAATTTAGCACGTACACTGACCATATTTGGTACCATTATAGTCTGCCACATTTGTCAACACATGGATCTCACAGAAAATCTTAAAAGTACTCCTGTGGTGCGGCAAAGCTCAACATTGATAGGATTGGGTAACCGTTTTATCTCTGACCTCTGGCCTAACGAATGTAAACATTTGTCGATTAATGGCAATTAATTTCCATCGAAATTTCACAACGTTCATAAATATGCAATTTTAACTATTTCAATATGGATCTGGGTTAGAGTAAGCATAGAGTGTCAAACTAAGGCGTTTGAAATTCGTTTTTCACAAGCATTGGTTTTTTTATAATTTAAAATTTATTTAGGCATCTTTTAGTTACGGGATAATGTTTTCTGTTAGGCCTAACTGGTGTTTTTTGTTTGATTTCATTAGCAGGAGGAGAAATGTTGTTCTCAATTGTATTCCGAAATTTGTTTATTCTATTTTCTTTTTTGAATTATTCTTGCTCGGGCAACACCGGATTAAGATTCAGTATATGATCTCTAAAGCAGATCTGAAGTGTCTGTCTATATAATTTATGTTTAATGGTCTGTATTGATAGCATGTAACTCTGCAGCTCCAAATGATAATTCTCAAGGATATAAAGAAAATGCACTTGTAAGCAAGATGGCACTGCCTGGAATCAAACTCACAACTTCATAAATGAAAGTTAAATGGTTTAACTACTATGCCACACATATTCTCAATTATTACATTAAAAATATCTTGTCACAATATATATCATATGTAAAAACTGAATCATACCTCAAGACCATTTTCTTCTTTAGGAAGAATTATGATCATATTAAGATCACTGCCTTTGTAAAGCAACTCTACAGCTGTGAAATTGAGGTCATTGTCGATATACAATCCATGAACTTTTTTATGGGTCATCATTGGAACATCAATCTTTTGCTTAGATGCCAGCTTGAAAGATTTCATAGTTGTAGTTTTTTTGTCAAAATCCTGGTCCCACTGACCTGAAAAAAAAAGGAACTAAAAATGGAACTTATTAAAAAATTGTATCAAACCACTTTTACATAAATTGTATTTTTTATGTTTAGCGTGTGTTCTCAAACTCACGCTGGATCTCTCCTGTTGCAGAACATGGATCCTACTAGATTTCCAGCAGGTGTAATCCTGAAAATGAAGATGTGTTATGTCACTGCTTCATTTGAGCTAATGACCAGGTCCACTGCAGTATTATCTAATACGTTCAATATTTTACAGATTCCACTGGTGGGTGTCTTTAAACATATTGCTAATAGGCCAAACATGTGTTGCAACCTGTTTAACAGTATTGCCTAATGACCCCATTCATCGATCTGAAACTAGTTAAAATTTCCTGCGATGAATGATATTACAAAAATGTTGCTCCTTCCAAAGCCAGATAAATGGAACATTACTTGTGGAACAGACCAACAGCTCACAAACACATGCATTTATCACATAATGGTCACGCATGTGGTTGCATCAGTGGGTCTCACCAATGGCCCACTAGACATACCATCCATGCAACAGAAAACCTTAGTGAATGACATGCCGTTATATTGAGGTTATCTTCTTATAGAAGCTTCATGGCATGTCATCTATACAGTTATGATTTTTGTTTTGTTGTTGAAATGTTTTTCATGTTTGCCTGAATATATATGTATGCACCCTCTGTGGTTGGGGGGGGAGCCAGAGATATACTGTGCAGCACTGAGGAGGAGGAAACTGACATCACTGTTTTTCCTATGGCTGAGGTCCATCATAGAGGCACAGTGACTCAGGACGTGACAATCCTTTTGACTTGAACATTTGGTTGCATGCCTGGAGCTATAGAGAAGTTCGGCATAACCAGTAGTCAATTGGTGACGGGGAATGAGCACAGTGAACCCTATCTTGGCTACAGTGGCTAGGCGCAGTGCATAGGTTCAAACCTACCTTCCTGGAGGTGTGATAGTTATTCTCTGGCTCTGTCCTGGGGTGGGCCGAAAATCCACAGACTTCCCAGCAATATAATGCCATCTAATGGCATGAGCCCATGGACCGCTGGATCAGCAACCAACCATCACATAATGGAATTGAACCAAAGATCATGAGCACACTTTTACAGTTGGGTCAGCAACCAACCAACCACTCAATCTGAATACTACTTGTGGTCATCAGGCCTACTATTTTTGCTAATGTCTGTGTCACTTTCAATGTGACAATAATTAATTTAGAACAACTATATCAAGCGACACAATCTAGTAGTGTTAATATTTGTATTCAACATGCTACAAATTAATCAACAAATTAAGTGTTAATATCTTATTATGCATGTTTCTCTACAACTCCTCTTCTTCTACTTCTTCTTCAGCGTTCGCTCTCATATAACCACAACGAATATCTCGTGTGATTTCCACCGGGGAGCGTGAAGTACGTTGTGCTGCAAGTTCCACAGTAGAACTGTGTTATTTGCACCTCGGTTGGCCACTTGTGGTCATGACGTCTGAAGTCCAGCACATCCGTTTTCATCATGCCTTTAGTTCGGGTAGGCTTCCCTAGTCCGTGACAGTCTGTCTATCTGTAGCTGGGCACACTGGTGTGTATTGCCTCTTTGCCAAGACGCTTGTCGAGGGTGTCTATCTAGCACGAGGTGTTCCACCATCTATGAACTTGCCTCGTGTAATTGGACGTACTGTGCCTGTGCCCATCGGGTACTGATCCGTTTCTCATCCTTGAGCCTGGTTCCTTAAGAGGAAGAACTCATCGGAAGAGTTGTACCCTGGCTCTTTCGCCCTCTTAGCTGAGGTGTCCTTCACCGACATCGTGTACCCCTTGTCCAAGTTCGAGTCTCACACCACTCGTTTGAGAGCAAGGTGTTCTCGAGCTGAGCGATCTTGTCCCAATAGCGCCTGAGCCCATCAGGTACTGAACCTTTTCTCTCTGCAAGTGTATTTCCGGTATAGGAAATCTTGATAGTAGAATTGGGCCAAGACTACCATCATTGTCCCTTTTTTGCCTAAGCCCATCAGGTACGGAACCCTTTCTCTTCGCGAGCATATTTCCGGTTTAGGAAGGCTCGACGTTAGAGTTGGGTTAGGTCTTCTTGCTTTTCCGAACGCCCATGATTGGGTCTGGGTCTCTGCCTATAAGAAGCACAGGTAACTAGAAGCTCGTCTCGAACTAACAGAGCTTGTAGTTCTGTTGTCTTTCCTAGGAACTTCTCACTTTCTATTTGCAGTTCGTGCTGCCCTCTGGCGCTGTTCTGCCCTTTCATTCTGTCATTGTACTCAGTATGAACTCTATTTGTCTATCGCCATGCATCTACCTTTACATGCATTTTACATTGGCCGCCCCTCCAATGTTCAGACTGGACTGACTAGCTTCACTGTATGTCAACTGTGTCGCAGATATTGTCTGTCTCTTATGCAGTCAAATCTCTTTCCATCTGCTACCTCCACATTCTCGGACACGATCCCCAAATGATTTGGCCAGAATCAGCTCGAGCTGCTGTATTTCTGTTTCCAGGGTGCACCGCGAGGAGGTACATTTGGGATCTCGGTTATCTGCTAACCCTATGTCCGCTGAGAGCAATGTGTTCCCTTTGCACCCCACAACTCCTCTAATCCAGTTCTGTAATGGACATTTTAATTATTTTTTTTATGATAGAGAAAGCTATGTGTCTTTGCAAATGATCTTAAAGTATACTGATTAATACTTAATGCTTAGCCACCAAAGATATTTCAAAGATAGTGCTGTAGTTTCAACATGCCGTCTCCACAGTGAAGGTTGGCTGTAACAGACCTCCAACATCCCCTGTCTCTTGTCTTGGTGATGCACTCTGCTAGAATGTAACCTGTCCATCTTGCGATGTTGCTCTCCCTCTGGTATCTCTGCTCACCTGTTGTTCGCCTCCCCTAAAAAAATGTGTCTTTAGGTCTGACTAAATTACCAACTGAAGAAGTATTACCAAATACGAAACTCACCTTTAAAATAAATAGCGTTAACCAAAACCATCCTGGTCAGCAGATTCAAAGTCCCGGGAGCTAGTAGATCTTGTATTTTGTTTTGTGTTTTCTCTGCAACCCAAGAGTTAATATTTGCTGCTTCAATGTCTGCATTTTCTTTGAAGTTTGCCTGTGCTGGTTCTGCAAGTATAATCAGTACATTGGCAACACTTCACTGAAATACCATTCCATTATATTAGTCTATACACACTACAAGTTGTTTTGTTTACTAAGAGTTTCTTACTTATGGATAAAATCTGACTTGCAGGACAGATTACTTATCTTGATTGCCTTAGCTTAATTTGGTGATGACCTGCTTCCATTGTGGTCTCTGATTTTCACAAGTATTTATTTTAAAAAACTCCTAGAAAGGTATAGAAGATTGATTTAATTGTACTTAGGCTACCCTGTATGTACTCAATCCCTCTCAAAGAAGTGGAATAAAGCGCACCGAGAGTACCACTCATCTACATGTAACTATGTAGCTTCAAGCGATAATCCCCAGGGATCTCAGATAAAAGTAATTTATAAACAAAACACAGCAATCAGGGTTCAAACCCACGATCTCTTGAGCACAAAGTGCACTACTTAACCAATATATCATGAAGATTCCCCTAGTATTTATTTAGTTATTGATAAATGCATTTCAAAACAGGTGATGTACTGTGAGCTCATCAAGAGACTGACCGATAAGTGGACACATGATATCCTTCAAAACATTGTCTTGATTACTTCTACAATGTTTCAAAACTCCTATCATCTTCTCAAGAAATCATGCCAAAGTGACACTAAAAGAGGTGTCTACATTCGCAAGGAATGCTAAATTGGGTGCTGAGAGTTTGTTTACCTGAATAAAAAAACATAAGCATGTTTTTGTGATAATTGCATCTCTAAGTTTCCAATAATGTCAATGCACTAACAATACATGTAACGTTAGATGACTCTGTCGCCACTGTTTCATTCAGTATTACCCATTCTATTATAAATAATTCAATTTTCGAAATCCATAAGGATCTAGAGAAACTAAAAGACACCTTATAACGGTGCTGGAAATATGCGAAAGAATATAACTATGAACACAATGATTGGGTAGTAGTAGTAGTAGTAGTAGTAGTAGTAGTAATCACCCATGTGTTGTGGGGTGTAAAAGGGGAGCAAAGAATAGCAACACTGTTCACCTTCCATGCATGTCATAAAGGCAAATAAGGAGGTTTTCTAGTTGAGTTAGCTGTTTTATCCCATATAGTGCTAAAATGGCCCAGAAAACCATGATAAAATCAGATTTCTCAGGCCGAAAGGCACAGATATCACAGCATAATATGTAACCCATGACACAATGCATTTCCCTCTCCGGACTATATCCTGCTAATCTGTAGAAGTTTGGGATGAACAGAGATGAAATGTCTTTAAAATCATAAAAATCAAAAACAGGAAGGTGTATGTGTTTGTCAGAAATAATGTATTTGTGGAGACATTACTCTCTGATTAAGAAAGATACGATTTGTCAAAAGTTAAATATAAACTTACCTGCCAGGTACCATTGTTTGGTTTTACTTTTAAAATCTTCTTTAATGGCAAAAGTCTGTTCCAGGTATATTCTGTTTGCTGTTGACAGCTGATACTGATCTGCTGGTTGCTGCAGAGTTGCCAAATACTCTTTAAACTGCTTGTGAATATCCTCTCCATTCTCTGGCCCCCATCCCAGAACTTGAGTCATTTGCTGTGCTGTATTTTTATTTGCGCCAATTTGAGTCATCGAAAGAGCTGATGAAATGCTCAGTGGTGCAATAAATACATTCTTGCCTTGGAAATCTTTACGGATGAGTTTGAAAAGGTTTGAGCCAAAGGAGTTGTTTGCTTTAGTCAAGGCATTCTGTTGCATTTTAGTATCTTGTTTTTAATCTGTTATTAAAGGAATGTTTATAGATCAACAATTGTGGAACACAACTGATGTGTGACTATGCAAACAAAACAAGTTGCCATAAAATAACCACTAGTAATGAATAATAAAACTCAGCGTTAATACAAAGCTACGGCTGTTCAACGCATGTGTTATTTCGGTTTTAACATATGGGTGTGAAAGATGAAAATCAACTACATCTTTACAAAACAAACTAAATGCCTTTGAAAACAAATGTCTCAGGAAAAACACAAACTAGAAGGACTACAAGACACTAAGAGAAGTGACAAAACAAGAATGCATTACGAACGTTATTAGAAAAAGGCGTTGGGCATATATGGGTCACACACGAAGAATGAATGAAGACAGAGTACCATGTCAAGTCTAATGGTCACCAAGTGCCAAGAGAAAAAGGGGAAGACCAAAAACAACACTGGAAAGAATCATTGAAAAAGAAATCGCAACAGCTGGTATACAAATGAACGATCTGGAACAACTGGCTGTTGATTGACAAGCATGGAGAGCTATGACATCTGCCCTATGTGCCAAGCTTGGATTAAGAGAAAAATGATGATGATGAATGAATAATAACAATAACAATAGTTGGAATTACTAATGAATAGTAAAAATTAATTAGCCAGTGGAGATGTGAATTTATGGAAGAATATCGAGAACACCTCGGACAGATAAAAAGTGTAAAGATGATATCTTGAAAGAAGTCAATTCAGAAAGAGAGTTCTCACTCGCATAAAAAGCAGACGATTCATATTCTTTAGATTCATCTTGATAAGAGGACAAATCGAACATGTCATGGCAACAGGCAAGTTGAAGAGCAAAATGATTAAAGGAAAACCAAAAGATAAGATACCAGACATATTGATATTGTGGCATGTAGACACATCGGCAATAGTTGACAGCACACGAGAGAAATCTGTAGACAGAAATGGTACAATTGACACATGGCATGGACTATCATCATCATCAAGAAGTTCTGTCTCCGCAATGAAGGCTGACTGCAACAGACCTCCAACATCCCATCTCTTGTTTTGGTGGTGCACTCTGCTAGACTGTAACATGTTCATCTTGTGATGTTACTCTCCTGCTTGTATCTCTGGCTATCTCTTGCTCACCTCCTTCGACTTTACCCTTTATGGCAACTTGTTTTTTGTGTGCATAATCACTAAGTAAGGTCTTCAACAAGGTGTCATGTCTTTTAATATGTCCAAAATATTTTATTTCCTTTGATAATTATTTATTCATAATAAGTGTTGTTAGAATCTTTTTGTTTGTTTTCTTCTCTTTCCATGATGTTTTTCCTATTCTTCAATATATCCACATCTCAGGCATCAACTCTGTCTTCTAATTGTTTGTTTATTATCCATGGTTCTGAGTATGTATAATGGGATTTGGGGGGAGGGGGGATAATACAGCAGAAATAAAATCTCTACTTACCAGTCGATGCACATGAATAATATTCCTGCACACATGCTGTTCACAAAACTAAGCACACCACTAAGCGTATAATCTATGACATTTTTCTCACATTTGTACAGAAATATTTTATCGCAGATAACTAATATATTTAATAAACATATAGTACATTCAAATTTCATTATGCAAAGTAGACATTATGAATATTAATTAGCTTTGGTTGTATCTTTAGATTATGAAAATGTAATCCACAGATTCATCTAATTTCCCTATCAACAAAATTTTGTTTGAGTTTGTATAATATTTTATCATAAATAACTGAAATATTTAGTAATTAGACTATTCAAATCAATATTAATTATGTAAATTAATGACAATTTTTAACTTTAATAAACCTTAATTTTATCTTAAAATTAGCACAATGTGTCTTGCCTTTGTGAACAAAAATATATTCATTGCTGTGGTATATTATTATATTTTATAGTTATATTGTTTATTTTCAAATTGTTTATGCTAATTAACTGCCATTTTGAATATTAATAATTTTTTAATGCATAATAAAATTAGAGAAATGTGATAAATAGATGCATCTTGTTTTTGCGCACACAAAAATATATAGTTTCTTTGATATTTTATCATATTCAAAAGCTATATAATTTATTTTCATTTTAATTATGTTAATAATCTGGCATTTTGAATATTAATTAGTTCTGTATGCATCTAAAAATTACAGAAATGTGATCAACACATCCATCTTGCCTTGCGAACACAAAAATATATATATTATGTTGTATTTAGGTATATTTAATTGCTTTATAATTCATTTTTATATTTTAAATATGCTAATTAGCTGTAATTTTTTAATATTAATTAGCTGTGCATGCTTCTGAAAATTACAGAAATGGGATTAACATATATGTCTTGTCTTTGCGAACAAAAAAATGTATAGTTTGTTTTTTGTATTATTGAAAATAACAAAGATAATTTAGAAATTATCAGCTAAGCTACATTTTGTGGTCACAAGTTTTATTTATATTTTCCTATATATTTCATATATTTTCTATAAATTTTACACTGTATTGCCTTTGCAGCGGGCGCTTTCAATAAACTATGCAACATCTGGACGTCAAACACACTAAGAAACACCACAAAACTCAAGTTGTTTAACTCCAACATCATCCCTATTCTATCATATGGGTGCGAAAGTTGGAAAGCCACAAAAGCCACAGATAAGAGACTCGACTCCTTTGAAAACACATGCCTACATACCATTCTGAATGTTAAGTGGAGTGACTTTAAATCTAACACTACTATAAGAGAGGAAAGCAAACAAACCTGTATATCTTCCTTCATTAGACAAAGGCGTTGGACTTACATCGGCCATGTTCTCAGAATGAACAGCCTAAGAATTCCCCAGCAGTCACTATATTGGGTGCCACCTGGAGTAAGAAGAAGAGGGAGACCTAGAGAAACTCTACGAAGAACCATTAATAGAGAAGGCATGTCAATGAACCTAAACAACACGCAACAATTGAAAGACCTGGCAACACAAAGACAGAAATGGAAAGCTATGGTTTCTGCCCTATGTGCCGCCTATGGCCCTGGAGGAACATAACATAACATAACATATATTTCATGTAAATTATTATGATGTTAAATTAATTCGAAAAAAATTCATAACTTTTTTCAATAGACTTGGTTGAGGTATTGTTGAATTGGCAATTTTCAAGGGTTATGTTACTATATTATTTGTAATTATGTAACACAATTTTTTATATTTTGTTCAAGTACCTATTTCATGTAAATTATTTTCATGCCAAATTTATTAGAAAATTTTTTAATAATTTTTTTCAGGATTGATGTACAAACTTGGTTGAGGTATCATTGAATTGCAATTATCAGGGCTATCAAACTATAGCATTTTTTATGATAGTGTACTATTTTGAAAATTTTGTCCAAGTACCTATCACAGAGCAGATGAAAAATGGCAATCAATAAATCAATTACCAGATTAGTAGAGTATTACTTGTCTTCAATCAAAAATTGCCTAATATAGGTACTTGGAAAAAATAATGCTACAACATTAAAAATAATATAGTTAGATAGTCCTTGAAAATTGCAATTCAGTAATACCTTAACCAAGTCTGTATGTCAACCCTGAAAAAAAGATATGGATTTTTATTTGGAATTAATTTGGCATCAAAATAATTTACATGAAACATAGGAAAATATAAATAAAACTTGTGATCACAAAATGTAGCTGAGCTGATAATTCCTGAATTTACTTTATTTTCAATAATCCAACACACAAACTCAAACTATACATGTTTGTGTTCATCAAGACAAGACGCTTAGGTTGATCGCATTTCTGGAAATATTTAGATGGACACAGAACTAATTGATATTCAAAATGGCTGCTAATTTGCATAATTATAATGAAAATAAATTAAATATCTATTAAACATAATAAAATACCACAGAAACTATACATTTTTTGTATTTACAAAGACGAGACGCATCTGTTGATCACATTGCTGTAATTCTCTGAAGCATGAACAACTAATTAATATTCAAAATGGTGGCCAATTTGCATAATTAAAACAATTGTTGATGTTTTTAAAACATGAACTGCTGTTTTCTGCCACGTTCTGCATTCTTCAAAGTTACATATATAAAAAGAAAAATGGTTACAGAAGTTAATAAATCAAGCTGCAAACATGTCAAATGATGTCATCACTAATTTTCACTAAATGTGACAAGAAATGTATAGTATCTATAACTAACTTAAGCAAAATTTTCCAAACACGCTAATCCCAGATGTCCAAGTACCTACAAACAGTCTGTAAAAATACATGTCCTGGTATTTGGTTTGTAGATGACCGTTGCAATATTTTCACATTAGGGCCTAGGCCTACATCTTGTTTGTAGAAATATTCAGCATTTTGACAACTGTTACTACTATAACTTTCATAAAGTGAGCATACTAAACTCAAAATGTATGAAACTTAAGTCTCCAGTCTCCATATTACTATTGCTCTAGATTTCACAGAAGTGTAGATCAGTGCCAGCAGTCTAGATTTGTTCATAATTTATTGTTGTCATCACCATCACAATCCTAGAGAAAAGTTCGGTTAATCCATTGGAAATTTCTAAACTACGCCTGTTTGGTCATATAAAGAGACATAACTGTTTAGAAAGACAAATAATGGAGGGAAGAGTACCTGGAAAGAGGAGAAGGGGCAGACCAAGAAGACGATGGACTGACGACATTAAAGATAACATGAATACATCGCTAGAAAATGCAAGCCACATCGCCCAAGACAGAGAGAGGTTCAGAGAGTTCATTGGGAAGACAACGTTCTGGAAGGAATACGTCACATGACTCATCACCATCAAGTGCCGTCTCAGCATCGGAGATTGGCTGTAACTGACACCCTCCTCAAACAGGGTCATAGATATGATCTCCTCAGGGGTAGGAGTGTACCAAAAAAGGCGATCATGTGTTTTTGTGTCATATCTTCTTTCCGATAAAATGTTGATGACCTTTTGGTGATAAATAACAAGGGGAGTTTTTTTTTTCCTTACGGCAAGCCTTTTGGGCAAGTTCGTAGTGCTAAAAATCATGTTTCAATTTGTTAAAAGGGGGAGGGGGCAAAAAAAAACAAGGGCACCCTCCCTTATCTACACGTCTGCTCCAACATCCTCTGGTTATGGTGCACTAAACTGTTTTTGTCTATGTTCATCTCATATTATTGGGTAATCCCTCTTTTCATGAGAAAGTTGAGGACATTTCAGCGAAATATCGTTTAGAGATTGGGGGGGGGGGGGGAGGGGGTGTTTGCCAACCCTTTTGTTTTAATTTCTAGTGCTGAACGTCATGTTCTGATTTCCTACGGGTTGTGCTCTCAAACCCACCCTCCTTCCCCTTATCTACTGGCTTGTCCAGAGCATAAATATTTCCAGGACGAAGTCTTCTTTGTGAATCTTCTAAATTCCTCGCGATTCTGTTCGAGTTGACCTGTAGCAGCCAATGGCATGTTTAAACAATCTGATATAGGCTATCTCTTATCCATGACAATCTTAGGTCTTGAATGAACCTTACCCCTGCTGTACCAGTAGCCAAACGTTCCATTACTAATTGTCCATAACGTTTTTTTAAATCTCTGTAGACCCTCTGTGGCAACAAATGAGACCATCTTTCTTACTATAAAATCGTGTAAAAGCCAGCGGCGTACCTAGGGTAAGTGCGATGAAGATTTTGATGCCCCCCCCCCCTCCCTCTTTCCCGAATTTGATTTTTTTTAAATCATAATAAAAGTTTACAAGTTAATTATTATCATCGATTTTATCAACTTTGTACAAAGACATAAATAAATGTTAAAATATAAATTTAAAATTATAAATTCACTTTTCTTATTGAAAATGTTTGAATGTTTCTGAATGAATTCCAAAGGCCTTTGGTCCTTTTCTTTAAATTCTAGTTCACTTTAAAATTCTTTAAAATTAGCATCGTCAAGAGTTGTTTTTTTCTTTCTTCTAATGTCCAGAATGCAATTGTATACAACACTTTTTATACTTTTTCACTATCTGATTTCTTCACTGGTTATAGTTAGGTTATAGGATTTTATGATGCGCGGAAACACGATTCTGATTGTGCCTGCCAAAGTTTAAAACTTAATTTAAATGTTTGATCTTTATTGATGATAGAATCTTTGTCGTTGAATGATAGCATTCACCGCTGGAATGCTAGAAATAAGCTTGATATGTCATCGAACTCAAAGACTGCTTATGACGGACTTTTTCGGTGCTAAGTGAACGACTGAATGGATTGACGATCGAAACTGAAACTTATTTTTGGTTTTTCTAACAAGCTAAAATAGCAATTTGAAGTAAATTGTGGGTGTGTCTTCTTTAGTGAGGAACTAGTTCTACTTATTAATTAAATTAAATTTTTATGTTTTATAATAATGTGACAAAAATATGTTATTACCTAATGTCCAAAATAAATGGGCAGAAATGTTATTTTTTAACGGTGTGGGCATCAACTTTGGCACGGCAGAAGCACTTAAACCCCATTTCAAAGTTTTCATTATTTTGAGGAGCATTTTGATGCCCCTCAAGCCTTGATGCCCGGTGCGGCCGCACCCCCCCCCCCCCCGCACCACCCTTGGTACGCCACTGGTAAAAGCTAACCCTCTTCAACGTTGAATGTTCTTAACACTTCTATAGTAGTCTTTTTCGCTGTTCGTTGTATTCTCAGACAATCAATATAAAGAGGTCGTAATTATAATTGTTGTATTAAATCTACTGCAACTACTAGTCTCGTCGGTTTTTTGTTGTTGTTGTTTTATTTTTGTGTGTGTTCTTTCATCCCTATTTTCCTTCACCATGCATACGCGGCATTTCTTTAACACCGTACGTTACTACGCTATGGTTTCATTTAGTCTACTACCGCCAGACATTAGAAATACAGCCACAGACTTCGCTCTTGTCACTTTCAAGAAGACTAAATTCTTTTGTCACCGCCATTCTTTAGTTACCAGTGGTCGACATCATATTATCACTAAATGATTTTCCTCTAACTTTCATCCGTCGATTTCTTGTACCCGAAAGAGCAACGGATAACTCCAACGCCGTGACAACAAATGTGCGTTTCAACGCATGCGTGTTATAGACCTATCTTCCAATCATACCTTTTAAATGACTGGCATTGGGTCAAAGAGAATGAGCCCATGGACCGCTGGATCAGCAACCAACCAAATAACTTTCAAATGCCAACGTCTACACCGTTTATGTTTGCTTACCTATAATAACAGTCTACTTTACTCCCTCATTTGTGGCATTGCCCACGTTCTCAACGGACAGTTATAGGCCCCTATCAGTTTATGTGCACTCATCACAACAATAAACAGAATTCTCTATACTCCATGACTGACGCCTATTTTCCTCATTCTAGTTCTACACCGAGTGCTAATCTTCCTTCCACTACCTCGCTTTAATACTTACTCTTATATTCCTCAAACTACCCTACCACTAATGCTCGGGTCGTTTGCATTCCTCCTAACATTAATCTTTCCGATAGTGAAGTTTCTGTCCTCAGCAAATGCCTTAAGTTTGTCCCTCTTCGTCCTGCATATTATCAATATTCTCTACTTCAAGACATCCACAATTACCATCGTCGTCTTCGTCTGTATTACCATTTCTTTGGCAAAGAGTCATCTGATACTGACAATTTGTTCTCTGGATATGAGAAGAATAAATATCCATGGACTCCCAGGTCTGGTGCGTCACAGGATCTTTACATCAAGAATACTCTCTATGATATTCAATCACTTCATCACAACTGTATCAGACGCTCCCGTATCACTCCTGCTGCATCACGTGCCTTGTCGCATCTTCGTATGCGTGATGACATTGTCATTAAACCAACTGACAAGGGTGGTACCGTAGTTCTGTGGCATAAGGATCTTTACCTACAGGAGGGCAATACACAACTTTCTAACCCCTCATTTCACGCAACATGTACCTCTGACTCTACTGTGACTAACAATAAGGTGATCAAAATTACAGTTAAAACTCTTATCCACAGTAAAAACCCCCCTCCCCCATCCTCCCACTAGTGCTGAGGCTCTTGCTATCTATGAAAGCTGTTTAGGCAACCAGTTTTCTATATGCTGCCCTAAATTCATAAATAATACAATCCTGATAAACCCATTGTCTCTGCTTGCTCATGTCCCACTGAACGTATATCCGATTTCCTTGATAGTATTTTCCAAACCTTAGTAAAGCAATGCCTTCTTTTTTTAAAGATACTAAGCATGTTTTAACTATATTTTCTCCTGTTCAGTTGTCTTTTGACCGCACTTATCGTCTGTTCTTACTTCATGTTGGTATACCCCATTCTGGTGGTCTTAAGGCTTTGCAGATTTTTCTTGATAAGAACACTCATCCCTCTGTAACCACTCCCACTCTTATCCGCCTTGCTGAATTGGTGCTTACGCTCAACTCTTTTGAATTCGATGGGCAATTTTTTTAAAATCATCTCAGTGGTGTTGCTATAGGCGCTAAGATGGGATCCAGTTATGCGTGTCTTTTCATAGGACATCTTGAGCGTCAGGTTTTGGAGACTTATGAAGATCCTTTTCCATTTATATTTCATAGATATATTGATGATGTTATAGATATTACTGACATGCCTGAGACAGAATTGTATCGCTTCATTAACTTTATCAACAATTTTAAACCTGCTATTCAATTCATATCTAACAGCTCTACTAGTTCTGTCAACTTTCTTGACAGTATTGTTACTATTCATCCACCTTTCATCGGCACATCTGTTTATTACAAACCTACTGATGCACATGATTTTCTACACTTTTTCTCATTCTCCTTCTTGTCGCAATTCTCTGCCATTCTCCCAGCTTCTTCACCTTCCTCGCTTATGTAGGGATGATGATGACTTTCCTGATAAATCCTCTGAGATTGATTCCTTTCGTAGACGTTCGTTCCCTGACGGTGTCTTTTCATCGGAATGGCTTCGTGTCTGTAAGTTATCTCGACTTGATACCTTGACTAATACTCAGGGTACTTCATCCTCCTCTGACAGAGTTAAACTTGTCCTTATTTTTCATCCCCATAGCTCTACTGTCCGTCGAATCTTGTTCAAGCATTATTCCCTTCTCCAGTCTGATTCTGAAACTCGTCCCACTTTCCAGGACTTTCCTTTGGTTGCCTATAGGCGTGAAATAAATCTTAATGACATCTTGGTCCAAAGTCGCCTAATATCTTTTGTTCCTGCTCACTTTGACACTATTCGTTTCAAACGCGGTCGTTGCTACACATGTCCCTATTTAGTTCAGATTCGCTCTGTTTCATTTCCTTAAGCCACTGTCAAAATCAATGATGCCTTTACATGTGAAAATATTTAATGTCATTCACGTTATCATATGTAAAGGTTGTGTCAAGAAGTATATATGTGAAACAGGCTTACGATTGAGTGACGGCTTCTGTAGGGACGCATGCCATAAACCAAGGGAGAACCTACCCCTGTCGCCTTTCATTTCAATGGTAATGGTCATCATGGTGCCGTCGATATCCAGGTCACTGCCCTAAGATCCTGCACCACAGATGACAGATATAGGTACGCTCTTGAAAATCGATTTATTTTTTAGTTTGGTACCCTCAAGCCTTTTGGATTTAACTCCGAACATGTTTTTGTTTAAGTTTGTGTTGGTGTGGTCCTTATTGTAGGCTTTATTATCCATGTTGTATTGGGTAATAACTTGTTATATCCGTTTTCATTCCCGTCCAATTTTTGAACAAAACCCGCTTCCTTGACTACATGTTTCGACATACATAATTGTCACCTTGAACTTCGCATTGTTTACATGTCAATAGTGTATCTAGTGCATCTGTGGTGGTAACATTGTTTTTACTGTTTGAATTGTTTTTCACTGTATTATATATTCTTGAGAAAGACCTAACGGCTCCAAACGTTGAAAATGTCTTGTGTATTGTAATTTGTATGTTTTCGTGTTTATACCTCATAACCCCTTAGTATTAGTGATAGTCCTTGTTCAAGGGAGACATAAAAAACATTGTGTTCTACATTAAGTACTAAACCAGTTTCCTAGTTTTACCAGTCTTATCTATACCAAAATTGTCGAATCTTTCCCCGCCGAAGACGGATGTGTCGGGCCATTGTCGCAAATAAAACGACGACACAACGCATTTCCATTCTCTGCACTACATCCTGCTGGAAATCTAGTAGGACCGTGGTCCTGCTATAAGGAAGATCTAGTTGGAGTTTGAACGCTAAAGAAGAAGAAGAATCTTTTATAACATGAATTGAGAGTTGAGCATGATAACTACTTTAGTATATGAAGTTCCACCAATGGCTCACTAGACAAACCACCCATGCAACAGAAAACCTTAGTAGATGACATACCTTTATATTGAGGTTATCTTCTTATAGAAGCTTCATCGCACGTCATTTATACAATCCCGTAGTCTTAACCTTCGATAACAGTTACCATGTTGTTCTGGCAGGCCGACGTTGTGCTTGAACTAGTTACGGGCACGACGTGGGTGGGCGGAACAACAAAGAAACCTGTCGCAAGGGGCAGAGTTGTGCCTTGATGTCGACGTCTGTTTCAGCGGCATTAGACTCGAAACACCATCTAGTCAGATGGCTGTTGGAACAGAGGGCGGAACACTTATGGGAATGCCCCACGTGCTGTGAGGCCAGTTTCTAATCAAGAATCACGTGGTATTCTCAGAATATTTCTGTAGAATTTATTTCCAAGGCAAATATTATCGATGTCACTGATTTATTAAGTGTCAATGTTCTACAGTCCGTATTGCAACCGGGGTCTGAACTTCTAATTCAGGGTGCAAATAATAGTGGCACTTTTTTCCAAGCTTGTCGTAGAAGGCGACTAAGGAATGTTGGTGGATAAGTTGGTGAACTCACTTGTTACATGTGAGAACAAGTCCTGAGCTTCACTGTTTTTGTTGATAGAATCATTTATTTCAGATCTTCCTCTCTAGTTGTCAAAATAACTGTGTCGTCTGCATATCTAATTTCTTCGATCTGCTGTCCACCGATGTTGAGATAAAGCTCTGAATGGATGTTGGCATCTCTTGCGTTTCTCATTATGTTTTCTTGCGTAAATGTTTTCCCGAGAGAGCATTGAACAAAGCGGATGTTTTACAATCCACTTTTACTGCTGGTTCTTGTTCTTGATATAGCATTGCGTGATAATAAGCAATAATACATAAGAACAAGAGCTAAACATAGAGATAAATGAAGAGAAACTACAACAAGTAAAACAGTATCAATATTTTGGACACATAGTCACAAATGATGGCAGATGTGAAACAGAAGTTAAAGGAGAATAGGAATGGCTAAAAGTACCTTCAATGACATGAGGAAATTATTAATATCTAAACAAATTACAAACAAGTTAAAAATGAAAATTATAAAATGCTATATCTTTTCTATATTAATGTATGGCCCAGAAACATGGACACTAAATAAACAATTAGAAGACAAAATGTATGCCTTTGAGATGTGGGTATATAGAAGAATAGGGAGAACATCATGGAAAGAGAAGAAAACAAATAAAGAGATACTAAAAACACTTAATATGAAGAAAGAACTACTAATAGAAATAAAGATCAGGCAAATAAAATACTTTGGACACATTAAAAGACATGACACTTATTGAAGACCTTACATGAGGGTAAAGTCAAAGGGTAGCAAGCAAGAGGTAGGCAGAGATACAAGTGGGAGAGTAACATCACACAATGGACAGGTTACAGTCTAGCAGAGTGCACCACCAAGATAAGAGATAGATACGTTGCAGCCAACCTTCGTTGCGGAGACGGCACTTATGATCATGATGATGTTTAGGCATATGGTGTGTTTTGGGAATCCCATACTTTCCATAATCATCCACAATAAATTATAGCATACTAATTCATATACGTTGTTATCATCGCGAATAGTAGGATTATTTAATATTTTCTCACGCTGTCGTCCTCAATCTCTCTTGTAATCTATGTTGCCTGCTGTAACTATATTCTCAAGAACATAGATCTCTTAACGTATCCACATCTCGCATTTGACTATTTCATCACATCCTCTTTAGTTTTTCTAGTGAATATATAATATTTCTACTAACGAAATAAAAGGCAGTTAGCAGTAGGCCTACTAATGATATAGAAGGCAGCAGTACTAACGAAATAGAAGGCAGTTAGCAGTACTAACGAAATAGAAGGCAGTTAGCAGTACTAACGAAATAGAAGGCAGCAGTACTAACGAAATAGAAGGCAGTTAGCAGTACTAACGAAAATAGAAGGCAGTTAGCAGTACTAACGAAAATAGAAGGCAGTTAGCAGTACTAACGAAAATAGAAGGCAGTTAGCAGTACTAACGAAATAGAAGGCAGTTAGCAGTACTAACGAAATAGAAGGCAGTTAGCAGTACTAACGAAAATAGAAGGCAGTTAGCAGTACTAAAGAAATAGAAGGCAGTTAGCAGTACTAACGAAATAGAAGGCAGTTAGCAGTACTAACGAAATAGAAGGCAGTTAGCAGTACTAACGAAATAGAAGGCAGCAGTACTAACGAAATAGAAGGCAGTTAGCAGTACTAACGAAAATAGAAGGCAGTTAGCAGTACTAACGAAATAGAAGGCAGTTAGCAGTACTAACGAAATAGAAGGCAGTTAGCAGTACTAACGAAATAGAAGGCAGCAGTACTAACGAAATAGAAGGCAGTTAGCAGTACTAACGAAAATAGAAGGCAGTTAGCAGTACTAAAGAAATAGAAGGCAGTTAGCAGTACTAACGAAATAGAAGGCAGTTAGCAGTACTAACGAAATAGAAGGCAGTTAGCAGTACTAACAAGGCCTTCGGATTTTGAGATCTTTTTTTCTTTCGCTTTACACCTTTTTATGCCTTGCGGTGTCAGGGGTAGAAGAGTTCTCTTGAAATTGCTTTTTTGTGTGCTTCATAAATATGTGTATATAATTCCCTGATAATACACAGGAAATGCTGAATCAACTTTGTCACTTTTCAGAACAAAGTGGCCTTCAACACTTCCAAGACTAAGTTAATGAATTTTATTAACTGTAACCTTAAAATCACCCTCAACGAAGACACAACTCTGACAGTTGATAACTTTTCTTATTTAGGCAGCAAAATAACACAAGATGGAGATACAACAAAAGAGATCTACAACAGAATTGCGTTGGCATCAAGTGCGTTCCACCACCTAACAAACATTTGGAAATCCAAAAACAATAAGTAAATATACCAAACTACGACAGTTTAACTCCAATGTGATATCCGTGTTGACATAGGGCCTATGGTTGCGAAAGTTGGACAAAGGCGCTGAAGAAGAAAGTGATCACATTCGAAAATAAAAGTCTTAGAAGACTTAAATATTGGTTTGGAAGAATTCAAGTCAAACATGCAAGTAAGAGAAGACACCAAACAGCAATATTTTTCTACAGCAATAAGAAGAAAACGATGCACTTATATCGGACATATACTTAGAATGGATGAAAACAGACTGCCACTACAAGCATTAAAATTGGTACCAGATGGCAAAAGAAAAAGAGGAAGACCAAGAGAGACTCTTCGCAGAATAACCATCAAAGAAGGCACAACTATGGGTCTCAACAACATACAGGAATTACACACAGTAGCATCACATCGCTCGAACTGGAGAGCTCTGATTTCTGCCCTATGTATAGTGTTCGGCACGGAAGGAACATAGATAGATATATGTTTATTTTCGTTGACTCTTTTATTTCTATAATCCATCATTTGCAAGATCTGCCCCTGGCTTTGTATCCGTCATGTCTGTATAGTAATGCTTTTTGAGGGGCGATGTCTGATGGTAGTCTGGGCGCATGCGAAAACCACTTAAATCTGTTGTCTTCTGATGTAATCCACTATTGGTATTGTGTGTGTTAGTCTTCTAATGTTCTCGTTTTCCATTCTATGCAATGGAGTGATATCAATGCATACACGAGTTCGAGTGCTAGGATGTTATATTGAGCCAATCTTTCTTTATGCAAGTGAAGCATGGACATTTTAAAAAAAGTGTCCAAGATATGTTGGAGGCAATTGAAATGTGGTTTTTAAGAAGAATGATGAAAATTCCATGGACAGCAAAGAAATATAATTTAGAAGTTCTCAGAGATGCTGAAGTAAAACGACAAATTATAGCGAAAATTAGAAACAGACAATCAAGATTTTAATGGCATGTGATGAGAAAAGTAAAACTTGAACATTTATTAACCACTGGAAAGATAAAGGGGAGAAGAGACAGAGGAAGCCAATGAGAGAAATTTCAGGATGGGTTGTCTCTGTGGCATAAAAAGGAAGTCACCAACTGAACTTATTCTTCTTCTTCTTTAGCGTTCATTCTCAAACTCCCACTGGATTTCTCTTGTAACAGGACAATGATCCTACAAGATTTCCACTTTAATGTAGTCCAGAGAATGGAAATGCGTTGTGTTGCCGTTTTATTTGCGACAATGGCCATACACATCCGTCTTCGGCGGTACTGAACTTATTAACAACACAAGAGACAAAGAGTTGTGGAGAAGTGTGATCGCATAAGCCAGGACACTTGATTGATTGAACATAAACAGTACAGGAGACTGCTCAGTCAAAATCATGAAAGGCACAATAGCAATGTGCAGTTTAAAACTACTGAAAAAAACTGTGGCATGATGAAAACACGGGAACTAAGGTATGTTTGTTACGTACATATGTGTTCCCAGTGGTGACCTATGACTGCGAAACATGGACAATAAATAAAACTACAGCTAAGAGAATAGAGGCGTTCAAAATTAAGTGCTGTAAAAGAGTCCAGAAAATACTACGGACAACAAGGAAGACTAGCCAAGACCTGCTAGGAAAAATCAGTGTTCAAGAAGGCTGGCTTTTAAACATCATATTAAGAAGGAAGTTGGGTTGTTTTTTTTCCCGGCCATCTGAAGAGACACAGTGGCATGAAAATAGCGTTGTGGGAAGGGGAGATAGAAGGCAGAAGAGGCAAAGGTCGACCAAGACTTCGCTGAACAAGAGATATTCAGGAAAGAATGCACATGTCGCTAGAGAAGGCCAGATAACTTGCCAGCGACTGCAGATTTCAGGAGATTCATAAGGGAGACTACATTCTAGAAATAATATGTCACATAACAACAGTCAAAACACAGTCTTCTAATGTGAAAATTTGCCTATTAATTATCAAATTAATCAGTTGGAGAACTATCGACTCATTACATCACTGAATTATTGTTACGTGTGCCTGAGCCAGGATTTTCTTCTGCTAGGGGAAGGGGGTTAACTACTTATTTTGACTTTCTTCCCAGTACTAAATGTCATGTTCTGAATTCCTCGAGGGGGTGGGAGTGTTTGAGTGTTCCCTCTGGCATTTGAATATGAAACACACTATAAGGGCTGGGGCTACGAACCCCTACCAGGAACGTCCACAGGTGGAGGATAGTGGAAAAGCCTCTAGTTACAGAAGTCAGCTGCGATATAAGCCTCTGAATGAATAAGCAGTCACTGACTAAACCGGTGTTGCTGCCTACCACGACGGGGCAGGATATCAGGAATTAATGAAATACCCCAGGTGTCCAGTGACTGGCAGCATCAAGCGAGTATGAGCTGCTATAAGCTCAGGTTTCTGGCATGGAATCAATGACTACACCAGGATCTTGCTTTGGGGGATGGGGGGATGTTGGGGTAGGGTTAGTTGGGGAAACATCTGGGCAGGAAAGGCTGATAAGTTTGATAAGACAGCTTTCCAAGAAGAGAACACTCTAAATACAAACAACTACTGCCTTGCAAGTGCCATCGGGAGATGGAAAGGCAATGGGAGACACCAGAGACACACAAAAACAACCCAGCCTGCCAAAGATGGGGTATGTTAGAGAGAGATGGCGCAGATACTGGGATAAATTAGCACACAACACACATGCTATTACAGAAATGCAGACATGCAACAATCAACCCTGTCGTCACTTCTATTAGCTAAAACCGGGGAGGAGCGCAGCCGAGCCTCTTGCTTCAAAAGACAGATTTGAGGCAAAAGCTATGGGGCAGCCGCTCTGACCTAGAGAAGATAATGAACTTTGCCCTGACAAAAGCCTGACAATATAACATGACCACAGATGCTGAACTCAGAAGAAGAACAGAAAAAGGTCACATAAGTAGAACTATAGCAATTGCTAAATATATTGCATATACAATATTAATCTTTATTTAATGGAGAACTCTCTGGCATAGTGGTTAAGCCTTTCGCTTTGTGCTCAGGAGTTCGTGGGTTCGAATATGGCTTATGTTGTCTTATTTATAAAGTGCATTCTTTTCCGTGATCTCTGGAGATTATCACTTTACACTACAGAGTTTGTGCTACGAGTGGTACTGTGGTAAGTAGCGTGTCAAACCCCAGCAATGTTTGTCCTATCACTTTACACTACAGAGTATGTGCTACGAGTGGTACTGTGGTAAGTAGCGTGTCAAACCCCAGCAATGTTTGTCCTATCACTTTACACTACAGAGTATGTGCTACGAGTGGTACTGTGGTAAGTAGCGTGTCAAACCCCAGCAATGTTTGTCCTATCACTTTACACTACAGAGTATGTGCTACGAGTGGTACTGTGGTAAGTAGCGTGTCAAACCCCAGCAATCATTGTCATAACCCTTTTACACTACAGAGTACGTGTTGTGAGTGGTACTGTGGCAAATAGCGTGTCAAACCACAGCAATGTTTGTAAATAAGATAATCCATTTGACTGATGTGCTGGTAATGTTTGTGTGATATTGAGATTTCATAATTTTGATATGTTGGATTAAACAAGTTAAATATGACAACTATCCATTTTCACTTTATACAAATTATTGTCTTGAGGAATCTGTAAAACCCCTTGGGATTTACAGGGTTAGGAATCTTATTAATATTTTAAATGTACATTGAGGAACAGAATTAAATGAACACACAAAGGAAAGACTATCACACAGACCAGGATAAAACCTTTTTTTATTGAAAAATAATAAAATTTAGATTGATGGGTTGTCCACTTGACCCAGAAACAAGATGGTTCCATGCACACGCTTGTCACAGATCATGAATAAAAATGGATGATCCACGTTCACAATAGGTATAGGATCAGGCAATGCGCAATACATTACCATAGAACAGGCAGTAGCTGCTCCTGCTTCTGTACCATCTTCATTGACCTGGATGAAGGCTTTGTGGACAACTTGAGATAGATAAAGGTCAGATTCACCAGTAATTCCTGAGAAGTCTGCAGTACCGTTGACGAATGCATCTACCATCCCCATACTTGACAGAGGCTCTTTCAACAAGAAACTGCTTGTTATCTGATAACAGAAAATAACTCGCTAAGAAAACAATGAAACTCAGGCAGCGAACAAAATATAACAATCTAGTATGTTCTTTGACAATAAATGACAATCAAATAAGAAATTTCCCAGTTTCTATTTCTATGCTGCATGTAACAGTGTTTCATGCCAAAGACACAATTATCATATATCAGATACAATTATCATATATCAGATACAATTATCATATATCAGATACAATTATCATATATCAGATACAATTATCATATATCAGATACAATTATCATATATCAGATACAATTATCATATATCAGATACAATTATCATATATCAGATACAATTATCATATATCAGATACAATTATCATATATCAGATACAATTATCATATATCAGATACAATTATCATATATCAGATACAATTATCATATATCAGATACAATTATCATATATCCGATACAATTATCATATATCAGATACAATTATCATATATCAGACACAATTATCATATATCTTCAAGTTTACTGTTGCTATCATCTATTTCTTTTCCACTCTTGTGTTCAAGTGATAACTGCTTTATATCAGGGCTTCCTGCAAAAGACGGATGTGTCAGGATATTGGCACAAATAAAACGGTGCCTCAACATATTTTCATTCTCAGGACTATATCCTGCTGAAAATCTAGTAGGATCATTGTCCTGCTACAAGAGAGGATCAGCGGACAGGAGTTTTAGAATGACCGCTGAAGAAGATATCAGGGTTTGAATTACTTAATTTTTTCCATTATTTATAAAGTGGAGAATTGTTATTTTTCCAAGACATTCCACTGGTTGCCTATAGGCATGACAACAATCTTAACTACATTTTGGTCCACAGTGACCTTAGGGCTAATGTTTCAGAACATTTTGGCACGGTTCGTTATGGATGCCAGTATTGTTACACATGTGACTATGTAGTACAGATCAGTTCCGTGTAAGTAGAAAAATGTTTACCACCACACGCAGGTTTTAAATTGCCGAGGGGTGCAAAGGGAACACATTGCTCTAGGCAGACCCAGGGTTAGCAGATAACCAAGATCCCAAATGTACCTCCTAGCGGTGCACCCTGGTAACAGAAAACAGCAGCTCGAGCTGATTCTGGCCAAATCATTTGGGGATCGTGCCCGAGAATGTGGAAGAAGCAGATGGAAAGAGTTTTGACTGCAAAAGAGACAGACAATATCTCAGACACCATTTGTATCACCACATACAGCGACACTGTCGACATACAGTGACGCCTGTTAGTCCAGTCAGAACATTGGAGGGGCGGCCAATGTAAAAGGCACATAAAGGTGGATGCATGGAAAGAAACAAATATATGTCAAAATGAGTACAATGACATAATGAAAGGGCAGAACAGCGCCAGAGGGCAGCGCGAACTGCAAATGAAAAGTGAAAAGTTCCTAGGAAAAGGTAACTATAAGCTCTGTTAGCTCGAGACGAGCTTCTAGTTACCTGTGATCCTTATAGGCAGAGACCCAGACCCAATCGTGGGCTTTCGGAAAAGCAAGAAGACCTAATCTAACTCTAATGTCGAGCCTTCCTATACCGGAAATATGCTCTCGAAGAGAAAGGGTTCTGTACCCAATGGGCTTAGGCAAGAAAGGGACAAAGATGGCAGATCTGGCCCAACTCTACAGTAAAAGTTTCCTATACCGGAAATACGCTTGCAGAGAGAAAGGGTTCAGTACCTGATGGGCTCAGGCAGAAAAGGGACAACGATGTTAGCCCTGGCCCAACTCTACTGTCAAGCTTTCCTATACCGGAAATACACCTGCAGAGAGAAAGGGTTCAGTACCTGATGGGCTCAGGCGCTATTGGGACACGGTCGCTCAGCTCGAGAACGCCTTGCTCTCAAACGCGTGGTGTGAGACTCAAACTTGTGCGAGGGGTTCACGATGTCTATGAATGATGCCTCAGGTAGGAGTGCAAATAATCACAGTTCTACTGTGGAACTTGCAGCACAATGTACTTCACGCTCCCCGGCGGAAATCACACGAAATATTTGTTGTGGTTATATGAGAGTGAACGCAGAAGAAGAAGAAGAAATTGCCAAAAATCAAGACACAATTAAGAGATAATGCAACAAAAAGTTCCGACCCAGTAAATCTTAAGAAAGCAACACAGAAAACAATAAAAACCTACCCAGAACAATTTACTTTTCATGACTATTTACTGATGGATGTTCTTTCAAAGCCACCATCAAAGCAGGTTCTGGTGTCTATATAGAATATCCAGACAAAACATCTGATGAGTTGTTTTATGCCTGTGGGGAGATATGTTCTAACTATGAAGTTGAA
Organism: Meghimatium bilineatum; assembly: GCA_034231615.1. Taxonomy (NCBI): domain Eukaryota; kingdom Metazoa; phylum Mollusca; class Gastropoda; order Stylommatophora; family Philomycidae; genus Meghimatium; species Meghimatium bilineatum. The sequence goes on along the minus strand of CM067321.1, from coordinate 63,877,159 downwards.
ATAACAGCACTAGAAATTGCATTGTACTACCGGAACACCTTATTTGATTCCTTTCCATCAAAAGTCCAAAACATTGTGATTTTTACAGACTACAGGTATATGTCCGCTCTTCAAATATTAGAATGTGATGAACATTGTAACCTGAGCTAGTTGAAATATATTACCATGCCAACCAGCGGTTTACATCTTATGAAGTCAGCATTGTTATGCAGTGAATTCCTGACCACTCAAACACACCTGGCAATGAAAAGGCAGACAGACTAGAAAAGAAGGGAGCAACAAGAACAGCCATATACACAAACAACCATGCACACAGTTAAAATGGTGTTGAAATCTGTGAACAAAGAAAATTGAATGAACAAATGGGCCATGGGAAACACTGGGAGGAAATTTTATAAATATAAGGCCAGCCCAAACCCTAAAGACAACATCAACGTCCTGGAAAAGACAAGAGCATCAAACCGACTTCATACATAACATGTACAGATTAACAATCACCTAAACAGAATACAATCACAACACACTCCAGGATGCCGGCTGTGCACACATCCTTATGAAACTGTTGACCACCACCTTTTTTAATATCCAGTGCTGGATGACATCAGGAAAATGATTCTCCTGCCAGAGCCAGATAGATGGAACACCTTATATGAAACAAAACAACAGCTCACAACCATATGCATATGTCACACAATGGCATTGGGTCAAAGGGCATGAGCCCATGGACCGCTCGATCAACAACCAACAGTTCCGTATTATTACCTTAGAACACTTTCTGTCAACAACTTCATGCCATTAACAACAGATCTCCTACTGCCATGAGATGTCTCACCACTACCACGAGATGTTCTTGTTGGCCTGTAAAAGTATTTATTTTGCTTCTCACGTATATGTTGGTTTTATGTTCTGTATAATCGATGCAAAATATTCGTCTGTAATGTGTTTTCAAAAGCCTGTATTCTCCTCTCCATTTCTGCTTCATTTGTCCAACTCTCATGTCCGTACAAAAGATTAGGTATTAATAAAAGTTATTATTATTATATATTACTAGCCCCTGTATAGGCCTATATGTAAAATATTTAACAGTTGGTCATTTCATTTGGTGAGTTATGTTCCTTTTAACCACAAAGTACAATTTAGTTATAGTTTTTTATCATACAAAATAATGGAGGTTGTGATTCAGAGAACGACAGTTTCTAATAATATTAGTTTAAACAGAAACAATAATAGATAAATGTGCTGTACATTGCTCTCTAATGATAGGCCAAAGCAGAAAAATTCATGTTAATCCCATTTTATAATTTGTCTTCTATTCTATATAGTATAAATTAAACATATTGTGCAGACTTCCTTCAGTTATGGCTACACTAATCTTACAATACAAAGAGGTGGACACATACACCATAGCAAAAAATTATAACAGTAGAAATTTACCTTAAATTTGGGTAGGAAGAGTTCAATTTCTTCCTGCTTGGCTGCCACACCTTCCATAACAGCATTGAGTTTCTCCGGACTCAGGTTACTTACAAGATCCTAATTTGATACCACAAAAGAAACCAGAAATTAATATTGCAGTGGAATACATCTATAGTGCATAGGCCTACTTTATAACAAATTTTCCGATTTAACTTCACTTTTCGAAATCTATTATTATTTTTACTCTTTTTTTTTTGATTTTGTATATAGAAAATTATTTTAATTACATAAATATTTAATCGGTCCGACCATGCTGTATTTTTATTAGCTGTATAAATTATGCTGGACCAATACTTTTTAACCCACTCATTCCCTTAGCAGACAAAATCGTTGGCTATTTATACATTGCTGTAGCTGCCATTCTCATCGGATTGACACACTGTAATTTCGGTTGATTGTTACCGGATCCATGCAAACAGACTTGCTAAATTGAGCACTGACATGAATTCTGGAACAACTTCAAAACACCCAAATGGTCAACCGTAAGAACAAAAGCTGTACACTTAGACAGCTAACAGAAAGAGCGACAGAAAACAACAAAGAATTATACATCGTATTCATCAACCAAGAAAAAGCTTTTGACAGAGTAGACAGACAACTATGGAAAACACTATCAATATACGGAGTACCAGAACATTTAATCAATATATGCAAGGGCATTTATGCTAATAGCCAATGTGAAGTATAACAAGTACTAACGAAGGAGATAACATAAAATCAAGTTGAACGAACTACTCTTTGCAGATGACCAAGTACTAATAGCGACATAAGAAGAACAATTGCAAGAACATATGAACAGACTCCACACAACATGTTAAAAATTCAATACGAAGATCATTATTGAAAAAAAACGAAATAATGACAATAGCAAAGAAAGAAAGAAATATCACTATCTCCATCAATGATAAACACCTTAAACATGTAAATGAGTTCACTTACTTAGGAAACATTATAACGAGTGAAGAGAAAAACAGTAGTGATACAAAATAGATGCAACAAAAAATACCAGATCCTAGGATCCATTCCTTACTGCTCCCTCCGTCGATCCATCTGTGTAGACGTGTCCATTTCTTGGGATTGTATTTAATTTCTATCATCTCTAGTGTCAATGCTTTTAGTTGAGGTGGAGTTAGGTGTTCCTTATTAATTATTCCAGGAACCTGTGTTATTATGGAGACATTTTGGAGACTATTGCCTGGCTCTTCAAAGTCTGTTAATGTTTCAATTTCATTTGGGAGGTTTGTGAGGATTTCTTTATGTTGTTGATGGAGATGGTTGGAGATGTGACAGAAGCTGGTTCTCTTCAACCTGCTTGTGGTTGAGCTAGAAATTTGCGCATGCATCGGATGGTTTGGCATGCACTTAATTTTTTCCCCTTGAATAAGCACTCTTTCTTCTCTTCTGTCATCCAGTGGGTGGATGTTTACATGTTTTTCCATTGCATGGATTGGAGTGGTTTTCATCCCTCCAGAGATAAGTCGAAGTCCTGCATGTTGTACTTTAGATAGGCGATCAGTATTTGTTTTTGATGCTGATGCCCAGGCTGTCATTCCATATTCTACTACAGGTCTGACTGTACCCATGTAGAATTTTCTGAGAATATTTCCATTTGCTCCCCAGCTTGTGCCTGCAAGTTTCTTCATCAAGTATATCCTCCTGGTTGCTTTTTTCTCAGTGGTTATTAGGTGTGGTTTCCAGGTGAGTCGCTTGTCTAGTGTGACCCCTTGATATGTAGGGTTCTCCACATGTGCTAACTCACTTCCATTTATTTTTAGATGTGCTTTTTCTTGGTGGTTTGAAAGTGAGAAGATGGTTGTCACAGTTTTGGAGAGGTTGATCTGGACTCTCCAGTCAGATGCCTATTCACTTGGGGTGTCAAGTGCAGTCTGCATTCTGTTTTTTTGCAGTAGATAGGTTGCCACACTCCAGGCAGAAAAGTCATCTGCATGAAGGGCCTTTGAAATATGATGTGACAGTTTCTCTCCCATATCATTGATGAATACTAGGAAGAGGGTAGGAGAGATCACTCCTCCTTGAGGCACTCCTTGTTGGAGAGTAACACGTTTGCTTAGTTCTTTATGATGATTCTGAGAAGTGTTTTGCTCATGAGGCTGATTCTACAGTGTTTAATATTCAGTGGTCCCTAATTTCTTTAGTAAGGCTATAAATATGGAAAAAACTCTTGTTCCATGATTAGAATAAAGGAGCTTGGTTTGAAATGTGGTGTCGCTAGAAAGGAGAGTTTTCGTGGGTGAGAAAGAATGATAGTCAATCAACGACATACTGTCAATTTGTAATGGCGGATACACTCAAGGAAAGATCCGAGCACCTATGGACTTGTCCAGAGTGCAATGACGATGATCCAACAACTAACTAACTATATGGATCTCATTAAGTCATTGGATATGTTTTAATATTAATTAGTATCATTGATATTGATACAGCATTTGGCAGTGGGTATTTAATTGAAATACCATTATTTCTATTTCCTTCTTGTTTAGACTGAGGCCTTTTGTTTCAATTGGTAGCATATCCTTTTCAGTACAGTCATCAACACAACATATTTTGGTATTAGTGATCATTTTTTCAGAAAGCAATGGACAACTACTGAACATATTTATATTGTCTAAAAATCACTAAAATACATAAAGATATATGTTTATATGATCGCCACAGCAGATCTGTAGTGTCTATGTATAGAATTTATATTTCAAGATCTGTATTGATAGCATGTATCTCTGTAAATATAAATGATAATTCTCAGAGATCTAAAGGAAATGCACTTGTACACAAGATGACACTGCCTGGAATCAAACTCACAACCTCATAAATGAAAGTTAAATAGTTTAACTACTATGCCACACATATTCTCAATTATTACATTAAAAATATCTTGTCACAATTTATATCATATGTAAAAACTGAATCATACCTCAAGACCAATTTCTTCTTTAGGAAGAATTATGATCATATTAAGATCACGGCCTTTGTAAAGCAACTCTACAGCTGTGAAATTGATGTCATTGTCTATATACAACCCATGAACTTTTGAATGGGTCATCATTGAAACCTTGATTTTTTGCTTAGATGCCAGCTGGAAAGATTTCATAGTTGTAGTTTTTTTATCAAATGCTTGGTCCCACTGACCTGAAAAAAAAGTAACAAAGAATGAAACTGATAAAAAAAAATTAATAAAACCACTTTTTCATAAATTGTATTTTTTCTAGATTTCCAGCAGGTGTAGTCCTGAAAATGGACATACATTGTGTCACTGTTTCATTTGTGCCAATGACCAGGTCCATCTAAACTGTGGCAGTAGTATCTAATACATTCAGTATTTCACAGATTTCACTGAACTGTGGGTGTCCCTAATCATCATCATTAAGTGCCGTCTCCGCAACGAAGGTTGGCTACAACGTATCTCCAACATATCATGTCTCTTGTCTTGGTGGTGCACTCTGCTAGACTGTAACCTGTCCATCGTGTGATGTTACTCTCTCACTTGTATCTCTGCCTACCTCTTGCTCGCTTCCCTTTGACTTTACCTTCAAGTAAGGTCTTCAATAAGGTGTCATGTCTTTTAATGTGTCCAAAGTATTTTATTTGCCTGATCTTTATTTCTCTTAGTAGTTCTTTCTTCATATTAAGTGTCTTTAGCACATCTTTATTTGTTTTCTTCTCTTTCCATGATGTTCTCCCTATTCTTCTATATACCTACATCTCAAAGGCATCAATAGGTGAAACATGTGTTGCAACCTGTTTAACAGTATTGCCTACTGACCTCATTCATCGATCTGAAACTAGTTAAAATTTCCAGCAATTAATGATATTAGAAAAATGTTTCCCTTTCCAAGGCCAGATAAATGGACCAAACAAAAATCTCACACACACACATTTATCACATAATGGAATTGAACCAAGGATCATGAGCCCACTTTTACAGTTGGGTCAGCAACCAACCACTCAATCTGAATACTACTTGTGGTCATGATGCCTACTATTTCTGCTAATGTCTGTGTTACTTTCAACGTGGCATTAATTAATTTAGAACAACTATATCAAGTGACAAAATCTGGTAGTGTTAATATTTGTATTCAACATGCTACAAATTAATCAACAAATTAAGTGTTAATATCTTTCTCTGCATATTTCTCTACAACTCCTCTAATCCAGTTCTGTAATGGACATTTACATTAATTTTTTTATTACTGAGTGATTATTGTTATTATTCTTCATCTTTGCAGACAATCTTAAAGCATATATATTAAATCTTAATACTTAGCATGGGAAGTTATTTCAGGGACCGTGTTGCAGTTTCAACAGTACTGTTATATTACAAAGTTGGGAACTGGTCCCATCATCTAAAATGTAGTAGTGTCTGAAATTGCCAGATTACAAACAATTGGGATCGAACAGGAGCAATATGCATTTATTTGGGAACACATACTATAAGTACTACTGGCTACCTACTGCTGAGGATTGTGTAACGGCAGTCATAAAACACTACACTAACATTTTACCTGCTAACTGTACTTCCTTGTAAGCATTGTTCTGTCGTGCTCTCATTGAAGACAAGGCATACATATATATGTATATTACTGTAGCCTAAATGCATATAATATATGCAAAAAGACTAATGAAAAGGATCATGAATCAAGCTTGAAATGTTATGGGTGACACAGGCTGAAACAGTGATAGACCACATTAATTTTTGTCTAAAAACAAATTCCAATCATTAATTCAGATCCCAACAGTGTATAGTGATTCACATGTATGCAGGCACGATTCCTTGTCAAAAACAATACTGCAGGGAACTGTCGAGGGTGGAAGAAGCAGAGGAGGACAAATAAAGACATGGACAGACAACATCAAGGAATGGACAGGGCTAGATATTTCCACACTCATCCGCATCGCTGAGGATAGAATTCGCTGGAGGACTCTGTGTGCTGAAGCTTCCAATGTGGTACCCCTACGACCCTGAAGGGTTATGGGTTTTATTGATTGATTGATTGATATTGATAGTGATTCAGTATATCAGATAATTTATATTTTCTTAACTGGTTTATAACTTGTGCTGGCTTCCTATACAGGATCTGGTATCAAAAACATTTATTTAGAATGCAGACAATGTGCTCAGTCTATCTTACTTTGACCTTCATAAAATGTTTACAGTATTTAGTATTGTAGGGCAGCTGCATATATCCATAATAAATGTGTCATTAAGTCCAATAAATCACTCACTTGTGATCCACCAGCAATCAGTATGGATCAGAAGGAAGAACAGCACATGAAGTCAGTGGAGCCTTTACCACAACAACAAGCAGTCTAACAATGGAAGTATTTACTGTAATACAGGTACTTAACTGGCTGGAACCGCAAGTATTCCCATGTGTGCATACTAAGTGACTCATTTAATATGATTCAGAAAGTCAAAACAGGTGATGTACATAGGGAATGTATGTAGCCGTTAGAGAGAGCTAAAATGCAGGCCTCACCATCAAAACTCATGTTTCTCTTTGTCTCTGGACATGCAGGTGGGGAGGAAAACTTACGCCCGCTATGGACCTAGCAGACATTCTCATTGCTCTTTGTGAGTCCACATGATTAGATGATTTTGATATAAATAGCATGAGTCAATATCGAGAATGTGCGAATTGGCAGTGAGGATAGGCGTGACCCATAGAGAACACCTAACAAAGATTTCAAAAAGAGCAGTGAACTAACATAGAATCGGAACCATCAGCCATTATACCCTGAGAGATTTACTGAAGCAGAGATCTGATCACCTATGGACATGTCCGATGTGCTAAGAGGATAATAAACATATCTAATACCTAATACCTACTAACTTTAATTTTTGTCTACTAAGCACACAACTGCACATTAAAATAAATGTCCCAGGAGGCTAATTAAATTACCAACCGAACAAGTTCTACCAAATACAAAACTCACCTTTAGAATAAATGTGCCATTAGGTCTGACTAAATTATCAGGTGAACAAGTTTTACTGAATACAAAACTCATGTTTAAAATAAATGTTATCATTCATGAATCATCATCATTAAGTGCCCTCTTCGCAATGAAGGTTAGCTGCAGCAGACCTCCATCCCCATCTCTTGTCTTGGTGATGTGCTCAGCTAGATTGTAATCTGTCCAATCTTATGCATTTCTCTCTTGTAACTCTGCTTACCTCTTGCTCCCCTATAAAAATATGTCATTAGATCTGACTAAATTACCAACTGAAGAAGTATTACCAAATACAAAACTCACCTTTAAAATAAATAGCGTTAACCAAAACCATCCTGGTCAGCGGATTCAAAGTCCCGGGAGCTAGTAGATCTTGTATTTTGTTTTGTGTTTTCTCTGCAACCCAAGAGTTAATATTTGCTGCTTCAATGTCTGCATTTTCTTTGAAGTTTGCCTGTGCTGGTTCTGCAAGTATAATCAGTACATTGGCAACACTTCAGTGAAATACCATACCATTATATTAGTCTATACTCGCTACAAGTTGTTTTGTTTACAAAGAGTTTCTTACTTATGACTAAAGTCTGACTTGCAGCACAGATCACTGATCTTGATTGCCTTTAATTAATTTGATGACCTGATTCCATTGTGGTCTCTCATTTTCACAACAATTATTTATTAAAAAACCTCTAAAAAGGCATAGAGGATTGATTTAATTGTACTTAAATTAACTCACATGTACTCCACCACATGTAGGGTTCAACCTCACGACCTCTTAAGCACAAAGCACACTACTTAACCACTACATGAAGGAGGTTCCCTAAGGTATTTATTTAGTGATTGATAAACACATTTTAAAACAGATGATGTACTGTGAGCTCATCAAGAAGCTGACCGATAAGTGGACACATCATATTCCTCAAAAATAGTCTTCATTATTTCTACAATGTTTCAAAACTCCTATCATCTTCTCGAGAAATCATGCCAAAGTGACACTAAAAGAGGTGTCTGAATTCGCGAGGAATGCTAAATTGGGTGCTGAGGGTTTGTTTAACTGCATGAAATAACATTTGCATGTTTTTTTGAAAATTGCATCTCCGCGTTTTCAATGATGTCTATGCACTAACAATACTGACATTGCTAGATCAAACTGTTGCCACTCATTACCCATTATATTGTAAATAATTCTTTCAATTTTGTCATTCATAATCAGAAAACTAACAGAAATTATAGAACGGTGTTGGAAGTCTGCTAAAGAAAGTAACCTTCACCACAATGGTTGAGTAGTAGTAGTATTAGTAGTAATCGCCCATGTGTTGAAGAGGGTGAAAGGGGAGCAAAGAATAGCAACTGTTTATCCACGCATGTCATAAAGAACCAAACAAGAATACATCACAGACGTTATTAGAAAAAGGCATTGGGCATAAATCAGTCACGCACTCAGAATGAATAAAGACAGAATTCCACGTCAAGTCTTTACATGGTCACCAAGTGGCAAGAGAAAAAGGGAAAGATAAAAAACAACACTGAAAAGAACTATCAAAAAAGAAATCACAACAGCTGGTATGAAAATGAACGATCTGGAACAACTGTCTGTTGATCAACAAGCATGGAGAGCTATGACATCTGGCCTATGTGTCAAGCTTGTCATAAGAGGAAAATGATGATGATTATGATGTCATAAAGGTGAATAAGAAACTTTTCTAGTGGAATTGGCTGTCCCATTCTATATTGGGCAAAAGTGACCCAGAAGCCACATTAAAATCAGATTTCTCATGGCAAAAGGAGGAGATATCACAGCTAATATGTAAACCATGACACAATGCATTCCTATCTCCGGACTACAACCTGCTAATCTGTAGAAGTTTGGGATCAATACAGAAGAAGAAATGTCTGTTAAATCATGAAAACCAAACTAGGCAGGCAGTTTTTCAGAAGTAATGTGTTTGTGGAGACGTTACCCTCTGATTAGGAAAGATTTGTCAACAGTATATAAACTTACCTGCCAGGTACCATTGTTTGGTTTTACTTTTAAAATCCTCTTTAATGGTAAAAGTCTTCTCCAGGTAAATTCTATTTGCTGTTGATAACTGATACTGATCTGCTGGATGTTGCAGAGTTGCCAAATACTCTTTAAACTGCTTGTGAATAGTCTCTCCATTCTCTGACCCCCATCCCAGAACTTTAGCCATTTCCTGAGCTGTTTTCTTACTCGCACCAATTTGAGTCATTGAAAGTGCTGATGAAATGCTCAGTGGTGAAATAAATACATTCTTGCCTTGGGAATCTTTACGAATGAGTTTGAAAAGGTTTGAGCCAAAGGAGTTGTTTGCTTTAGTCAAGGCATTCTGTTGCATTTTAGTTTCTTGTTTTTAATCTGTTATTAAAGGAATGTTTATAGATCAACAATCGTGGAACACAAATAATGTGTGACTATACAAACAAAACAAATTACCATACAATAACTATTAGTAATGAATAATAACAATAGTTGGCATTACTAATGAGTATTAAAATATTACTTAGACAAAGTAGAGATGTTGATTTATGGAAGAATGTTGAGAACACCACAGACAGATAAGAAGTGTAATGATGATATCTTGAAAGAATTTAATTCAAAAAGAGAGTTCTCACATAAAAACAGACTATGCACATTCTTTGATACATCCGTGAAAAAGAAGACAAATGGAATATGTGTGGCAACAGGAAAGTTGAAGAGAAAAATGAGTAAAGGAAAACCAAGAGAGAAGATGCTGGACAGATTGATATTGTGGCATGCAGACATATCGATTATCAGCATCAGCAATGATTGCCAGCACGAGAGAAGTCTGAGGACAGAAATGATAATAAATTTAAAATAAAGCCACACTGCATGGACTATAAGGCATAAGCAGAAATAATTGGCAGAACACAATACTGAAAACTGCAATCATCTTACAAAAGGAGACCTATGTTTCACTATGTGGATTTGAATGCATCAGCAAAAAAATGTGTTTGTTATAGGCCTAGATACCAACCAGGATCATTAGTTATTTATTTACGTAGCCATAATAATTATGGCTACGTAATATGATAATTATGATAATACGTATACGTAATTATGATAATTACCCAAAGTGTCCAAAGATAATAAATAAAATTATTTGTAACAATACATGTCCCAGTATTTGGTTTGAGATGTGATCGATGCAGTGTTTTCACATTAGAGTCTAGGACTACATTTTGTTTGTAGAAATATCCAGATTCATATTGACAACTGTTACTATAACTTTCATAAAGTAAGCACAAACTCAATGCATGAAACGTGAGTCTCCATATTACTATTGCCCTAGATTTTCACAGAAGTGTAGATCAGTTTCAGCAGTCTAGATTTGTTCATAATCCATTCATTCATTTTCCTTTTGCGCTAAAGTTAGCGCATAGGGCAGATCTCTCTAATTCTGTCTGTTCAAAGCTATTCTGTGCAGCTCTTGGATAATATGGATATTGATTGTTTTACTATAATTTATTGTTGTCAAATATAAAGAGACAGCTGGTTACAACAGAGATGAGATGTCTGAGAAAAGCCACAGGAGTTACCAGAAGACACAGAATTAGAAACGATGTCATAAGAGAAAGAGTGGGCATCATATCAATTTTACAATACATACAAAACCAACAGATACAATGGTTTGGTCATCTGGAAAGAATGCCGTGTAATTCATAAGTTTATAAAGCGCATACGAAGAGAGGAGAAACAGAAAGAAGAGCCAAGGGTAGACCTAGAGTACGCTGGATCGACAACATCAAAGAGACATTACACGAACACCAAATAACATTATCTGAAGCTGCCAGAAAATCGAGAACAAGAACATTGTATCTCCCTCGACACCCGTAAAGGGTGAAAAGAGGAAGGAAAGAAGAAAAAGATATATAAATAACTTCTTCAGAGTTCATTCTCAAACTCCTGCTTTAATTCTCTCATAGCAGGACCATGGCCCTACTAGATTTCCAGCAGGATGTAGTCCAGAGAATGGAAATGCGTCGTTTCGTCGTTTTATTTGCGCCAATGACCCGACATATCCGTTTTCAGTGGAGGGAAAAATATAAATAACCAAATGGTCCGAGGGTGTCCGACAAAATGGAGGGTGCCGAAGTAACCAAACGAACAAATGGTTAAGCAAAATAAGTTAAACAGACTACTAGAAAAACTTACCGTAACTATGAATCATCATCAGGTGCCGTGTATGCTAGCGTAGGCGAGCATGGCTCACCACATCTCTCTGTCTCTAGTATTATGTATCAAGCTCGCTGTTATTTTCCTGCCGTGCCAGGTTGTCAAACTGTCTAATATTTTCTCACGTTGTCGCCCTCCGTCTCTGTTGCCTTCAATCTTGCCTGTTGTGACAATGTTCTCTAAACCTCCTTGTCTCATGAAGTGGCCAAACAATGAAGATTGTCTGTTTCTTATATTATTGATTAATGTCCGTTTCGTATTTGACTTTTTCAACACCTCGACATTATTTTTTTCTGGCAGTCCATGATATTATCGGCATTCTTCTATAGAACCACATCTCTGTTGCCTCTAATTTTCTACTTTCCAGTTTGTTTATTGTCCAAGACTCGCATCCATATGTTAGTATAGAAGTTATATAGCACTGCAGAACTCTCTTTCTCACCTCTAATGACATGGTCATATTACACAAGTAACTATGAATAAAAATAAATTTAAAAAAAAAACATTTTTCAAGATAATAATAACGTTTAAACTAAACAAAACCACACAAAATTGATAACTGAATTGACAAAGCCATGTTTCTCTTGCGCAGAAACATAACCCGGTCAATCATCATCCAGTGCCATCAATCGTTGGCTACAATTTTACAAATGACCCCCAACTAAGGCCGTAGATATGATCGGGGGTGATTCCCTAAAAAAAAAAGGTCGATCGTGCGTTGTTTGCGTGTCATATCTTTTTTTCGATGAAAATGTTGACGACCTTTTGTGAAAATCATTGAGGGTAGGATGCTCCTGGCCAGCCTTTTGGTCAATTTCCTAGTACTAAAAATCATGTTCCGATTTGTTAAAGGAAGTGGGGGGGGGGGGGGGGATTGAAAGCCTTCTCCTCCTTATCTACAGGTCTGCCCCCAACATCCATTGTCTATGTCGTGATTGTGCAATAAACTGTTTTTGTCATCTCTTAAACCTAATGTTTTCTTCCTACTTCTACTATTGTATAGGCCCTACTCACAAGTAATTTCTCCGCATTAGCCTAGGCCTAACTCTTAAATTATAGCCTCATCACATGCGACATAGAGGCCGTAGATGCATCTTTAGTTTGCCTAAAAATAAAAGCGAATTCATTCATTTTTGGTGTGGTGTAATTCCTTCTTTTCATGAGAAAGTTGATTCCCTTTCAGCGAAATATCGTTAAGAGATAGGGGTTACCATACGTTTGTGTATACCATACATAAATGTATAGTGCTGAAAGTAATGCTCTGATTTCATAAGTGCAATAGTGTATCTAGTGTCTCTGTGGTGTTAACATTTAATTTTTAATGTTTTCATTGTTTTTCACAGTTTGTTTTATATATTCTTGAGAAAGACCTAACGGTTCGAAACATTGATAATAAAATGTGTATCTTGTGTATTGTAATGTGTATGTTTTCACGTGTATTATTTTTTTTCCTATATGTTTCATTTTTTAAACTGAATGCCATGTGGCAACCGAGGCCTGGACTTGGGTTAGTTCAGGGTGCACAGAATATGGCAGTCTTCTTTCCATGCATGTTGTAGGAGGTGACTGTCAAAGTGTCGTATATTCTTCTTCTGCGTTTATTTGCAATCACCTGCATATCAGCAGGATGTAGTTCGTTGAACGAATTGCGATGTGTTATGGTTTACACATTAGCTGCGACGTCTGGCATTTGGCCTGACATATTCGACTTCAGCATGAAGGTACTGTATCAAGAAGGACTTGTATGTCTCTCATCATAATGTGATTTTGGTGGTGTAGACTGGCATTGATTTCCACACCATTCTATCTACATTTCTGTTTATCAGTTATATTGCTAAATTGAAACCTTGCACCGATATCCTGTTTCTTCTTTCTTTTTCAACCATCGCTGGTTCTTCTATCTCATTGGTTAGCCCGTGTGGCAACTGAAGCCGACTTTTAGTTCCGGGAGCAAATAATAGGGCCACTGTCCTCTTTCCAGGAATGTCGTTGGAAGCGACTAAGGAAGGAAAGTTGAGGGATGGGTTAACAACTTGTTACCTGTGAAATATCTTTATCTTCTATCAAATAATGCCAATGGATGACAAAGAGATGTCGGTCAGCGGACACTGCACATTTTGTAGGTGAACGGGAATGCTAGGTGTGCCATCACTGCAGATGGGTCAACAAATCTGATAGGAGAATGAGGGGATTGTTGATGCAGAAGCGTGTGCTGTGCTCCAGGACATCCTGCTCTTCGAGGACTAAACATACATATATAATCCCGCTTTACACATCCATACCTTTGAGACCTTATATGAGTCCGAGTGGTGCCTCAGTTATGTAGCTGAGAAGAACTTATGCTTTTGTCAGAAAGACTAGGGGTTGTCAAGGGCTACCTGGTCACAGCTGTAGGGGTTATTTCATCATCATTTCATTGGTTGAACTGTTTATCTCACTCTTAGTATCCTGTTCTTCTTCTTCTTTCGTTCACTTGAAACATGTCTATATCTGTAATTCTGTCTCCTGAATAAAACTCACTGTCTTTTGCAGTTCATACAGTGTCCCATGAAGCTTTGATTCCAGTGTTGTTTCCTCTGGCCAATATGTCTGCCTCAGCGTTTCATGCTCAGCGTTTCTGAGACGTAAAATTATAACTTGTTCTGATCTGTTCATAATGTGATAGTCATCTTGTGTTAGTGGCTTTCTTATTGACTTGATCATTTGTTTTTTTTCTGATGGTAGGTGATTGGTATATCTGGTTGGTCTTCGGCAGCACCTTCCTTAGCCAGTTGGTCTGCTTTTTCATTTCCTGGTATTCCACAGTGAGAGGGTATCCACTGCATTGTTACACTATACTGGTAAGACAATTCGTTAAGTAGTTTTTTCAAGTATGTTAGTTTTCCAGACTGGAGAGCTTGAAGCACTGACCTTGCATACTCTTAGTAAACTGTGATACATTGCACAAATGTACAGCTTTTTTGTCCGTTTTTTTGGCACCGGTTTCTACGGCCACCTCACTCAATGGGACTGGAGAATAAGTTATCAATAATCAATAAACCCATAACTCTTCAGGGTCATAGTGGTACCACATTGGATGCCTCAGCACACAGAGTCCTCCAGCGAATTCTATCCTCAGCGATGCGGATGAATGTGGAAATATCTTGCCCTGACCATTCCTTGATGTTGTCTGTCCATGCCTTTATTTTTCCCTCCTCTGCTTCTTCCACCCTCGACAGTTCAGTATTGTTTTTGACAAGGAATCGTGCCTGCATACATGTCCGAACCATGCTAGTTTTCATCGTTTCACTATTGAAAGCAGTGGCTCCTGAAAATCTGCACACATCTCTACTTTATTTCTTACGTACACATTGGTCTTATGTTTCCTATAGGAAATTCGTAGAATTCATCTGTATCATATAGAATAAGTTATGAAAAGGGCTGAATGTCTTATAACAAATAAGATAGATTTGAATCCGTTTTTCTTTAAAAGGTTAGATATTTCAAGTGGTAAATACTGAATCAAGTTCAAAGGTTGCTATAAAATCCTAACTATAAATGTTACAAATAAATAACTAGCAATTAAAACGAAGAATAGGGAAAATTTTCCAGGTTATGGTCCAACAGGCAACTTTCTCAAGAAATACAACAATAATTTAAAAAAAAGAACATAACTATTCAAAACTGATATGATTTAGACATGTTTTTCTCCAAGCCATCCCAGTTTACAATATTTTTATCATTATTTTGTGTGTGTTTTTTTGTATTGTTATGTGTTTCTTGAGAAAGGTTCATGTTGGACCGTAACATGAAATATTGTCCTTGTTCTATGGTTAGTTATTTTTTTTTAACATTGATAGCTAGAATTTTATAGCAACCTTTATACTTGATTCAATATTTACCACTTATTCATTTGGTTACTGTGGCACTCTCCATTTTGTTGGACATCAACTGACGTTTTGGTTATTTAGATATTTTAAGTTGACTTATAATTTGTGAAACATTCATTATAAAGTCTAGGTGCAGTTTCAGTGACGAATTGATGCATGTCATCCTAACTCTGAGAAGGGCTAAATGCAATCTCAGTGATGAGTTATTGCAGATCAGTCATGAGAATGGCATACCCTCAGTAACTGAAGCTGCTGCTTGCCTCATTTGTTGATGAGTGTCGTGCACTCTTTGCAAATAGGAATCTTCTTCATCATTCATTCTCTAACTCTCGCTGGATCTCTCTTGTAGCAGGACTATGATCCTACTAGATTTCCAACAGGATGTAGTTCAGAGAATGGAAATGCATTGTATCACCGTTTTAATTGAGCCAATTGCCCGACACATCCGTCTTCTGCTGGGGAAAAAATAGGAATGATACTGATCAGTTCTCGAGACTGAACGATTCCTTGGTGAATGTACTGTAATAGATCATTCATCCATAAATATTTGGGTCTGTAATGGGTCAGTCCTAAATAGGTAGACCAACTGTAATTAGGACTTAATGAGCCCTCTGTGACTTGGGAGTTATTATGATTTTAGACTTGAGAAAGATTGGGTAAAACTGGATTGACAACTGGACCTGTTAAGGAACACATCTAATCAAAGCTAGATACAACTTGACTCATGCTTTTGTGAATCAGACATAAGGAAAGAGACTAAATGCAGTGTTGGTGACTATTATTAATCCAGAAAAGTCATTCTCAGTGTTAGATGCCTTCTATGCAGGGGAGGGGTCTTCTTTGAACACACAAAGAAAATGGCTAAAATCATAAAATTAACTCCATTTAGTTTTACAAGTTTACTATGTCTGTGTACTACCAGGGTCCGAAAGAGAAGTGAAGAATAGTAATATATTGCTACATAATCCATGTCATAGGAGGCGACCAAGGATATTGTTGGGTGGAGATGGTTGTCCCATCCTACAGAGAATAAAAGTGACCCAGAAGTCATGATGAAGATGGATGTGTCAGACCACAAGGTGCAGATATCACAGCTAAGCTGTAAACCCTAGCAGAATACATTATGTTCCCCAAACTGCATCCTGCTAATCTGCAGGAGTTTGAGTATGAACAATTGAGAAATGTACAAGAAATATATTATCTTAGTAGACTTAACATTAAAACAACATTAAAACCACAATAAAGATAGAATTCACAGCCATAGAGAACACATTTATTCCCACACAATAAAAGTAGAATTCACAGCCAGATAGAACACATTTATTCCCACAAAATAAGGTAGAATTCACAGCCAGATAGAACACATTTATTCCCACACAATAAAAGTAGAATTCACAGCCAGATAGAACACATTTATTCCCACAAAATAAGGTAGAATTCACAGCCAGATAGAACACATTTATTCCCACACAATAAGGTAGAACTCCCGCCAGATAGAACACATTTATTCCATACAACAAAAGAAGAATTCACAGTCAGATGTAATACATATATTCCACACAAAAAAGGTAGAATTCACAACCAGATAGAATATATATATTCCACATAATAATGGTAGAATTCACAGCCAGATAGAACAAATTTATTCCACACAATTTGAACAATGATTGTTAGCTGAATTTTAATCTCAGCCAAAAATAACAGTTTGATTTACACAAAACTTGTCTTATCTTGTGCTATCCATGTGCCGTTAGGCGTCATGGGGAGCCGAAGTCTTCTTTCTTTAGCTAACTGTGCTGCCACTGTCATAGTGCAGCCCTGGTGTTCTAGTATTTCTCTGATGTCATATGTCCATTTTGTCTGGATCTTCCCTTGTTTCTCTTATCGATGGAATGTGATCTGGTTCCATTCTGATTAGGTGATGAACCATTTGATCTTTTGTGTGATATTTTGACATTATACAATACAATGTTTATTAATTGCTGTTGTGTACATAAAATTATAGACTGAATTACAATCATATAATTCAATACACAGCTGAAGACGGATGTCCCGGGTGCAAATCAAATGGTGACACAACACATTTCCATTCTCTGGATTGCATCCTGCAGAACTTCTAGTAGGACCATTGTCCTGTTATAAGAGAGATCCAGTGGGAGTTTGAGAATGAATGCTGAAGAAGAAGAATCCAAAAAAATGGATACATTTAATATTTATAATTGTGTTTATATTTGCAGTTATGGACTAACCATCCGTGTGGTGCGGGGCCTGAAAGAGGAGCAAAGAATAGCCACACTGGTATCTGCCATGATGTCATACGAGTCAACTAGGGAATTTTAGGGGTAGAATCCATATGTGATGAAATTTACCCAGATGTCATGCTGAAGTTGGATGATCAGGTCAAAAGGTGCATGTATCATGGCAAAGTTGGAAACCATGACACAATATATTCTGTTCTCCGGACTGCATCCTGTTAATCTGCAGGAGTTTGATAATGAACACAGAAGATATGAACTAAATCCATAAATAGAATAGAATAACAAAACTGAATAGTTACAACGTGGCATTCCCATTTGCCCTGTGTTGCTGGGATCAAAAGGGAAATAAAGAATAGCAACACCATGTAATCCTTCTTTGAGTAGAAGGCATCTTCTATAGACATCGAGGCATCTTCAATAGGCATTGAGGCATCTTCAATAGACATTGCACTAAGCGAAAGCTAAAGTCTCCTGGGTATGAAAGAAAGCTCCTGAGAAAACACCACACTGCACATAGTAAGTAAGAACAAATCGCTCATATTTCCTAAGGGTAGTGACAAATAAGCAAACAAGCTGAACCATTATCTGTCGTGCATGAGGCGATGAAAGGTTTTGGGAGTCGTGTTGACTCTCCCCTCCTATTGAGGACCAAAAGAAAATATTGACATTGCATGTTTTTTGCCTCTTATTTTAATTCTCAAACTTGTGCTGGTTATCAAGATGTAGTACAGAGATCGGAATGCTTTGTGACATAGTATTTACAGCTAGACTGTGACATTCGCACCTTTCAGCATCAACTTCAGCATTTTATTTGGGTCACTTTTACCGATGTGATTGGATAGTCAACTCTATCCCCCAAACCTCTGTAGTCCCTTCAGAGAGCATGCATGACAAGTCACAGTGTTGCTATCCTTTATTTCCCCATTATGGCTCTAGCAACAGCCAGGCAATGTCAAATGTGCAGACACTGCAGTTGAGCTGTAAAAGTAAGTAAAGTAACCCATAGCATTTATTAATGCCGTTGGGGTATGAGATGTTAGCGATCTCACATTTCAGTTGCTCTGCAAATGAAGGCGGTAGCCATCTCCTCTCCATCGCAGTCTTTACTTCCTGGCTTAATCCGGTACCCATTTAAGGCTGGGAGCTGTTGTGATCTGAAAAAATTTCTGCCTCAACTGGGGAATGAACCCAAGACCACTCATATGCGAAGCTAGTGCGCTAACCACTGCGCTAATGTGGCTCCCTATGCAGTTGAGCTGTAAATTATGATAAAAATCATTCTGTTCTCTGGACTACATCCTGCTAACCTTGGGAAATTTGAGAATGAACAAAGAAGAAGAAGAATTCAACTAAGTTGTCTCTGTCATATTAATCAGAGAAATGTACTTATCAGGTGCTGTGGCTGGGAAGTTGTGAGTGTGTCTCACAAGCATGTAATGTCCTTAAAAAAATAGTTTGACAGCCAGACAATTTAAAAGGCAATGGTAATTTACTAAATGTAAATACTGCCTAGAAAAAACTACAGCCAAAAAATGATGGATTTATTGCAAAGTCCTGAATAAAATATTAATGACATATTAATTATCCTTGTTTCTCCTACATTTGTTCTCGAACTCCTACAGATTAGTGAGATTTAATCCTGAGAATGGAATATTTTGTCATGGTTTACAACTTAGTAAAGATATCTGCGCCTTTTCACCTCACACATCCAACTTCAGCATGGCTTCTGGGTTATTTTGACCCTATACAGGATGGGGCTGCCAACCACCCCCCCCCCCAAATAAATAAAAAAGTTAGATACATTTTGTTAAGCATTTATAAATACGCTCCTGATGTATGGAAGTGTTAAACAATATAATGGCAGGTCACAAAAATGTGGTTATACAGAAGAATATTATGAACATTTGAAATGAACAATGAGGTACAGAACAAGATAAATATACAGAGGAAAACTACTACAGAGATCAGGAACAAATAGTCATTATACAGGGTGCCTATAAAGTCACTGTGCATTTATATGCATTACTGGTATCACTACATCACATGAATTCTGGGTATGTAGTGCAGGTATATGTGACGTGACTGACGCTAAAACATTTATGAAAGAAAAAACTAGTGCTCATGTCAACCTCATATAGGTTAAAGTGGCTTGTACTACAATAAAAACTTTCTTGGTCAGTAAATAAAAGTTAACAACAGGCTAACAACAATCTAGTGAGTCAAGCTGTATACTGGACTATGGAATTAT
Organism: Meghimatium bilineatum; assembly: GCA_034231615.1. NCBI lineage: Eukaryota > Metazoa > Mollusca > Gastropoda > Stylommatophora > Philomycidae > Meghimatium > Meghimatium bilineatum. The sequence continues at coordinate 63,857,128 of CM067321.1, read as the reverse complement.
TCAACTTTCAATGATGTCATATTGAGCACATACATTTCATTTAAACTGAGTGCACAGCAACTTTATAGACACCCTAGAAAGGTGACACTGGAGCTTTACCTCATCAAAATGAATAAATAAATAACAAAATTAAAAGAATTGTGGCAGTGTAATAACTTACAACAGCCAGCAAGGCTAATAAGAAGGGAAGTCCTCAGGGATGCTTTGTTAAAAAACAATTACATTTATATTGATGGGTTGTCCACTTGGCCAAGAAATAAGATGTTTCCATGTGCACGTTTATCACAGATCATAAACAAAAATGGGTGATCCACATTGACAACAGGAGTAATCATTGCGCATCTCATCATCATCACAACACCGGTAGCTGCTGCTGCTTCTGTGCCCTCTTCGTTCACCTGAACAAAGGCTTTGTGGACGACTTCAGACAGATAAAGGTCAGGCTGTACAGTCATTCCTGAGAAGTCTGCAGTCTCACTGAATGCATCCACCATCCCCAGGCTTGATAGTGGCTCCTTCAAGAGGACACTGCTTGTTATCTGATGATAGAAAGCAACTTGCTGATAAAACAGTAAAATATATATATAAAAAACAGACACATAAGGCTTCAATAAGTATGTTTCCTGCTTTTCTGTCCCGTACTGGATGTATCACAACTTTATGCTTCATCACTCTGATGCTGAACAAAAGAATTTAGGTTAATTCCCACCTCTTTACATGATGCCATTTTGTTATTCCTTCTATGTCTGTCCATGTGACGTGTCCTTCATATTATCCTCACTGTCACTCTATGAACATTTAAGTTCTGTGCAAGCTGTCTAACCTATTCCACTGTTTTATTCAGAAGATCTTCAATTCTTGTGTCCATCACAGTTTTGTGTTCTTTCCTGGAGAGCACAAAGCTAGTCAATGTGCATTTAGAATAAGTGTTGCACTTTCAGATAAATTCCACATGCACTCTGGAGTATGATAAGGATGTATTTTATTTCCCTTCTTATTCATCACATATTTATTCATCGACTTTATTATTCATCGAATGCATATGTAAAATTGCCAACACCAATGGAGAAGACAAACTAAACGACCTCATGAGCGAACTTTTTTTTGCAGACGATCAAGCAATAATATCAACAACAAAGGAACTACAACATATAAATAAACACACAACACTTAGGAACTTTAACATGAAGATAAACACAGAAAAAACCTGAGGTAATGTAAATTGCAAAAACAGAAAGAAACACCACTATTCTAATCGATGATCACAAACTTTTATAGGTGAAAGAATTTACTTATCTTGGAAGCATCATATCATTGAATGGGGAAAAACACCAAATAAATTCAACATATATGCAACATAGCATACCGGATCTTGGGGCAGATGTCTCCTGTTTTCAAATACAAATATATGAGCATGAACACCAAAACTGCACTATATAAAACAATCATTATACCATCACTATGCTACCAATGTCAAATGTGTATACTAACTACAGAATCCGAAAAGAAAACTTATTACAACAGAAATGACTTGTCTACGTAGAATCCTCAGAGTAACAATAAGAGACAGAATCAGGAACGAAAACATCAGAAGTCTAGCAAATACAATGATAATCCTGGATTACATCAGAAGACAATAAATTAAGTGATTTTCGCTGGCTTCCAGACTACCATCAGACAGTGCCCCTCAAAAAGCATTACTAAACAGACATGATGGATACTAAACCAGAGGCAGACCTAGCAAATGATGGATTACAGAAATAAAAGAGTCAACGAAAAAAAACAAACGAAAACAAAGAAAAACAAACAAAGCACACACAAATTCAATCTCCAGAGAACTCTTCTACGCAGACGCTAAAAGGCATAAAGGGGTATAAAGTGGGGAAAAAAAAGACTACATCCTGCTACAAGAGAGATCCAGCAGGAGTTTGAGAATGAATGCTGAAGAAGAAGATATAGCTATAAGATGTGGATTGTCTATTATCTTGCCTAGCGAAATGGCTGGAAGGATAGCAATTAGGTCAGAGGTGACACAAACAGGAAATGTACAGAAATAGGAAATATACAAAAACAAACCCAAATAAATGTAAAATGAGACAGAGAAATGACGGAACAATCCAATATCATGCGTATGTCAGGCATTCATTAGTTCCCAAAGGCTTCAGAGTGCCTAATTCATATACATAGTGGTTCTCAAGCGCGAGACGGATCCAGTCGTTGTTCCGTTATTTCTGTCTCATTTTCACATTTATGTGGGTTTGTTTTTGTATATTTCCTATTTCTGTACACTTCCTGTTTGTGTCACCTCTGACCTAGTTTCTATCCTTCCAGACATTTCACTAGACATGTGAATGCAAGTTGTGTTGCCCGGTCCTTTTTTTTTTTATGTATGCGTATGTTACACTTGATGAAGGATTTCAGTCGAAACGTCGAATTGTGTGTGTGCCTTTGTGTGTTTCATGTCATTAGCAAAAATTCATTTACCTTTTCATGTTTTACCTGTTGGATTTCACTTTTACGCAGTGAGTACATATTTTCTATTATCTCGCCCACGGATGCATGATCACATCCTTACTTGCCATTAACCCTCTGTCCGCGTATTTGTTTCCAGAAGTTCTGTTAAAAAAATGTATTGGCAAGCACGTAATCGCTATCATCATCAGATTCCCCTTCAATTTCATTACTGTCCTTCACATACATATATAGCAACACTGTTCTTACCTCAAATACATATATATCAACTCTGTTCTTACCTTCACATACATATATAGCAACACTGTTCTTGCCTCAAATACATATATAGCAACTCTGTTCTTACCTCAAATACATATATATCAACTCTGTTCTTACCTTCACATACATATATATCAACTCTGTTCTTACCTTCACATACATATATAGCAACACTGTTCTTACCTCAAATACATATATAGCAACTCTGTTCTTACCTCAAATACATATATAGCAACACTGTTCTTGCCTCAAATACATATATAGCAACTCTGTTCTTGCCTCAAATACATATATAGCAACTCTGTTCTTACCTCAAATACATATATAGCAACTCTGTTCTTACCTCAAATACATATATAGCAACTCTGTTCTTACCTCAAATACATATATAGCAACTCTGTTCTTACCTCAAATACATATATAGCAACTCTGTTCTTACCTCACAGCAAAATTCTGAATATTATCAGTATTTTAAATACATATATTCATACTCAGTTATTTATTACAGCAGTGAATACAACACACACACAACGCAAAGCAAATATCTTATTACTAGTGAACAAATCACTCTTTTGCGCGTGAATTCCATTTACAAGCGATAACATGTGACATCTGGCGGGAAACTGAAAAACTATATCAATTTAAAGCATGAACGTGGAAATCGCAGGATAGCAATGCAAAGAAACATAAATAATTGCGAGCACATGGAAATCGCCGGATGCGTAAAATTATGCCAGTAGGTGCTGAACGGGGTTATCGGGTTAAGCACAGGGGTGGAAGTTTTCATATCAAGGCCAGATGTGTTGTCTCAGTTGTAGAATCCATGTTTGCTCAGAATGCTATCTTTGATGCTATCTATCAATCTTTTTCTTTCTCTGTAACCTGATCTTACTTTATTATAAGTGCTTACATTGAGTTGAATGTTCCATTCTCATCAGAAGTCCAAACCATTGTATTTGCTGTTGCTTGATATATTTTCAATGCATGATACAATGTCTGTTCTAATTCTAATGTCATTATTTTGTAACCTTTCTAATTCAGTAATGCTAACAGTCTCTCTGAAGTATTCAATTTTATAATTTTCTATTATTATCTTTCTCTTGCGTTATAGATACATCATGGCTTGCAATAGCAAGATGATTGTGTGTGTGTGTCATGTGATATATTCTTTCCAGAATGTAGTCTTTTATGAATCTCCTTAAATCCCCACGGCCTCTGGCAAGTTTTAAATATTGTCCCTAATTCTGTTATCTGATGAAATTAAGCTCCCTAAGTAGGTGCACTCTTTGGTTTGCTTCAGTTGCTGGTTTTCTATGTGTATTTTTGCTTGTACTTCATTTCTTGTAATTGTTATGATATATGTTGTTTTGTATGTTTTAATTATTTATATTTGATGTACATATCTGCATATTCAATGGTTTTTATCAACTCATTGATAAATAGGTGCAGACTTCCTATTTTGGTGGTCATACAGCAAAACATGATGTAGACACACACATGAAAGCAAATCACAACAGTGCCTCATCAACCGAAGTCAGATGTGTTGGGTGACTGATGCAACAAAAATGTTTACACAAGGCATCCCTGTTCTATGGACTAACTCTTGCTGGAAATATAATAAGACCATTGTTCTGCTACAAGAGAGATTTAGTGGGAGTTCAAGAACGCAAAAATAACTAAAAAATACCTCAAATTTTGGCAGGAAGAGTTGAATTTTCATCTTTCTTTCTGCGACACCTTCCACAAGAGCAACAAGTTTCTCTTGGCTCAAATTACCCACAAGTTCCTGGTCAGAGAAAATCACGGAGATAAAAAAGGAATTACACCAACAATATCAATACAAGCTACAACAGGTCACTAATTACAATTGAAAATGTAGCCTATGTGACCTTATTTAAAACAAATAGCTAGAGATGCTATGTGAAAACTGGATACTCATCAATGAAATCAAGCTACCTTCTCCTCAACAAAGTGCACAGTCCCTTATGGCAAGATGGTGCTGAGTATAGAGCACTAGAATAGTTGCTGTGATGACGATTCAAATATTTCCAACTTACAAAACTGGATATTAATTTGATGTCTTTGATGCAAGCCTGCTTGCTCTCTCATTAAAAGGATATGTCCGTTGATGGTTCATGTGGCTCACTGGTTGAACACACTGTTCACTTTGCTCCATACGGCTCACTAGTTGAACACACTGTTCACTTTGCTCCATATGGCTCACTGATTGAACATACTGTTCACTTAATTTCATATTGTTCACTGGTTGAACACACTGTTCACTTTGCTCCATATGTGCGCAACCCTAGACATACACCATTTTACATAAAATTTCTTCCATTGCAGTAGATATGCATCAACTTCAGTGTTCACATCCATCAACCACTATCTAAGCAACAGATTCCCCCATATTATGCAATCATGTAATCAAATGTAATGCAGAGTTGAATAAGTGATTCTTCGTCTATAGTGGCATAGGCTGCCTGTTGAGCTGAATGAGGATTGTATTGTAATGAGGAAGTATGTCAGAAGAACCCATTCGCATGCATACCTTTCAACATTTGCTTTGGAAGACTGGGCAGCTATAGATCTGCCTGAAATGCAATAATGTAGGTTCAGAACTTATAACTGTCAAAGTAACACAATATAAGTAATAATTACTTATTATAATTTGTGCCACCGATATAACTGAATTATACCTCAAGACCATAGTCCTCTTCAGGAAGAATTATGATCATACTAAGATCATTGCCCTTGTAAAGCAGCTCGATAGCTGTGAATTTAAGGTCCTCATCTGTATAAAATCCATGAACTTGTTTATGGAACATCATTGGAACATCAATTTGCTGATTAGGTGCTAACTTGAAAGGTTTGGGAGATGTATCATTTTTCACAAACTCAGTATCCCATTGACCTGAAACATAAAATAATACACTAAGAAAGATACATATAAAAAATAAATCTAATAATTTATTATGCTTGATTAGAAATAAGTGGCAAATCTATCCTGATGGAAACCAAATGGTAAATCATAAATTAAATCTTCATACCAACATTGTGATACCAATGTCAGACATGGACAATAACTAAAGTGTAACAGTGAAACATTACATTGCCGTCTTTTTATAACAAATTATTAACATTTTTCACAAACTGTAACTTTTAAATTTAATTTGTGTTATAGCAACACCTGTGAAGTGACTATGTCACTTTTAACCCTGTGTTAGATTTTACAACCAATATAACTGACCGTTCGTTATTATCAATTGTCTACTAACAACAACAATCAATTTATCTCACGGCCACTTAACTAGTTCTTTCCAATCAACACTTTATTTTTCCATAGTCTTCAGCATCAAACCAAATGAATAACTATACAGATGTATTTCTCTTTATGTTTACAAATGAATTTGTATTAACTTTTATTTTCTCATTACAATCATCTCCTTAGATTTTTCATCCTCTTATAATACACCTTTTAAGTGGTTTAAATTAAATAAATTGTCAACTTAACTAGATTAACTAATTCTTAACCACATCTACTTCTCTTGATTCTTGATTAGAAAACTGGCCTCACAGCACGTGGGGCATTCCCATAAGTGCTCCACCATCTGTTCCAGCAGCCATTCGACTTGATGGTGTTTCGAGTCCAATGCCGCCGAAACAGACGCAACATCAGGGCACAACTCTGGCTCTTTTGACAGGTTTCTTTGTTGTTCTGCCCACCCACACCGTGCCCGTAACTAGTTCATGCGCCTGTCCGAACAACATGGTAACTGTTATCGAAGGTTACAACTACGGAATTGTATAGATGACGTGCCAAAAAGCTTCTAGAAGAAGATAACCTCAATATAAAGGCATGTCATCTACTAAGGTTTTCTGTTGCATCTACTTCAAAATTATACAAAGTGAAAACAAATATACTTAGCTATGTCCATACTGAGCTTCTGGTATAGGTAGACTGTCGATAGAGTTCATTTCATAGCATGTTGTCTAATTGTATCTGGAGAAATTTTATCTTAGTATATTATATTTTCTTGTCTGTCTCTGAATAACTTTCACAGATGCACTCAATGATTTTCTCATGTTGACTAATATGATATAAAAATCCAGATATCCAAAATACGTTCCATTGCGCTGCGACTGACATATTGTATCCCTCAGCATAGCCAGTCCTATTTATGTTCTTTATATCAATGAAACTTGATCACTTGAAATTTGATAGTTCCAGAATATAAAGTAGAATCCCTGTTGTCATTCATACTAAGAAACAAAGTATAAAGGGTTCCCAAAACATTAATGTATATCCTCGTCTACTCTTATATATCAATTCTAATGATTGTTCTTTAGTTTCATATTTCCTTCCTATTGTTACAAAATTTCATATAAATCAAATACCCAACGATTATATTTGTTCTTCAAAACTTTTCTTTCCATAAACTAACGAGTTGTCATTGAAACTTTCTTGGCAGTTAATCAACCTTCAACTGAGATTCTTTTAAATAACCGCTCAGGTTCACGTCTATGTCGGTGTTATACAGTTATCGCGGTTAATAGGGACCAGAATCGGCCGCGATAAGTGAAAAACCGTGAAGTAGTGTCATCCTCTCATTTTTAACACACATACATTTTTTGTGTATGTATAATATTAATAAGTGTATATGAAACCATATAAGTGCATATGTTACCATTAGAACATTAAAGAATAGTTTCAAACGTAAATAAAATATTAATAGTATAAATAACATACATAAAATAATGTATAAATAATATAAATATGATACGTGTGTGTGTAACATACGTAGATGTAACTAAAGTGTACATACTGTAAATATGTTTTTAGAAATCCACAATGTACTGAGGCCGCGATAAATGAACCGCGAAGTAGCAAGGGATGACTATATTACATTCATCTTTAATGGATTTTTCTCCGGCTCAACGATTGTTTACCTACGATTTGTCATGTTATATGTTCCTTTTCAAATTGATGTCACGTGCAGATGTATGTAGTAATGAGAGAGCAAACACTTTTATCTAAGACATCAATAGACATGAAGTTGATAATGGATAACGGCAACATGCTGAAGCTACTTTATGAGCACTTGCTTGATTTGGACACCTCTATTGATGACACATCAAGGATGAGATGTGGAGAATTTGGTGCTGTGGTAGCAGAACTGGACACTTACAAGGCAGAATAAAATGAATGTTTAACCAGCGAGCCACAGGAACCACTAGCATGCATACCCTTCCAAGTCATTCTCCATTGCTATCTTTTTTATAATTGTAATTTTGTATAGATATTCTGAGACAGACAATTTTTCCCATTTTCATCTCCTTTTTACAAAAGAACAAGAGAGAAAGTTTACAATGTGTTAAATGAGATGTCTAAGAAAAGCAGCAAATTGAACAAGAAGAGATCATGTGAGGAATGAAGAGTTTAAAAGAACTTTTGGAACAATGTCCATAGTCAATATATTGAAAAACAGAGACAGAAATGGTTCGGCCACTTAATGAGAATGAATCCATATTGGCCAGCAGCAGGAGTACACAACATGAGGCAGAGGAAGACAAAGAAAATGGAGGTTTGAAGGAGATATTAATGTTCTAAGACATTACAATATTACTGCATATCATGCAACCAAATGAATGCAATAGTCTTGTGAATTCATCATAATTCAATCATGCGATGCCTAAAAGCAAAAGCAGAGAAAAGACAATAGATATTGAGACTGGATATGAGCTAATATCATTTCACTCCAGGTAAACCCATAAGTCCTCAGTCTTTCCTAGCACATATGAAGGGTATGCATGCTAATGGTTCCTGTGGCTCATTGGTTAAATATTCCTTTAATTCTTCCTTGAAAGTGTCCAGTTCTACTACCACAATAAATTCTTCATAACTCATCCTTGATGTGTCATCAATAGGTGTCCAAATCAAGCCAGTGCTCATGAAATAGCTTAATCATGTTGCCGTTATCTATATTAACTCCATGTCCATTGATACTTTAGATACAAGTCTGTTTGCTCTCTCATTACCACATACATCTGCATGTCTTGGACAGGAGATCCATGTGACACCTTGGAGTTTGGATACTATAGATACCATTCACTAATAATGGTACATGCTATTTAGAATCTTCCGAAGCATAGACTGGGAATCTGACAAGATAACTGTTTTATTAAATAGAGTCTCAGTGAGCTACATGAGGGCTGCAGCAGACACATTGAATTCCATCCTCATACTGGACATAGTTGTTGCATAAGCTTCGCTGCACTAAACTATATTACTCTACCACCATACTGAACATAGTTGTTGCATAAACTTCGCTGCACCCTTGTTTGACTTACTTTGCAGCATCTTTGGAATATTTTCAACTAAAAAGTCACACATGTGGTGCCGGAGCCCAAAAGGAGAGCTTGCCCTATAGAAAGTGAAAGTGACCCAGAAACCATGCTGAAGTCTGATGTATCAGGCTGAAAGGTGCAGATATCTCAGTCAAGCTGTTAACCATTACAAAAGCATTCTGTTATCCAGATCACATCCTACTAATATGCATACTTTGATAACAAAAGCAGAATGTAAAGCTGAAAATGCCCCCAATCCATCAGGCATCTTTATAACATATCTAACTTTATAACATATCTAACTTTATAACATATCTAACTTTATAACATATCTAACTTTATAACATATCTAACTTTATAACATATCTAACTTTATAACATATCTAACTTTATAACATATCTAACTTTATTGAAAAACAGTTGATCATTTCCACAATAATTGTGTCATCAGGACAGACCACACTATCAATTGAACAAATTTCACTACCTACACAACTCACCTTTAAAATAAATAACATTAACCAAAACCATCCTGGTAAGAGTATTCAGAACTCCAGGAGAAAATAAGTCTTTAATCTTGTTTTGAGTTTTCTCTGCTACCCAAGAGTTAATCTTCACAGCTTCATCATTTGCATTTCCTTTGAAATTTGCGTGCACAGGTTCTGAAAGATTCATATGTATATTTTTAATATTTAATTGAAACACTGAGTTAATGGTTTTATGTTTTACCACTTTTCTGACCAATTTCGGACATTGTGTAATTTCTGGCATATACCCTTGGTGACCAATTTTGACAATCATCAAAACCATTATGATAGTAATAGTAATATCACAAACAGCGATAATATTACTAAAAAATAGCTTATCTAATAAACTAACATTATTCCAATATAAATATGGCATGAAATATATATAGAATTTTTATATTGATATGGATTTTGTATTTAAATGAATGACAATATTTTTTAAATACATTTTATAGGAAGTAGTCAGCTTAAGATCACTATACCTAATTGTTACTCATGGCTTGGTATTCCCAATGATCTTTTTTGGAGAAAATTCTGAAGAAAACGGTCTAAAATATAACCCAACAAATTGACTTAGTGTTTCATGCAAGTCCTACATACTGAGTCATAAACCAGACTGTTCATTGGTCACTGTGTACTTTGAGATGACCTAAAATGAAAAGGGCAAAGACTTTAAATATGTCATTAATATGAGGTAATCCAAGATCAGCAATAGGACTATCTTGGACAGTGACCCAAAGTCATGCTGAAGTCGGATGTGTCCGGCCAAAAGGTGCAGATATCGCAGAAATGCTGTAAACCATGACACAACACATTCCGTTCTCCGGACTACATCCTGCTAATCTGTAGGAGTTTGAGAATGAACGCTGAAGAAGAAGAAGCCATGACATTCAAAGTACATTTTTAAACTGATTGATGAAGAGCCATTATAAGGGATTTATTGTCTTACCACCAATTTTAGTTATAAGTGGATCTGGTATGGTGGTATACAAAATAGCATGATAGAAAGAAAAAGTGTGAAGAAAGTTTTTATAAAGACAAATATATGAGAAGAATCATTTCCCTGTTGTATGGCAGATGGGGCAAGCATACTCTCTTCTAACCTCTGTGGTTATTTTAAATGCAAGACAGCTTGCTGCCTAAGAGGGCAAAATTCTCAAGTGGCATGTTTCTATCACTAATGTTGTAAAGATTTTATTGTGTGTGTATGTAAGCTGAAACCCCTACATCAATAGCAGACAAAATTCTTGGCTTATATTCTGAAATATACGGTATTACCTCAGAGCATGCGGCCTTTATCACAAAGCTACAAAATCCATCCTTGCAACTACCTAATAGGAAACATTCAGTATTCAACAGTTGACTCACCTCAGAAAGATCACAATAAACTTACCTGCAAGGTACCATTGATTAGTTTTACTCTTAAAATCATCTTTAATAGGAAAAGTCTGTTCCATATAAATTCTGTTTGCTGCTGACAGCTGATATTGATCTGCTGGCTGCTGTAGAGTTGTCAAATACTCTAGAAATTGCTGGTGAATCTTTTCTCCATTCTCTGACCCCCATCCGAGAACTTCAGCCATTTCCTGAGCTGTTTTCCTACTCGCACCAATCTGGGTCATCGAAAGTGCTGACGAGATGCTGAAAGGTGATACAAATACATTCTTGCCCTGCAAATCCTTGCGGATAATTTTGAACAGGTTGAAGCCAAATTTGTTGTTAGCTTTAGACAAGGTACTCTGTTGCATCTTCTTTATTTATCTTAATCTGTTCATGAAGGAATGCATATTGGTAACATTTTATGAAAAATTTGAACTATCATGTAAACGTGCAAAAATAATACATATACATAAATAATACATTTGAAATAGAATGTAATTTTTATTTTTGAAAAGACAATATGTTTTGACAAAAAGTCACAAAAATGGTTCAATCATAATTTTAATAATCTTATTTATTGAAATAAAATATATGCAGAAATTAATGTAGAAAACAGTCAAAGTTGGATGTGACAGACCATTGGCGCAAATAAAACTGACACAATAGAAGTTCTCTGAACAACATCTACTTGCAAATCTAGTAGGACCACCATTGTCCTGCTACAAGAAAGATCCAATGAGAGTGAAGGAATTAATGTTTTAAAAAATGTTGAAAAATTGTAACATGAATTTGTGTCTATTTTGAAGTGAGTCAGTGATGTCTTAAGAGTGTCTTTAAAACACTTCTTCTGTCCTCCTTCCTTATGGGAGCCAGTCAGAAGTTCTCCGTATTACAACTTATTTAGTAGACAATGATCTTTCCTGCAGACCATGTGTCCTGCCCAGCATGTTTGCACCTTCATCAACATTGTATGTATGCTTACAAACTTAGATTTCATGAGTACTTCACTGTCTGGTATTTTATCACACCAACAGATGTTGAGTATCTTATGAAGGCAGCTTAGATGGAAGTGGTTAAGTCTTCTAGCTTATCTGGCATATACTGTCCATGTTTCACAGGCATAAAGGAGTGATCATATTTTTAATATTACTGCTGCATGGTAAACTATGAGTTTGGTGGTAGTTGTTATTCCCCTTTTTTCCCATACATCTTTTCAGAGTCTTCCAAATATGGCACATTATTTTTGCTATTGTATTGTTTACCTCATTGTCGATGTTTACATCTTGTGAGAGAGTGCTGCCAAGATAGGTGAAATTATTGACCGTTTGAAGCTCTTCTTCTTTTATCCTTATATGGGGATTTAAGTGTGGTTTGTTTGATGTGGGTTGAAACATGACCTCTGTTTTCATTGTGTTGAGAACCAAAGTTGTAGCAGGCTTCAGCAAATTGGTTTAGGATGACCTGCATACTATCTGCAGAATCAGCATACACTACACAGTCATCTGCATAGAGGAGTTCCCTGACCATTGTGTCTTGCACCTTAGTTTTGGCTTGCAAACACCGAAGGTTGAAAAGATTACCGTCTGTTCTGTATCTTATTTGTATTCCTGTTACGTCACTTGATCTAGATGTTGATTTATAGAGAGCTACAGAGTAACAAAGTTCCGTAGATACATGGTACATTAGAGAGATATTTCTACAAGCTGCCTAAGTAAGGATTATGACATCTCAGACAATGATATTCTAGATAAAATAATTATTCATTAAAAAAATAATAATAACTCACATTTAAAAGAAAATCTCTGTTAGCTTAAATAAACAGAATACACACAAATAATCAGGACTGCTGTTAGGTTAGTTGAGCCAACTAACAGTCAATACATCCAGTACTGGGGTCTACACAGCAATAATCCCAAAATAAAATCTGCAGCAAGACTTTATGGGCAATTCGATTTCTCTCGGATACTCAGAGACACTTGAGTATGTGAACTATGTGTTGTCAGTAACAATTTGCTCATAAACTAAATTATACAGCTATAAACCGATAGCGAAAGCAACTAATGTATGATATAGATGTGAGCCCACTAAGGCACATTTACAGTGAGCCCACTAAGACACATTTACAGTGAGCCCACTAAGACAAATTTACATTAAGATTTAAGGTTTGTTGATTAGTTTTTACCTAGAAACTATGAACAATAAAGAAGCTCATTTTTATGGTTCATTCTTAAACTCCAATTGGATCTCTCTTGTAGCAGGACAATGGTTCTACTAGATTTCCAGCAGGATGTAGTTCAGGGAATGGAAATGTGTTTTGCTGACATTTTATTTGTGCCAATAACCTGACTTCAGTTTGATAATTAATACATTCAGTGTGTTCTTAGATAGGAAACCTGCTGTTCAGAAAGAGTCTATGTGTTTACATAAAAAGTTTACATTTACATAAATAAATTTACATAAAGACATATATTTTCATGCAGACATCCACTTTTCAACCATTTGCCAGTACAGATGTTGGTCATGTATGATCCACAGCAGTTTAATAATGCACACAAACAAAGCGTATGATCATAGTCCCCAGCAGTTTAATAATGCACACAAACAAAGCGTATGATCATAGTCCCCAGCAGTTTAATAATGCACATAAACAAAGCGTATTATCATAGTCCACAGCAGTTTAATAATGCACACAAACAAAGTGTATGATCATAGTCCACAGCAGTTTAATAATGCACACAAACAAATCATATGATCATAGTCCACAGCAGTTTAATAATGCACACTGACAAAGCTACCGTAAGATTTCACAAAAGGAATTTACCACACACAGAATGAAGTCAAGCGAGTTTGAGATATGACTCATAGGTTTTTGATATGTTGAAAGTGGACAGACTCAGTTGAGATATGTAGAAAGTGGACAGACTCATGGTTAAGACATGTAGAAAGTGGACAGACTCAAATGTTTGAGGTATGTAGAAAGTGGACAGACTCATGATTAAGACATGTAGAAAATGGAGACTCAAAGGTTTGAGATATGTAGAAAGTGGACAGATTCATGATTAAGACATGTAGAAAGTGGACAGACTCAAAGGTTTGAGATATGTAGAAAGTGGACAGACTCATGATTAAGACATGTAGAAAATGGACAGACTCAAAGGTTTGAGATATGTTGAAATTGAATAAACTCAGGTAAGAGATGTAGAAAAAAGACTGATAAAACAAATATTTGCTCATAAAATAGAAATGGCAATACCAATAAGAAGATGGTGGACAAAAAAACAACAAAAGCTACAAGAACTTGGGGTCAAACATTGGAGAACAAAGAGCAGGTACAAGCATGAGCAGAGAGGAATTGTGTCTGAGCAATACCCCTTCATGTTTTGTAACGCTAAGAAGTGTAATGCTACTTATGTAGCCAAAGCTATATAAACAGCATTAATTATTGCTAGAATTATGACTACTGTTAAGTGTCAGTGAATTTGGTTGTAAAATTGTCCCAATAACTGTTCTATCAGGAAAGACATCACAGAGATTATATTTTCAATGATTTTTGAACCACTAGACTAGACTCTCAAAAATATTTGAACTACAGTAATTACATACTCACAATTTAAATAGATATACTATGAATCTCCAGATTTCACACTGAATAAATAATTAAATAAATGATTTATGTTGTAAGCAATAATTGCACAAATGTTATTATTAGTTACCGGGTATGTGGTCATGTGACCAAATACATGTCATCAGAGTATATTAAATGAATGTCTACTATCTGGTATTTGGCCTGTATTAAAATGGGGAGCCATGTAGCACAGTGATTAGCTCACTGGCTTCACATGAGTCGTCCTGGGTTCATTCCCCAGTTGAGGCGGAACTATTTTTCAGATCAAAATGGCTCCCGGGTTGACCCAGCCTTAATTGGGTACCGGATTAATCCAGGAAGTAAAGACTGTGAGGAGAGGAGATGGCTACCACCCTCATATAGCAGAGCCAATGGAATGTGAGATCGCTAACATCTCACATCCCCTACAGCATTACTAAATGCTATAGGTTAATATTACTTTACTTTATTTATTACAAAATGGTCTGGCTTTTCCCCATTTTAAAATTAAAATACTGGCTCTCCTATATATTTTATTGCTACAATCCTGCAGTAAATTGTGACCAAGCAAGTACACTCCTAGTTATATGGCTATTATAAAGATTACCCTTCACTGGTTGCACAAGTTTTTTTTCACTGAATATTTCTTATCAGACAGAAATTAATGTTGTGGGAAGACAGGTCTTGTACGGTTTGCCAAAATCAATAGTGTTTCAGCCAGAGAAATAAATCTGCCATAGGTTATTGCTATTGTTGAAAGATCAAATAAACATAGTAGTACTATTCAAGCTACAGCGAACAATCTATCATTTTTTAGAAGCTGTGATTTTGATTGTTCTAGGCAATAGTTATGTTTAGTAGGGTGTCATTAATTGCAATAATAATCATCATCATCAGGTAACATATCCTGGTACTAGACAACAAAAGAGCTTTATACAAAATATATTGTCTGTGCCCAGGTGAATGATGGTTGACCATATTCACACTTATCATTAAGTGTAAGGATGAGAGCTTAAGCTGTCGCTCCAAGGTCAGATGTGTTACTGTGGTGGTTGCTTTTTGTCTATGTTTGTTCGAAGATATCTTGATATTTCGTATCCACCATTTTCTTGGTCTACCTTTGGCTTTACGTATGGATATTCTTTTGTTATATGCTCTTACCCTGCTGAAGACGGATGTGCTGGGCCATTGACACAAATAAAACAATGACACAACATATTTCTGTTCTCTAGACTACATCCTGCTGGAAATCTAGTATGACAATGGTCCCGCTACAAGAGAGATCCAGCGGAAGTTTGAGAATGAACTGAACGCTGAAGCAGAAGAATATGCTCTTACTTGGTATTTGGTTTGGGTTCATTCTCTAAGGTGACCAAACCATTTTACTTGTTGTCTTTCAATATGTTCAATATATACAAAATCTGCCAAACCACAATTAGGAAACCTGACATGGCAGGGAAACAATAACGATCTTGATACATAATGTCTGGAGATAGAGAGCTGCGGAGATACATGATTGCCTATGCCAGCCGACATGGTACCTGATCATAATGACTGATCATAAGTGCAAAATGCCTAAAGGCTGAAGTAAAGATGTCCTTGTACAGTTACAGTTCAAAGGTAAAAACTGAGAAATGAAAACAAAGTTGTCTACCTCAGCAGTACTTTGTTGCAGACCATGCTAATTTTAATTGTCGGCTGAATCCTAGTTTGATTCTCCACTGTGACCTTTGGTCTACTTTCGAGGTATATTCTGACCTTTGTTGTGTGAATTGGCAAGTGTAAGATTAAGTACTTAGAATAGGGTTAGGTTTAGAAATAATATTTCTAATGTATGCGAGCACCTCGCTCTGTGTATAGCGCGCAGAAATACTGATCACTCAGTACAAATCATAGGAAAATTAAAAAAATTATATAAATTTGAAAAGAAACAGAGTATAATAATAAGTTCGTCTGTGTCTAGATTTGAACTCAGTGATTGTCGGGATGTGATGTCACTGCAGCCATTAATTTCATTGGTGTTACACGTAACTCCGTGACAACAGTGTGCTATTTATACACTATTTATAGCACAATGGTGACTTAAACTAGGATTCAACCGAATTGTCTTGTACATGGCTGGTGGCAGTGCAGCCTTTTGGGGGGGGGGAGGGGGGAGTTCCAGCAAATGTTTGGGTCAGGCTATTTCATTTGTGAGCTGCATTAAATATTGGTATGCATAAGATCTAATAATATTATTATTACTAAATTTGCTGCAAACTCATGTCTACATGAGTTACTAAAAAGGAGGGTACCAATGATTGGCGATTGTAAGAAAAGTAGGCATAGGGGGCCTACAGAAAAGTCCCATCCAGAGTAAACTTAATTTGAAATCTGCCTGGAAGTGATTTCTGTTTCAATTTCAGAAATCTAATTATCACAATCACACATATTACATAAGCTGAAAGTTCACATATTTTAATTAAATACTTACCAAATCTTAAATTATCCTTCTTCTAATTCAGAAAGTAGTCGCCGATGTCGCACATTTAGCAAAATTCGTATTATTTATTATTGTTGTTTTCTCAAGTCATTCAGTAATAGACTTAGTACTTAGGCCTACTACTTGGTCTACTTCCTGATTTTTGATCTGCTCAATACAATTTTATGTTAAACAGTTTTGGAAGATTTTTTACACTGTATAGAAAAAAACCTTTATAAACAAAGTTTACACACTAACAAACGCATCGAATCCTATACTATTACTATATTATATCATTTACTATATTTGTTTAATTGAATAGACCATCATGATTTATCAATAGGCCTATTGTTTTACGGCTTTACGTAGCTATAAATTTATTATAACTCAGTCTATGCAAGACTAACTTTCCTTTACATTTATTATCATCATCAGGTGCCACACCGGCTGGCGTAGGCGATCATGGCTCTCCAAAGCTCTCTGCTCACAATATTATTTATCAAGGTCGTTGTTGTTTCCTTGCCGTGCCAGGTTGTCAAACTGTCTAATATTTTCTCACGTTGTCGTCCTCTGTCTCTGTTGCCTTCAATTTTGCATGTTGTGACTATATTCTCTAAACCTGCCTGTCTCACGAAGTGGATAAAAAAAAAAGATTGCCTTTTTCTAATATTGTTGATTAAGGACCGTTTCGCATTTGACTCTTTCAACACCTCTACATTAGATTTTCTGGCAGTCCATGGTATTCTCAGCATTCTTCTGTAGAACCACATCTCTGTTGCCTCGAATTTCCCACTTTCCTGTTTGTTTATTGTCAAAGACTCGCACCCATATGTTAGTATAGGGGTTATATAGCACTGCAGAACTCTCTTTCTCACCTCTAATGACAAGATCATATTACACAATATATTTTTCATTTTTCTGAATGTTGTTTTTGCCTGTCCTATTCTGCTTCTTATTTCTGCTGAACTTCTTCCATCTGCTGTAATCGTTGTACCTAAATATTTAAATTGAAGGACCTGTTTTAATACTATATCATTCACTTTAATGATCTACATCTATACCACGTTGAAAATACTGGTTCTCGTCCGATCATATTTATTTCGCGCTTTCGTTTTTCAGTCCATACTTTCTGCCATAATTGCAACAACAGTTACCAATATGACATGACATACTTGCTTTCAGCCTCTTACCCTTACCATCGGCGGTTAGCAGATTCAGAAATTGGATATGCTGACGACACAGTTGAGTTCCCTTACAACAGACGGAGATGGCCTAAAACAATTCATCAAATGTTACTATCAACAAAAGAACTCAGTGAAGCTACTCAAATATTGAAGAAAACAAAAATTATGACAACAGATAAAGTTAAAGTACAACCAAAGATAATAATTGACCATTCTGAACTAGAGGACGTAACAAATTTCCAGTATTCGGAAACATAAATAGCGCTCTCCTGCGACATTTAAACTTGTGCAAATGAAAAATCTCTGGCAAGGTACCAGCAGCAAATCCACACTATTAATGATGAGAAAATGCCTATTTCCAGTGGCAATAAACGATTGTGAGGCATGAACAATAAAGTAGAGGGGGAGGCGGCTTTCCATCGATGTTCCATTGGTATATCGATGATGGATCGGCATCATTGACATGTCCGAGGCCGCTGATCTGACACGCTTCATGCAATTCAATGACAATTTTCACGAGGCACATCGGAGATCTTCACCTCCCATGTGAGCTTCCTGGACATATCCATCACTATCCAACCCTTCTGTCTCAGCATATCGGTACACTACAAGCCGACTGATGCCTATAGCTTTCTTCTATACACCTATTCTCATCCATCTGCCTGTCGGGAATCCCTTCCATTCTCTCAACTTCTTCGTCTCCGGCGCTTGTGTAAGTTACGAGGAGGACTTCCTCGAGAAAGCTCACGAGATGTCGGATTTTTTCCGCTATCACCTATACACTAAGAAAGTGCTCAGGTCTGCCCTTCTTCGAGTGTGAAGCATCTTCCTCCAGGACACCTTCTTCAACACTCGGAAGTCTTCCTCTTCTGACAAAGTCAAACTTGTTCTTCCACCCTCATAGCGCTGCCGTTAATTGCGTGGTGCTCCGTCACCTTCCTCTTCTCCAGTCGGATTCCGAGACACGGGAAGTGTTCTGTGACCCCCTCTTGTTACTTACAGGCATGAAAAGAAACTCAGGGAAAAATTGGTCCGGAGTCACCCCCAGTCTGATGTTCCTAATAATTTTGGCACCATCAGCTGCAAACGCAGCAAATGCTACATCTGTGACTATGTCACCCAGACCGGGCCTGTCACATTTCCTAAAGCCACATGCACCATTGAGGAGAGCTTCACATGTGTGTCCCGCAACGTCATCTATGCCATCATATGCAAGCGTTGCGCCATGACATATATAGGTGAAACTGAAAGGAGGCTCGCAGACCGATTCTGTGAACATCTGTATAGAATAAAAAAAACCATTTTGGTTATCACGTGAGCGTCCACTTCAGTAGCACTGGCACGGCCCATCGGAGCACCCACGACATTCATGTTACGGCCATTAAGTCGTGCTTCTCTGACGACCGGACCAATCTTGTGCTCGAGAACTGCTACATTTTTCAATATGACATCCTTAAACCATACGTCATCAATGAGCGCATGTCTCATGGATGATTCTAGTTGTTCTATATTTATACGTTTTTTCGTGTACATGCATGTAGTAATTTTTGTATATTCCCTGTCCGGTATCGTTTCACCCCTTCCTGCCAATCTACAATTCATACTGTTCGTTTTCTATTGTATGTTTCAATTTTGTTTTAATTTTTGTCTTGTTAAAGGCCTTCTGGTCGAAACACCGATTTGTGTGTTTTTATTATGTGTGTATTGAGTGATTAGGAAAGCTTCATTACCATGTTCCTGTATTTACCTGTTGGATTTCAGTTATACGCGCAAGTAGGCTTCATATTTAATTCTTTGCATTATATGACGTGTCCTTTGCAGAACGTTGTTCTCACTCCCACTCTGTAAGACCACGATTCTGTGCAAACTGCCCGGCCTCTTCCAGTGTCATGTTCAGAAGGTCTTCGATGTCATGTGTCCATCGTAGTCTTGGTCTGCCTCTTGTTCTCTTCCCTGGAACTTACCTCTTCATAATTCGTTTTTCCAAACCATTGTGTCTTTTTATATGTCCGAAATATGGAAGTTCGCGTTTTCCGATAGTTTTGAGGAGCCAGTCTTCTTCAATGTTCAGATCTTTGTGGACATCTGCGTTAGTTCTTTTTTCTGTCCATGATATTCTTAGGAGCTTTCTATAGCATTTCATTTCGATTGCAGACAATGTCTTGTCCATTGTCGATATCATTGCCCAGGTCTCACAACGGTATGTTGCCACTGGAAATATACAGTAGTTTCTTAGTAATGTAACTGTTTTTCTGTTTGCTCCTTGCCATTTCATCTGTAATGTTTTTTGTAGTGTCATTGCTAATCTCTTTCTTATCTCTGCCAAGCAATTTCCTTTGGTGTTGATTCTAGATATTCAAAGTTGTTTACATTTTGTAGTTGCTCTATGTCAACGACTATTTTAGGTGTAATTTCATCTCTGCTGGCATGCATTATTTTGGGGGTTTTTTTTTTGCATTGAGGAAAATGTTTTGTGCATAACTATGCTGTTTGACTGGCATAATCATTTGTTCCAAACCTGCGGGTCTCGTTGATATTCGTGTGGTGTCATCTGCATACCTAATTTCTGGGATTTTGTGTCCTCCGATATTAAAGGGTTGAAACTGTTCACAACGTGGGTACTCTCGCACATTTCGCATTATGTTTTCTGTATAAATGTTGAACAGATGTGGTGAGATGATGCATCGCTGTCTGACTCATGTTTGGACCTCAAACTAGTCAGATGTTTCTCTGTCGAGACGAACAAAAGCCAGTTGTTTCTGATAAAAGCATTTTAATGAACGACATGAGATGGTGTGGGAAGCCTATGTTTCACTAATTTAGGTTCCATAATTTCTGATGTTTTAAGCAGTCAAACGCCTTTGAATAATCAATGAAACGTGTATATGTCTTCATTGAACTCTCTGCATTTATTATATTTCTCCTGTTAAAGATGTGATCCCTGGTAACTCTCTTCTGTCTAAAACCTGCTTGAATTAATTTCTTTGTTCATATGTTGTTCCATTCTTTTCATGATTATCTTGAGAAGTATCTTGATGGCATGACTGATCAGTGCAATTGTTCTATAATTTGTTCAGAGCTTCAAATTGCCCTTCTTTGGGGCTGATCTTTTCCAATCTTTTGACCATATTTCACTTTTCCAGATCTTGACACGTAAAGCATAGTAGACGATGCCACTTGGTACTCCTTCTGCTTGTATCAATTCAGCTACCAATTCGTCGCATCCTGGTGACTTCAGTGTTTATGCTCTTAATTTCCCAAAGTGTTTCTTCTATAATGGGTTCTGGCTCAAGTTCTGTGTTTCTATTTGTGCTTCATTCTGTGTCCATGTTTGGATCTTTGTACATTTCCCTACAGTTTTCCACCCCCCTGTTCAGTATGTCTTTATTTTCTGTTAGAGTGTTTACTGACTTGTCTTCAATTGCTCGAGTGGTTGGTTGAAATTTTTGTTAACATTTTTTCTTCTGTAAACATTATTCTGGTGTCCGTGGAGTTGTTCAATTTCTTTACATTTTATGTCGTGTCAATGTAGTTTTTCTTATGCTGTCTAGTTTTTCTCCTGATTGCATTAGTTTGTTTCTTGTACTCATCCCTTTTTTTTTGGTCATCTCTTAGTGATTTTAGTTGTTTTTTTTCCAGTTGTTTAGTTGCAATGTTTTGACTGATGTTATCTCTTCTTTTTGTCAATCTTCGGTGTATGTGAGCTTGTACAGATGACAGTATTGAGTCTCTGATTTTTTTTGCGAGTTCATCTGGTGTCATCTCCTTTAGAACGGCCATCAATATACTAAATGTGTTCTGCAACTCCACGCAGTATTATGTTGGTATTGCTCCAGTGTAGTATCTAATGGGTCAAACTAAAATGTCAAACGGCGAATAACTAAAGAAAGTTAGGTATTAGGTATGTTGATTATCCTCTTCGCACATTGGACAAGTCCATAAGTGCTCAGATCTCCGCATCAGTAAATCTCTCAGGGTATAACGGCTGATGGTTCCGGTTCTATGTTGGTTCACTGCTCTTTTTGAAATTTTTGTCAGGGGTTCTCTAGGGGCCACGCCCATCTTCACTCCCAACTCTCGCATTCTCGATATTGACTCATGCTCATTCATCTCAAAATCCTCTGATCGTGAGGATTCATGAAGAGCAATGAGTATGTCTGCTCGGACCGTCTGTTGTGGTGGAGAGGCTAACTAATTGGTCAGCCCGTTCGTTTCCCTCCACGCTCGTGTCCGGGGACAAAGATAAGCGTGAGTTTTCGTAGTGATGCACGCAATTGAGCTCTATCTAATGACTCCACCCATCCTCTACGTACATCACCTATTTTCACTTTCTGAATCATATTCAGGGAGTCACATGGTTTGCCAACGGAACAAATTACTACTACATGATAGTAGGCCCACAGTACGAGAGTGACTGTGTGATTATATTTGGAGCACATAAAACAACACGGATGTTACAAAAATAGAAGGATGAATTTTAATAACGCTCTATATAACGTGAGAGGTTCAAAAACAATTTTCTTAAAAAAGAGCAATTTTAACACGGTAGGTATCCAAATATATTGTAAGTCCTGCGGTAGCCTTTAAATATCCATACAATAGACCAACTATATATTGTAATTGGGCCTAATTTGTGTGGGGCAACTTCGGAACAACTCTTCACTGTGACCTTCGTTCTAGTTTCGAGGTATTACCTAACCTTTCCATTGTGATTGCAGAGGTTGTATTTAAAATTAAAGTATGTTATTTGCAAAGGAACACTAATTTGGCATTAACATTTAGATTAGGGAGGGGGTAAGGGTTAGGATCAGTTATAAAGTAAAAAATGAATTAGTTATAAAAGTTATAATTTTTAATGTGGTTGATATTGTTTGCTTCGGGAGATGTGACGTCAAGACATCCATTAATTTAATAGGTGTTACACGGAAATCCGTGACGTCTTCTAGTTAAAAATGTAAACAGTGTGTGCTATTTTAGCACAATGAAGAGTTGATCTGTAGTTTTACCATTTGTGTTTACTAGATATGGGAAATAGCGCAACATTATAATATCACTTGAATTGTAGTCTACTATAGTCTATATCTTCAAGTTCAGTACAGTTATGCAAAGTAGACTACACTATAACACAGTATTGAGTCAGTAGAACACCAAAGAAAACAAATCAGCTAGACTAAAACAGTGCCTGAACATGTAATAAGCCAAATAGGTATATACTTCACAACGTGTAGGAAAGCACGGAAATTCGATAACATAACATAATATGAAAAGTTTGTTTAATGGAAAGCTTAGTAGTGTATAGACATATTATTAAAGCCTATAATAGGGCGTGCCTATTATGAGAGATTAATCCAGGAATATAGTAATGAAGTTTTGTTAATCACTGAAGACATACATAATAACACACACAAATCGAGGTTTCTCGAGGCCTTTACCACGACAAAAATTACAACAAAATTAAAGCATAGGCTACAACCGAAAACGGATTGTAAGGATATGGTCGTTCACGTTGGCATTTGTAATATGAATTGACCGGAAGAGGAGAAAGACACCGGAGGAAGAATATACAACAATGACTATACATTTGACAGGAAACAAACAAAAACTATGGAACAATTAGAATCATACATGAAACATAGTAGCGGTTCTCAAAAGCAAAACGAGTCCGGTCGTCGGAGAAGCACATCTGAATGGCCGTAACGTGAATGTCCTGGGCGCCCCGATGGCCCGTGCCATTGAAGTGGACGTCTACATGATAAACCAAATGTTTTTTTTGGTGCTATACAGATATTCGTAGAATTGGTCTGCGAGCCTCCTGCCAGTTTCACTTATATATGCCATGGCACAACGCTTGCATATGATGGCATAGATGACGTTGAGGGACACACATGTGAAGCTCTCCTCGGTGGTGAAGGTGGCTTTAGGGAATGTGACAGACCGGATCTGGGTGACATAGGCACATGTGTAGCATTTGCCGCGTTTGCAGTTGATAGTGTCGAAATTATTAGGAACTTCAGGCTGGAGGTGACTCCAGACCAGTAGAACCCTGAGGTTTTTGCTACGTCTGTAAGCAACAAAGGGGGGGGGGGGTCACAGAAAACTTCCTGTGTCTCAGGATCAGAGCTATGGTGGTGGAAAGTGAGAACAAGCATGATGCTGTCAGAAGAGGAAGATTTTCGAGTGTTCAAGAGGGTGTCCTGACAGGAGATACTGCACACTCGAAGAATGGCAGACCTGAGGACTCTCTCGAGGTATAGGCGACAGCGGAAGAAATCTGTCATCTTGTAGGCTTTCTCGAGGAAGTTGTCATCGTAACTACACAAGCGCTGGAGACGAGACGAAGAAGTTGGGAAAATGGAAGGGAACCTGAAGGATGGGGGTGCTGGTTGAGGAAGAACCTCACGTCCTTGATACCCTCTGAGTGTGGTATGGAGGTGTAAATGGAGCATACATCCAGCAGAAAGAGACGATAGGTGCGAGCAGGGGATAGTGAAATAGAGGCAAAGATGGACAGGGCGTGGTATTTTTCAGGAATGTAGGGAATTGCTCCACTAATGGTTGAAAGCCACTATCCAGGAAGTCAGAAATATGTAGGGCAGGAACACACAGAGACAATGGGTCTGCTAATTTCACTATTTAGTATAGCACACAAAACCATTTGGGTTATCCTGTAGGCGTCCACTTCAATGGCATGGGCCATCGGGGCGCCTATGGCATTCAGGTTACGGCCATTAAGTCGTGCTTCTCTGACGACCGGGCCCGTCTTGCGCTTGAGAACCGCTACATTTACCAATATGGCACTCTCAAACCCGACGGCATCAATGAGCGCATGTCTCATGTATGATTCTAGTCAGATTCTAGTTGCCAAACAGCATTGTGAAGACGGCACTTAATGATGATCATTAATATCTTCTATAACTACATCATCATACATCAGTAATTGCATCTTCCTCTAATTTTCACTGCCATGCGATCTCATTTGTAGCAGGACAATGACTCTACAAGATTTCCAGCGAGATGTACTCTAGGGAATGGAAATGAGTTTCATCACCATTCTATTTTGTTAATAGCCTGAAACATCAGATTTCAGAGGTGCTTACTAATTATCATTTCATTATGCCATGTTTTCTTTGCATATTAAGAATTTAGCAATAGAATATGTCATCATCTTCATTCTATAATAATTTCTTTAACAGATAAAAACAAGAAAAAAAAATGCCAC
This sequence comes from Meghimatium bilineatum, assembly GCA_034231615.1. Classification (NCBI taxonomy): domain Eukaryota; kingdom Metazoa; phylum Mollusca; class Gastropoda; order Stylommatophora; family Philomycidae; genus Meghimatium; species Meghimatium bilineatum. The sequence continues at coordinate 63,831,672 of CM067321.1, read as the reverse complement.
AGAATGCACTTGCTAAGGCTAACAACAAGTTTGGCTTGGACCTCTTCAAACTTATTCGCAAGGATTTGCAGGGAAAGAATGTATTCATATCACCATTAAGTATCTCGTCAGCACTTTCAATGACCCAAATTGGAGCGAGTAAAAAAACAGCTCTGCAAATGGCTGATGTCCTGGGATGGGGGTCAGAGAACGGAGAAAAGATTCACAAGCAATTTAAAGAATATCTGACAATTCTGCAAAAGCAAGCTGATAAATATGAATTGTCAACAGCAAACAGAATTTATCTGGAGAAGACCTATGTTGTTAATGATGATTTCAAAAGTAAAACCAAACAATGGTACCTTGCAGGTATGTTTATGTTTAATTTTCACGAAGTGAGTAATGCTTGATAGTTACCTCCATCCTAAACAGAGGGTAAAGGTAGCTCCCATGGCAGCAACCTGCCGTTGGGAATGAAGATAGGTAGTTCTTTATGTATTAAGCCACATCAACTATTAGGTGGAGTGGCCTATTCCTTTCCTAGCTGTTTTCACCTTCCCTAACTCATGCGCCAGGTACCCATTTATAGCTTGGTTGACTGGAGCAGCGATCATGCCAGGAGAGAAGTTATGACCCAGGTTTTCTTTAGAGGGTAGTATTTACATAAATACACTGCTTATGTCAAACTAACCACAACTAGGACGAGATATGGGTTATATATGATCATCATGTGCCATACTGGGTTGCTTATTTGCTTAATGATCCCCACAATATTCTATTTGCAGCATCATGTATCACTGCTGACTTTCTAGCATGACATAATGTCAGACTATTCAGTATCTTCTCTAACTTTCTCTGTCTCATTTCCCTCAATTTTGCTTGTTGTTACACTATTCTAAACCTCTTATAAATATTGTCAACCTCTTGACTTCTCATGATGTAGTCATTAAATGTGGATTGTTTTTTTTCTGATGTTGGTAAGTAAGTTTCTTTTGATGTCAATCTCTCTCAGTACCTTGTCATTAGTTTTTGTAGAGGTTCATGGGATTAGCAGCATTTTTCTGATGAAGTATGCCTCCACGACCTCTAGTTTTTTTTACTTATTTGTTTATTTTATTGCCTATGATTCTTTTCTATATTATAGAATTGGTTTTATATCGAAAAAATTTCTTTATTTCTGTTGATAAGGACCTACTGCGCAGGACGCTTTTCATTTTATTAATTTAAAAAAATTGAAAATTTGTGGGTCCTATTCTATTTAATGTTTCTGATGTGCTTTTGTCCAAATGATTTATCAATATGTGATTGCCGGTATGGCAACCATGACTTCTAGTTCAGGAGAGCAAAGAATAGAACCACTGTCTTCTTTCAAGGCATGTTGTAGGAGATGACTAAGGAAAGTTCGGGGATAGGTTGACAACCTGTCACTTGTGAACAAAATAATCTCTGTCACTAGTGTCTTGTCTACATTTCTTACTTCTGTCACATGGTTCCAGTGGATGACAAAGAGATGCATACCTGTGAGCATTGCACCTTTAATATTTGTGTATTAGACTCCTAGGTGGTGCGAACATCCAACTTCATCATGGTTTCTGGGTCACTTTGACCCTATATGGGATTGGACTGCCAACTTCACCCCAAAATGCCCTTAGTCACCTCATACAACAGAATAGAAAATACAAGCCATGAGGCCCATTATTTTAACATTAGCAGGAAAATGGCTCAACAATTAATAGTTTTTGTATGTCATAAAGAAGTGAGTCTTAGGCAACCAATAAATACATAATTAGGAAACTAAAGGCTACATTTTTCCAGCTATTGTAGTTAATAAAAAAGTAATGAAAAATGTCAAATCCCAGTTGTCGGGTCTACATTTTAAATGAAACAAAGTTGACGTGAAACAAATGAAATTTTCCCAAAGGGGAGACAATATAGGCCAAACTCATAATCTCTCCCTACAATTGTTTTCAAAATGAACGTAGAAGAATAGACAACGTTTGCCTAATGTAGCAAACCCTCTCCCAGCACATGATACCCACCCATTAAACATTTAGTAACATAATGAAATCCTCTCATTGTTTGTTGATCGCCTTGTTTCCCGCTTAGACTTTATTGTCTACTGTCTTTAGTAACTCTACTATTCACTAGGTTCCACATCAAACACCTGGAAGAAGACACGAACAATTAATTTTTAACCGTTTAAACTCGCCCTCCCAAGTGCTTTCATAAACAACGCTTTAATTAAAACCCACTTAAAAATTGTCTTTGGATAAATGTTCCAGTGTAGGGTAACAACCCTAAACAAGAAGTGAGTGGCTGGGGTAACACAGTTTATTGTAGCCCAATTGGGTGAGACAACACTGACGGATGCCAAAGATTACTTAAAATTTTGATCAGCGTAAATTTATTAAAAAGTGTGAAATGTAGGCCAGACAACTGGGATTGGACTGAAAAAGGTCTTACATTGATGCTGTGCATAGTCCTATACCTTTGTATCTCAGGGGCTGTCTTCCGCGAAATCTTTTCACTTCCAAAAGTTTTCCAAGAAATAGGCCTATCTGCTGTGGGGTGCAGTTAGTGATCATTCTTCACACGTGACCCAGCCCTGTTAGTCAATCATTTCTGACGTAGGAACTATAATTATACATACATATATACAAATAAATCATATATATGTAGGTACTATACCAGTGCAAGACTATGAGGTCTTGGAAAAATCAACCTCAATAGGCTAAGCATCTATACATTACTTATGAAGGCGCAAGCATGCTGGGCAGGTCATCTTGTTCGTATGGAGGACTCGCGTCTGCCAAAACAAATATATTGTGGAGCACTCAAGGCAGGAATTAGAAAAGCTGGTGGACAGAAAAAGCGCTTCATAGACAGGCTCAAGTCATCACTGAAAGTTCTTAAAATTGATAAAGGCTCTTGAGAGAGCCTCTCTCAAGATAGAACAGCATGGTGTTACAGCCTTAGAACGGGAGCACTAGCGGCGGAAGAGACCAGGCAAGATACTACAAGACAGAAGCGGGCACGTAGAAAAGACAAAACATCTCAACATCCCATAGACACTCTACAGTTGTCAATTTTGTAGAAGAACTTGTTGCGCTCACATTGAACCTGTTAGTCATTTAAAAACGCACTATTAACTTTATTATTCATTATTACTTATTGTTATTATTATTATGGTTGAGTTTTTTGTTATTGTCGATTACGACGGACGAACATCAGGAACTATAATTTAAAGATAATTGTTCTGTACTACATGCCAGAGATTTAGGCATACGGAAAGAAATCCTGTTAGATAAACCTGTTTGCCGTAGAACATCAGAAACGTATGGCAGCATTTTAGTAACATGTAAAATATAGGCCTACATATTACATTTTCAGAACCAGTGCAGGCAAATTTCATAGAAAATGCGGACAGGGAAGCAGCAAAGATTAACTCTTGGGTTGCAGAACAAACACATAATAATATTAAAGATCTACTTGCTTCTGGGACTTTGAATTCTCTTACCAGGATGGTTCTAATTAATGTTATTTATTTTAAAGGTGAGCTGTGTGTATATGGACATTTTTTACTTTATAATTTGTCTTGGCTTGAACATTTATTTGGGAGATGTAGCCTAGGTCTACAATTTCCTTCAACTTTAGACATTTTTATAAAGATCCAAGTCTGATAGATTGAGGATACTGTCAGCCTTCTAGAAGAATATCTCAGAAGCAGCTGAAATTGTTTGAAATTTACAGAAGACTTTCTATATTTATTTGGTAGAAACACAGTTCAAATAGGGCCTACTTTCTTTATGCAGATGTTCCATCTATAAAGTCATAAAGTGCTAGAAAATTGATATGGTATTTGAAACTAGCAAAGACCCTATCACACATAATTTATATTTTGGGCTAAACTCCAAAGCATAGCTATAGGCTTACCTACTGTAAACTTGTACAGATTTGATTTTCTGTATGTTGTATTTTATGCACTCAGGTTTCACTGAATAGGCCTTTACTTCCTTGTGACAAATATATTTTCAATTAAAGTATTCTATGTATAGAATTTGTGTTCATACTACAGATTACTTTGTTCAAACTACAGATTATTTTGTTCAAACTACAGAATTTTATGCACAATAGATGCTTATGAACAATAAATATGAACATTTAATTAGGTGATTAATTGTTACATGATAAATTAAAATGTTAGCACTTTTTTAATTTTAATAATCATTTTTCAAAGCTAATTGAGGTTTCTTCTTCTTCTTCTTCATTGTTATTTCTCAAACTCCTGCTGGATTTCTCTTGTAGCAGGACCATGGTCCTATTAGATTTTCAGCAGGATGTAGTCCAGAGAATGGAAATGCGCTGTGCCACCGTTTTATTTGCACCAGTGGCCCGACACATCTGTCTTTGGCAGCTAAATTGATGTTTAAATAATTTGATTAATGTTTTTGGGGTACCAGCCAAGAAACATGGATAATAACAAAATGGACCATAAAAAAATACCAATATTTCATCAGTGGATCTCCGTAAAATATAGGGTTTAAAATGGTATTATAAGAACATCAATAAGAAACTTATGGAAAAAACTAAACAGACACCAGTAGAAATATAAATTAAGGAGCTGTTCTAGAAATTATTCAGAAACCCACAGGGAAAGAGAAAAAGAGAAAGAGCATGGCGTATGTGGATGAAAAAGTTAGTTACATACCGTATGCTCAGAGAATTGCAAAGATATGAAAAGAGCTGGAAGCAATAGTTAAAGACAGGACAATATGGAGAATATTTATTGATGACCAATGCTCTGCAGGGAATGAAAGATAAATAGATTGATAGAAGTACCAACCTTAATTAATTTTTTTTCAGGTCAGTGGAAGCATGAGTTTGCAAAACTCTTTACCCGTCCCACACATTTCAAGCTAGCACCTCACCAAGATATTGAAGTTCCAATGATGTTCCATGAACAAGTTCATGGGTATTATAAGGACAAGGACCTCAAATTCACAGCCGTTGAGCTGCTTTACAAGGGCAATGATATTAGCATGATCATAATTCTTCCAGATGACGACTATGGTCTTGAGGTGAGATTCAGTTTTATATGGTACAAAATGTGATGAGAAAATATTAATATAATAAATAATTATAGAGTTACTTAGAGATAGGAAACAGTCAAAGAAACTAATGGATCAAACAGTAGGCCTTTTTACTTAGAGACATGAACAAGTCACATAAAATAATGTCTCAACCAGTAGGCCTTTTTCCTAGAGACATGAAACAATCAAAGAAAATAATGTCTCAACGGGTAGGCCTTTTACTTAAAGACAGGAAACAGTAAAAGAAAGTAATGTCTCAACCAGTAGACCTTTTACTTAGACATGAAACAATCAAAGTGATGTCTCAACCAGGCCTTTTACTATATTCAGACTCGAAATAGTCACATAAAACAGTAGGCCTTTTACATGGAACATACTCACAAATGCTCAACACTCCATTCCAACAGCCATTCCAGAATATGTAGACCCTAATCCCAGTCAGATATTGATCATGCGATCTTTGGATCTTTCCAGAGAGAACACACTTTCCCCTCTTACCCCTGATCATCCCTGTTTCTGTCAATCTTTTTTTTATGTGCTTGTTATCACTTCCAGCATTGTCTTCTTCACTCTGTAGTAAATCAATGACTGCCTTTATTTGGTTGGACCTAACCCCCTCTCAGTACTGTACCATCAACCATGGCACTACATGCCAGTGTCTGCTCTTTTGTTGCCTCTGAATCGTGCAACATCACAGATGAAAAATCTATGGCAAGGAGCAAACAGAAAAACAACGTTACAACTACTAAGAAGATACATCTTTCCAGTAGTAACATACATACGCTTGTGAGATGTGGGCAATGACATCGACAATGGAGAAGAAATTGTACTATACAAGAATCAGTCGACAGTTTTCTACGGAACAAAAAGCAAACATAATTAAACGGAATGAAATTCCAATAAAGACACATATTACGACACAGCCAACGTTCTACACGTTTAGTAATGAGAGTCTCCTATCAATCGATATGCGCAACACACACTGAGTGGGGAGTGGTTGTCCAGTCTGTTGCACGTAAATCGCTAGATCATTATCTTTAGTTACATTTTTTTAAATCTCTGAGAAACGGAATCTCAGTGCAATAACATATGAAATTAAAAAGTCGGACTGTTGCCAAGTGATTTTTCCACTGATTCTTGTATAGTACCGATGCAATTATGTGCATTCAAATTCAAAGCTATAGAAAGGTCTATAAGACTATCATGGGTAGAGAAAAGAAATAACACAGATATCTGCAAAGATTTGAACATAGTAGAAGACTGGCTCTTTAAAACTATCAAAAATGCAAACTTACATACTTTAGACATATGAAGAGACACAATGGTGAAAAGATTAACATGGAAGGGAAAGTTCCGGGAAAGAGAACAAGAGGCATACCAAAACTACGGTGGACACATAATATCGAAGACCTTCTGAACATGACACTGGAAGAAGCTGGGCATCTCGCACAGAACCGTGAGGCTTACAGAATGGCAGTGAGGACAACGGTCTGTAAATGACACGCCACATAGAAAGAGAGAACCCTTCAAAACATTGCAATATATCTATATAGCATTTTGGACAACCAAGTTTGTTCAGTTTTGTGAGCCATTCTTTAAGTCATTTTATGCTGCATGCTTTGGGAGCCTAAAAATATCACTGCGCATTGTGTATTCCAGTCACTAACTGTGTTCTACCATCCCTACTTTTATCACATAAGCAATCTAATAATTATAACTGCTGTCTTGTGATAAATTCTTGTACAAGTATTGTACTCACTCATCTCATTTTTCCATCTTGATCTTTTATATTCTTGCTGCTCTAAGTATTCTGCTTAGGTATAACATTTCAGCAGTAACTAATTTTATTTGTGGTTTGATATTGTCCAAGTAATTGATCAATCAGTAAACCCATAACCCTTTAGGGTCGTAGGGGTACCACATTGGATGCTTCAGCACACAGAATCCTCCAGCGAAGTCTATCCTCAGCGATGCGGATGAGTGTGGAAAATAAAAAATAAAGTGGTAATTGATCAATGGTGGAACAATTCAAGCTAATTCTGGCCAAATCATTTTGGGATCGTGTCCGAGAATGTGGAGGAAGCAGATGGAAAGAGTTTTGCATGCAAAAGAGACAGACAATATCTCCGACACCATCAGTATCACCACATAAAGCGACACTGTCGACATACAGTGAAGCTAGTAAGTCTAGTCCGAACATTGGAGGGGCGGCCAATGAAAACAGCATGAAAAGGTGGATTCATGGCGAAAGACAGATAGATTTCATACTGAGTACTATGAAAAATGAAATGGCAGAACATCGCTAGAGGGCAGCGCCAACTGCGAATAGAAAGTGAAAATTATTACGGAAATGGGAACTACAAGCTCTGTTAGCTCGTGACGAGCTTCAAGTTGCTTGATTTCCTTATAGGCAGAGACCCATACACAATAATGGGCGTCCAGCAAAGCAAAAAGACCTGGCCTAACTCTAATGTCGAGTCTTCCTATTCCGGAAATATGCTCGCAAAGAGAAAGGGTGTCGAAACCGATAGGCTCAGGCAAAAAAGGGACAAAGATAGCAGTCCTGGCCGATCCCTACTGTCAAGCTTTCCTATACCGGAAATACACTTGCAGAGAGAAAGGGTTCCGTACCCGATGTGCTCAGGCACAAAAGAGACAACGATGTTAGCCCTGGCCCAACTCTACTGTCAGGTTCTTCTATATACAAAAATACACATAGAAAGGGTTCAGTACCTGATGGGCTCAGGCGCTATTGGGACAAGGTCGCTCAGCTCGAGAACGCCTTGCTCTCAATCGCGTGGTGTGAGACTCTAACTTGGGCGAACGGTTCACGATGTCGGTGAATGACACCTCGGTTAAGAGGGCGAAAGAACCAGAGTCCAACTCTGCTGTTAAGTTCTTCCTTTTAAGGAACCAGGCTCACGGATGAGAAACGGTTTAGTACCCAATGGGCACAGGCACAGCACGTCCAATTACACGAGGCAAGTTCATAGACAGTGGAACACCTCGTCCGAGACAGAAGTGAACAAAAAATCGTCTGGGCGAAGAGTCACCACACACACACGCGTGCATGGCGACAGATAGGGAGGCTGTCACAGGCTTGGGTAGCCCACCAGAATTATCAAGGCATGCCGAAATCGGATGTGCTAGGCCTACAAGGCGCATAACGGTAGCACAACGTAAACACGCTCCCGGCGGAATTCGCAAGGATATCCATGTTGATTACAATGGAGCGAACGCAAAAAAAATTTTAAAAAATTGTTTACATCATTGCTGCGATACCTGACACATCCAACTTCAGCTTGGTTTTGGGTCATTTTGACCATATATGGGATGGGACAGCCAACTCCACCTCCATAACCTTCCCTGCTTAGTCACCTCTTATGATATACATCGAAGAAAAACAGTATTCTATTTTTTGCTCCCCTCTCAGGCCGATCAATACACGGGCAGCTGCCAAACTAAGCTGATATAAAATTACTATATGCACTGGCCCTGAGCTCACAAACTATAAAATCACCATCTATCACAGCCTATCTCAGTAAACACAATGCTAAACAGTGATAAAAGGAAAATTATTGTATCAAATCTTCATGATACAGTTTCAAAAGTGTTGTATTGATCCCCAGGAATTATGAGCGATTAGTTCTTACCTCCTATGTGCAATGGGGTGGTTTCTCCAGGGCTTTATTTCATACCCAGAAGACTCCAACTCTCAGTGGTGTCCAATGCTTTGAGAATAAGTCTCCTACACAGAGGGGTTGTTTGTTTGAGAACCCCAATAACTTCGAGTGATTAGCTTTTACTTCCTATGTGCCGTGGAGTGGCTTTTCTGAGCTCTCTTTCATACCCAGGAGATGTCAACTTTCATTAGTGCAATGCCCATTGAAGGCCTTCTACTCAGTGGTGGTCTATAATTGTATAGATGACTTGCTACAAAGCTTCCATAAGAGAACCTCAATATAACGGCATGTCTAAGGTTTTCTGTTGCATGGGTGGTTTGCCTAGTAGGCCAGTGGTGATACCCGCAGAAGCAACCGCATGCATACGCAGAGTGGGTAAATTCTAGGGATTTCTACAGAATGTAGCCCAGAGAATGGAATGTGTTGCATCATGGGTTATCTGCAGTTGCTTATTGTTTGTTAGATATGGACACTAAAATTGATCATACATCTTACTGCAATTGAGGAGATTTTATGTAAAATGTTGTATGTTTTGGGTTGGGCACCTATGAGGTAAAGTGAGGAGTATATTCAACCATTAAGCTATCTGAACCATCAGTACACATATACTTTTCATATCTTCTAAGGGACACAAATTACTTACGGATCTGTCTGAATATCTGTGACATCACTTCATTAAACATTTCAAATATTCATACATTATTGACTTTTATCTCTATATTACCTAGAGGAAAATTAGTACCTAGACTTTATGAGTTGGAGGAATATTCTTAATGATTACCGTACCAACTGTGTATTGTGTGTACTCTGTTGCTATATAGCTTGCCAGAAGGGATTGTACCTTGAAAGGGCAAGTACCTTGAGTTCATGGATGTTAATTCTGTTCAGTTTTCAAGTAGTTTTACTAAACATTTATTTTAAATAAGGCAACTAGTACACACCCAATCCCTAGATTTTCCTGATATTATTGAAGATAACCATGTCTGACTTTGATTTTATGACCAGGAACTTGTGAGTAATCTGAGTCAGGAGAAACTATATGCCCTTATGAAAGGTGTGTCAGGTTTCACCAAACAGGTTAAAATGGATCTCTTGTTGCCAAAATTTGAGGTAATAATATTGTTATTTACTTTATGTGTGCATCTGTATCTTTATATTACAATATTATACATCTTTATTTCTCTGCCATGAGAATCAGAACGGCGTGCTTTCTCAAGGAGGTTGTAAAAAGTACTACAAAGACCCATTAAAAAATTCTCATTGGAAGCCTTTGGAGCAAATGATGACATGAGAAGAGGCTGCATGGAATATATCTACATGGTGCTCTTGAAAGATGCAGCATTATGTGGAAAAAAGAAGAAATGCAGCAGTTTAGCAGCTGAAACTGGCTAGAAAATTTGTGTATGTCTTTCTCCAGTACCTGCAATACTGCAGGGAACTGTCGAGGGTGGAAGAAGCAGAGTAGAACAAATAAAGGCATGGACAGACAACATCAAGGATTGAACAGGGCAAGATATTTCCACACTCATCCGCATCACTGAGGATAGAATTCGCTGGAGTATTCTGTGTGCTGAAGCATCAAGAACCCTGAAGGGTTACAGGTTTATTGATTGATTGACTGGCTAGAAGCACATGGGCAGATAAGACACTATACAATTCCCAGAACATTTAGGACCAGCATATGGTTTATTAGCCATCTGCAACTCATAGTCAAGGAACCTCTTACTGAATCTCCTAAAGTGAATGTGGCAAATAGTAATCATCGTTTAATGGATGAACATCAACAATGACAAGGCCTGTGTAAGTAACCATCACTGCTAGAAATCCGCACCAGTGGATGAATGATTGAGAATAAAAGTGCAACAAGTTAAATTAACTTGCCATATTTCATAATATAGTGTGTTTAATTTTAGTTAAGTAATAAGCATGGCCACGAGGTTAGAGTGTTGGTTTCACAACAATGAGGTCCAGGGTTCTTCTCCTGGTAAGGACTCAATTTTTTTCTGTGAGAGGGTAAATAAAAAACTCACCTTGTAATAATGGAGGGTAGAGCACCTAGATGGAGGAGAAAGGGCAGACCAAGAAGATGATGGACTGACGACATTAAAAAATAACATGAATACGTTGTTGGAAAATGGCAAGCCACATGGCCCAAGACAGAGAAGAGTTCAGGGAGTTCATTGGGAAGGCAACGTTCTGGAGAGAATACATCACATGACACACCCTGTATATGACATTTATTGTATTCGAGAGGATCTATATATTTATCAATATATATTCTATTATCACACGTTAGTTGGGATATGCAGTTAGTTATCACATACAACATGTATGTGTTACTATACATTACTTCCTTCCCTGGTCCCAGGTAACATAGGGACTATATCTCTCTTTATTGTCATCTACTGGTATACTCTTATTTCTTCAACCTTCATCCTCTCATTCAAATTCTGCATCAAAGCATCTCTTATGTTTTTGTTTTTAGAAAGATGTTTTAGAGCTGCTATTTTATTGTTTTGTTTAAAATTATATATTTTTAATTTGCTCCATAATTACAAATATTTCTACTATTCTTCTTCTGTGATCAAGGTTGTAAATATAAGATTTAAAAAACCAATAAGTTTACATAAGAATGAATCCCATTTCAGGAAGTCAAGCCTTTGTAGTCTTGATATAACTGCAGAGACAAACCATAGTTGGACATCAGAGGGTAAAAGAAATAGCAGTGAAGATGAACCCAAAGATGTATGGTGGCTTAAATATTGTGCTTTTGACAGAAAATATTGCTATGATGTTGGCACAGGATAATAAAACCCATAATTCATTCTGGTTGCAGGGATGCCACAGTGAATTCATCAAGAGAAATATATATATATGACAACCAAATATTTCTAGTTTCAGACATACTAATGAGTGAAAAAATCATGCCCTAATCATTCCTTGAAGCTATTGAGCCAAGATTTAGCAAGTCCACCTCTTCTCCTTCCACCCTCAGCTGTTCCAAGCAGAATAATCTTTGAAAACAAATGGTGCCTTGTTACATGTCAAAACAATGCAAGATTATGCCATTTCACCACTGTCAACAGTGCTTTCTGTCAACCTTCAAGCTCATTTATTTTGTCTTGGACAACTTTATTCATTTTATATTCTTGTAGGCAATTTGTAGCACTTGTATTCAAACATCTGAATTCTTCTTTCAGTAATTACATAGTAATTACATAGAAGGGGCCTACAATTTTTCTGTGATGTGGGATGAAATATACGAGAAAAGGGAGAACAAAAATGTGGTTTTATGAATTATTTCCACGGCGTTAAATACTTAACACCAACCCAGTGTTTATTATTTACCTCCCCCCCCAGCTTAATCTTAGAGCAGCATATTAGGTTAAGATCATAGTGTGTTCCCTATGTATATTTTAGCATCTGGGAACACTCCTTACAATGGTAACAACAGCTTTATAGATTTTAAAAAATCAGCACAATTACCGTGGCCATTGTGTAACTAGGAATGCAGTGGCAGAGTGACATCACAAATTACTTCATATTTCGGATCAGCACAGATTTCTTAAAAATTGTGAAATGTAGGCCCCACTCCTAGGAACAAACCCTTTTTCTGTATCTACACTGAGTGTCTATTTCACTTCCATATAAAAGAATAGTTAGTACTAGTCATTTGTATAGCTTGATCTTGACTAAGGTTTTAATTTAACTTTTCCTTGCTACATTATCAACCTTGCCATGGCAACCATTGTAATTTTGAGTCTTTTCTTGATTTCAACACTGGAATTGCCATACTGCATATTTGTGACCCGATGTATGTAAAGGCAGAAACTTCTTCTAATTTATGACCATTAGGTCAGATGAGCGAAAGGACATGGCAAAAGAACAATGACAACATAACTTAACTCTACAGGAGAAACAAATCCCTTATCTTTCAGTTTTGAACAGCACATGCAAGGATCAAAAACCATTTAACCTTATCAAACCCCAGTAATTACCCACTTGTAGACACTGCTCTCATCCAGATGAAATAGTGGAAAATCTCCTTATTGACTGCCCGTACCTTTCAACTGCCATAAAAACTCAACAGACACACTTAACAGTCTGCAAGGATCACTAAGTCACCTTCAGAAGACCTGTATTTTTTAAAGAATGACATTGTGTTGACAGGAAGTAGAATTACTCATCAGCATGTGGATATCAACAACAACAACAAAATGACCATGAGGTTGGATATTGGTATAATCTTAAACAGTATTTCTATTCATCAATAATTTGCTCTTTTCTGCATTGATCTGCATTAAATATTTTCTATCAACCACCTCCTGCCAAAATTGAATGGTAGCACAATGTACTTCTGGATGCAGTGAATAATTCCTGTGTGTGTAGAGTGACTTTTATTTTTGTGCCGGGACATGCGGGAGTCCGGGGTAATGAGAAAGCGGATAGGTTGGCTACCCACTCTGCTACTACAGCTGTTAGTGGAGTGATGGATAGGACAGACATTTTGAATGCCCTACGGGAAAACGCACGAACAAATGACAATAACTCTTGTTCCATGACTAGAATAAGGATGCTTGGTTTAAAATGTGGTGTCGCTAGAAAGGAGAGGTTTCGTGGGTGAGAAAGAATGATGGTCAATCAACGATGTACTGGAACCGTCTATCAACGTGTAATGGCGGATACACTCAAGGAAAGATCTGAGCACCTATGGATTTGTCGAGAGTGCAATGATGATGATCCAACAACTAACTAACTAACTAACTAACTAACAAACAAACAAACAAACAAACAAACAAACAAACAAACTAACTAACTAACTAACTAACTAACTAACTAACTAACTAACTAACTAACTAACTTCAATGATCCCTGGTTGAAGTCACACAAAAGTCATGATGATTAACTGAGAGCGAATACAGAAAAAGAATTACGTCCCATTTTGAGGTGAGCTGATGTTAAGTTTTTCAGATGCAAACATAAAATGTTATTGACAAAGCAAAGATTACAATGTACAGGTTGGAAGAGCATGAAATGTTATTGACAAAGCAAAGATTACAATGTACAGGTTGGAAGAGCATGAAATGTTATTGACAAAGCAAAGATTACAATGTACAGGTAGGAAGAGCATGAAATGTTATTGACAAAGCAAAGATTACAATGTACAGGTAGGAAGAGCATGAAATGTTATTGACAAAGCAAAGATTACAATGTACAGGTTGGAAGAGCATGAAATGTTATTGACAAAGCAAAGATTACAATGTACAGGTTGGAAGAGCATGAAATGTTCATATTGAAACCTTATGTGTCATCTGGTATGACAAGATTAACCTATGCAGTAGTTTTTTTTCACAAGTTTCATTGTTTTATCAACAAATTGTTTCATATCATCAGATAACGAGCAGTTTCTTGTTGAGGGAACCACTTTCACATCTAGGAATGGTTGATGCATTTAACAGTAAGGATGCAGACTTCTCAGGAGTGACCACAGAGTCTGACATTTTTCTGTCTGATGTTGCCCACAAAGCCTTTGTTCAGGTGAATGAGGAGGGTACAATAGCAGCAGCAGCTACTGCTACTTTAGGGGCAAAAAAAGGCCGTGGTAACTCAAAACCTTTTGTGTGTGTGGATCATCCATTTTTGTTTGTGATAAGTGATAAACGTGTGCAGGGAAGCATCTTGTTTCTAGGTCAAGTGGAAAACCCATCAATATAAATTTCAATATATTTAAACAAAGCCTCTATGAAGATATCTCTCTCTTTATGATATTGCTGGCTGTTATTAGTATCGTACTGTTGCAATTCGTCATTTAATTATTATTTTGTCTTATTTACTACATGTTAAACTGTTCAGTGACATAATTCTTTATAGTTATCAGACTCCATTCCTATTTATTTTGCTTGTTGTCATGGATAACATAGCTTATGTCTGTCTATTATACAATAACTATTTGTTGCTGGTCTGTGTGGTACACATCTCTTATCTATGTATCTGATTAGTACTCATTTCAAATGTTAGTGGCATTCTTAATATTCTTATATATAATCATCCGTCGAAGATGGATGTGTTGGGCCGTTGGCGCAAATAAAACGTAAACACAACGCATTTCCATTCTCTGGACTATATACTACTGAAAATCTAGCAGGGCCTTTGTCATGCTGCAAGAGAGGTCCAATGGTAGTTTGAGAATGAACGCTGAAGAAGAAATATATAATCACATCTTTTCTACCTCAAGTAATACCTGTGTGAAACCTTAGTGCGGACATCTAGTTCAGGGTGCATAAAATTGGGCCATTGTATTCTTTCCAGGCATGTCACAGGAGGCAACTTATGAAAGGTGTGAGATAAGTTGATAACCTGCCACCTTTTAAATTACACTGTACAGGATGAAATTATAATGTGCAGAAAAAATCGTCACTGCATGTGTTGTTTCAATTTCTTACTTTTGTCTTGTCAAATGGTCCCCATGGATGACAGAGTGATGAAGACCAGTGGACATTGCATCTTTTTTCTTTTGTGGCAGACTACTAGGTGGTGGGAAATGCTAGGTGTGCCATCACTGCAGATTGGTTAACATATATGACAGAAGAATGAAGGTTAACAGATCTGATAGAAGAATGAAGGTTAACAGATCTGATAGAAGAATGATGAACTAGTTGGTCCAGAAGTATATGCTCCACTCCTAACAGGAACAGCGTAAGAATTACCCATCAGTTACTATATTGGGTGTCACCCGGAGTAAAAAGAAGGAGACCTTGAGAAACTATATGAAGAACTATTAATAGAGAAGGCATGTCAATGAACCTAAACAACACGCAAGAAATGAAAGACATGGCAACACAAACACAGAAATGGAAAGCTATGGTTTCTGCCCTATGCGCGGAATATAGTCCTGGAGGAACATAACATGGCAGGATGTCTTGATCATAGTGTACTGCCGCAATGGAATACCTTTCTTCAGGAACTAAACATGCATCCATAAACACGCCCGCCCTTTAACACAACCGTGTCTTTGAGACAACAAACCTTATACAAGTTCAGGTGTTACCTAGGTTACTCACTGAGGAGGACCTGTGCTGTTGTTGTAAAGGCCTTGAGCTGTCAAGAGTTACCTGCTCACAGCTAAATGGTTTACTTCACCATCATTATCATCACCTCTAGTAATCCTTTATTTTTCTATTATCCATCATTCACTTCCATATAACAGTATTGAGTTTATGACAACTGATAAAAAATCTATCTCTTTTTAATATTGGAGCAGGGCAGGGGTTTCTTTTGTCTTAATTTTCCTGTTTGAGTCGGACACCGATCTGGATTTCTTTAATGAACTGTACTGTGGTCACCAGCCTCGAGAAAGGACCATAGAGCTTGTCTTTCAGAGCTGTTTCAGTTGGCCATAATTGTATTCTTGTAGTGTGGTACAGTGGGCAGTTATGTAAAATATGTTCTGTGTTTACTGTCACAAGGACACATATTGTTACAGCTAACTTCAAACCTATAAGCATGTGATGTTTGACTCTCTTGTGTACTGTTCTTAATCTAAAAATTGTTTATTTCTTTCTTCCAAACTGGCGGATGACGTCTTTTTGAGGTTTAATTATGAGATTATGTGTCATGTAATTTTGTGCATTTATGAATGTTGTCACTGCCATAGTTCCCCCACTTATAGATTCACAGATGAACAAGGCTCATATCTTTGTATTTCTACCAAATATTACCAAACATACCCGATAATTGTGTTCATTAAAGATTTTACACTAAATATTGTTTGTTTTACTTCCCACTATCCATTCTTTGGTGTAATTTGGGGGATAAAGAAAGATTACTTCAGAGCTTATTTCATATCCAGAGAATTCTCAAACTCCAGCATTGTGCAATGCTTTAAGGACAAGCTTCCTAATGAGAGAGGGTAAAACATATTTGTATAAAGTATTGTGAGGCTTCCAAAACAATGCTTTAAGAATAAGCTTTCTAACCAGAGAGGGCAAAATATATTGGTATAAAGTATTGTGAGGTTTCTACAAGATTAAAGCATCATTATGTTGTTGTTGTTGATATCCAAATGCTGATGAGTAATGCTACTTTTGTCAGCACAATGCCATTCTTATAAAATGCAGTTCTTCTGAAGTTGACTTAGTCTTCTATACAGTAAGTAGGGACTGCTAAGGGTGTCTGTAGTAGTTTTTTCCTGGCAGTTGAAAGGTAAAGGTAGTCAATAAGGAGGTGTTCCACTGTTTCATTTGAATGAGAGCAGTGTCTACAAGTAGGTAGTAGATGGGGTTTACCTCCTCTTTGAAGATTGCCACCCAGGGACATGTTTTGTCCTGTAAAGTCAAAAGGCACAATGGATGAAAAACCGTCATGGCATAGAGTCAATACACATTCATTTCCTAGCAACAGATAGGAAGGCTGTCACATACTAGGAAAGTTTACTTGAATTAAAAGCATGCTGAAAACTGATATGCTGGGCTGGAAGGTAAAACATAATGCAACTCCACTGTCAAACCAGGAGCATACTATACTTCCCACTCCCCTGCAGAAATCGCACACACTTTTGTGTTGGTTATAAGAGAGTGAACACAGACGAAGAAGGCTGGATGTATTAAAAAATATATCGTAGAAGAATATCTATGACTTTTCTTTACTTCAACATTACATTTTTCACAGAAATTACAAAATAAACAACAAGACACAATACTGCAGTTCAATAAACATGATATATCTATGTCCCACTTGTTAACAGATAAAGTATGCAGCAGTTTCAATTCAATTGTAAATGTAGGAAAAACAATTATATGCAATGAACATACAGTTAAAAACAATGTAACTGTTGACATCTTGTACAAATATTCTTAAAACATTTTGTTACACAAAATACAATTTAAGGATAAAGAGTATGTTTAAATATATCTGATCCCTCTTGAGCATACAATACATACAGATGCAATTTGTCTCTTCAACTAAGGACATATATATGTACATGAATTCTATGAATAAAATTGAACACTTTTTTTTCAAATCAACTATTTTCTACTTCTGCGGTAGTTCTCAAACTCCTATAGATTAGACTGTGGCATGGTTTACAGCTTGGCTGAGATCTGCACATTTTGACATGACAATTTTTATTATTATTAACCTTTCCTACACTATAAGCTGTATGTCATGGACACCATCCCTGCTAAGCTGCTTGAGTGCCCAGCTGTACATATAAAAATCTGCAGCACACTATTTTACATTCTTCACATAAAATTCAGAACTGTTGACTTAAAAAAGGTCTTCAAGTACCACTTCAAGAGAGTGATTTGTACATATGGTTTTGCATTTACCCAAAACAACTGTCCAGTCTGAGCACCCAAAGAAACTTGTTATGGGAGTATAGGCCATAGAAAGGAACAATAATTGCTGTCTTTGGGAGGTCTATATACATCACAGAAGTAACGTGAATCACAGTTCCCTAGTACCTATAAGTCATGAAATGTACATTTCAAAAATAAAACCCAACGATGCTTCTGCACACAAAGTTAATGACACATGCTGTGTAGGTTTGACTTCAACGATGCTTCTACATACAAAGTTAACAACACATGCTGTGTAGATTTAACTACAAAGATGAAAAGTCAGTCTACTACACCTTAGTAAAGTGGAATACCACTATAGCGCATGTTGACGATAAATTTTCTCTAACACTTTTTCATAATCCCTAATTATTTGTATTATTTATTGTTTTTGCTGTATAGGATTGAAGATCTATTATTACATAAATATTTAGTCGTTATAATGGGATTTTACTTTATAATTTATGTTTTTTTTAAAACTCGGTTTGTGTTGATCAAATCTGAAAGAGGAGCAAAAAACAGTGACACCTAACTGTCAGGCATGTTCTAGGAGGCAGTTAAGGAGGTTCGGGAGTGGGGGTTACTATCCCATCCCTCAGAGGGTTAACATGAACTATAGATTATGCTGAATCGGAAGTGTGATGGAAGAGGCTGAAAAGTGTGATTATCGCTGCTAAGATGTAAACTATGACATAACACATTAAATTCACTGGGCTACATTCTACTAATCTGTACAAGTTTGAGAATCAATGCAGAAGATCTTTACTGCTAATGATTAGAAAGAACCACTTAAGACAAAATTTAGATTGCTGATAAATAATCATGGCTGAAAATCAACTTTCAAAGTTCATATTACTGATAAATGATCATGATTGATAATCAATTTTCAAAGTTCAGATTGCTAATAAATAATGATGACTGATAATCAACTGTTGAAGTTCAGACTGCTGATAAATAATCATGGTTGATAATCAACTTTCAACTTTCATTGGAAAAAAAACATTGTGTTAGATTTGCTGAACAATGTTTTATTTCAATTGCAGTCCAGAATGAATAGAAATTATGATGATGTAACTGAACTATACCTATACTGCATAAAGATAGGTAAACAGCATTGTAGAAATGCAGATCTAACAAATGAGATTCTGGTTCAAATAAAATAAAGTAAACCTGCCTTGTAAGGCTGTGAGGTAGGTTATTGTGGGTGTTGATTGGTAGATGTCAGACAAATATACTGAGACAGACAATATTTGGACTCAAATGTTCGTCATGAAAACATTCAGTGTTCTGAATTGTGCAAGCTAACAGAATAATCTAAATATAGCTACAACTAAGGGAATGAAAAATGTGATGTTATGAAAGGGTAATGCAATCTCTGTGGCGAAGTGGTAACAGAGAGCTTCTGTGATGGCCAAGGTACAGAGTTCGATCGCCACTGACAATTGTGCATCCGGACCATTTAGAAAGCAATAGCAAACTACTGAATGTATTTATATTGCCTAGAAAATCACCACAGCCAACAAATGCTGGGTTGATAGCTATGTCCTGAATAGGATATGCTACCAAAAAATGCAATAACTCATCTATTTATGTTTCTTCAGAACTGAATACTGTGAAAAGGTTAGAAACAAGTGCACTCCAGTTTGAGCCTTGTGACGCTACTGTAATTCTTGCATGTTGTTGAGATCCATAGTCATACCTTCTTTGATGGTTGTAATGCAATAACGTGGTATGAAGTGATTTCAGAGAACACTTCAGAGAACAATACACACCAACATTAGAAGTAAAATTGTCAGTTCAGACCCTCGATAACTATCCTTCCTTTATATATGCATACTGTGTGCAGGACATGACAATTTCATGGGAGAGCCCAGAATCAGGCAAACGTTACACCTGCATAACCGGAGAACCATCTTGGAGGGTGGGGAATGCACAGCTAGGCTACCCCACCGATCCCTGTTTCCATGACCCAGAGATGGGTTACTGTGAACACATCTAACAGGAAAGGATGCTGGGCAGGAATGTTGAAGCTCATGACCTCAACCCTGCATGTTTCAAACAGGTAGAATAGCCACAAAGTCTCTAGAATTTACACTTCTGAGTAGGTGACTTCTCAAAGCACTGTCCACTGCTGAGAGGTGGAGTCTTCTGGGTTTCATACCCATTTTTATTTCCTATAAAGTTCTGGAGATACCACCTATAGGTGCATAGAAAGTAAGAGCTAATCACTAATAATTCCTGGGGATCTTAACAATAACAACAACAACAACATAAGCAATGATTCAGATTTCTGATTAATCATGGCTGATAGTCAACTGTTAAAGTTCAGATTAGTCAACAACAGTATTTCACTGGGTTCTGTCTGCTTTGACAACAAGGCACTCACACTAATCACTTGCAGTTCAGTATATTTCAACATTATTTATAAAACCACATTCATGAAAAATAAAAGATTCAATCTAGGAAGAAGAACATATGAACACTTTTGTGTAAGGAGTCACATTTCTAACATTAAATCAAAATAAAATAGGTTGGTAATAAGAAACAAGTCTATCAAAGACAGAATAA
Organism: Meghimatium bilineatum; assembly: GCA_034231615.1. NCBI lineage: Eukaryota > Metazoa > Mollusca > Gastropoda > Stylommatophora > Philomycidae > Meghimatium > Meghimatium bilineatum. Next base: position 63,811,017 of record CM067321.1, on the reverse strand, counting down.
ATGTTTAAAAAATACAATAACAAACATTTTTTATCTTTTTAGTCTCTGAAATATATTCTTCTAGCCAACTTAATAGTTTCTGTACAAGAAATCATCTAGTTTACATATGAAAATCCTTAGAATTTGGTTAAAAACAATAAATATCAAAATATTTTGGTCCAACCAATCAATGACAAAGATACACATAAATAGACTCTGTTTATCTTTAACCCATTCATTCCCTCAGCGGCCATTCTTGTTGGATTGATACACGGTTATTTCAGTTAATGTCTCATACCGGTTCCATGAGAATAGACATACCAAATTTAACACTGAGGTGATTACTGGTAATGGCAGCATCCAGTGCTGTTTTCTGATTGTTTCCAACAGCTGCCGTTTCCGAACTGCGCAAGGTGTATTATAACCTTCAATTTTCGTCAAAACTGGTAAAAATATATTCTTTTCATAATGCAGTCTTTCTTATGGCTGTTCTGAACTTCTCACAAACCAAGGCCAGCTGACCTGCTTCTGCCAGTATCATCTTTAAATACTCCAATACAACTGTTGCCCATCTTCTTCTTGGTCAACCTCTGTCAGGGAAAGTTTCTACTGCCTATAAACATTTTCCCTGAACTTCTTAACAAGAATACTTATGATTCAGATGATGTCGATACACAATTTTTAAATGGAATTCTAGAGAATGTGAATGAATCTGAAGTTGATGGAGTAGTAGTTCAGTATTTAGTAGGCCTAGTTGAAATTAGTGGTGATCTGTAGGGTAGGCCTAATTGATGATGTGCGTGTCGCGCCCCGCACACCATATACCTAGTAATGATTGAGAATTGTCAACACAGCTGATCTATGTCAATATTGATCAATTTCAATTATATTTCATTCCCAGAAAACTTCAATTATTAATTCCTATTTGTAAATAGCACTGAAATTTTCAACAAAATAATTCTTGATTAGAAACTGGCTTCACAGCATGAGGGACATTCCCATAAGTGCTCCGCCCTCCACTCCAGCAGCAATCCCAGTGTATGCAGACTAAGAGTTCCGGTCAGGTGTTGATTGTGTGATCTTCAGGACTTTCCAAAAATTTTAACTTTTCCTCTCCTCACCTATGAATACTCCCATTTCTAACATTCTCTGTATGTGTACGTTCTAAACCTCATTGACATCATCTGCATCTTGAAATGAATTTATTACTGCCTTCATTAAGTCTACTTTATCTCTTCTCAGCAATGTGCCGTCTATCGCCGCATTACCTGCCAATAAGTTGGCTCTCTCGTTAACTAATCCAACAAAATAATATTTCATATATCACATTAAGTTTAGTACAATACTGATGGGTAAGATATGCTCCAATCATATACAGGTAATATATAAACTTTTGTCTTGGTCATGCAATACAAGCTATTGTTTTATGTGTAAGTATATATGATCTATCTATAGACAGTAAACAGGGTCACTGAGCAATTCGTCACAAACCAGCAACCATATTATATGTTATTTTATGCAAGTCTGTCTACTCTCTCACATTAATGTATGCTGAACACAAGTCTGTCTACTCTTTAACATTAATGCATGCTGAACACAAGTCTGTCTACTCTTTAACATTAATACATGCTGAACACAAGTCTGTCTACTCTCTCACATTAATGCATGCTGAACACAAGTCTGTTTACTCTCTCACAATGTATGCTGAACACAAGTCTGTCTACTCTCTCACAATAATGCATGCTGAACACAAGTCTGTCTTTATCTCTCACATTAATGTATGCTGAACACAAGTCTGTCTACTCTCTAACATTAATGCATGCTGAACACAAGTCTGTCTACTCTCTCACATTAATGTATGCTGAACACAAGTCTGTCTACTCTCTCACATTAATGCATGCTGAACACAAGTCTGTCTACTCTCTCACATTAATGTATGCTGAACACAAGTCTGTCTACTCTCACACATTAATGTATGCTGAACACAAGTCCGTCTACTCTCTAACATTAATGCATGCTGAACACAAGTCTGTCTACTCTCTCACATTAATGTATGCTGAACACAAGTCTGTCTACTCTCTCACATTAATGTATGCTGAACACAAGTCTGTCTACACTCTCACAATAATGCATGCTGAACATAAGTCTGTCTACTCTCTCACATTAATGTATGCTGAACACAAGTCTGTTTACTCTCTCACATTAGTGTATGCTGAACACAAGTCTGTCTACTCTCTCACATTAATGTATGCTGAACACAAGTCTGTCTACTCTCTCACATTAATGAATGCTGAACACAAGTCTGTCTACTCTCTCACATTAATGTATGCTGAACACAAGTCTGTCTACTCTCTCACATTAATGCATGCTGAACACAAGTCTATCTACTCTTTAACATTAATACATGCTGAACACAAGTCTGTCTACTCTCTCACATTAATGCATGCTGAACACAAGTCTGTTTACTCTCTCACAATGTATGCTGAACACAAGTCTGTCTACTCTCTCACATTAATGTATGCTGAACACAAGTCTGTCTACTCTCTCACAATAATGCATGCAGAACACAAGTCTGTCTACTCTTTAACATTAATACATGCTGAACACAAGTCTGTCTACTCTCTCACATTAATGCATGCTGAACACAAGTCTGTTTACTCTCTCACAATGTATGCTGAACACAAGTCTGTCTACTCTCTCACAATAATGCATGCTGAACACAAGTCTGTCTTTATCTCTCACATTAATGTATGCTGAACACAAGTCTGTCTGCTCTTTAACATTAATGCATGCTGAACACAAGTCTGTCTACTCTCTCACATTAATGTATGCTGAACACAAGTCTGTCTACTCTCTCACATTAATGTATGCTGAACACAAGTCTCTCTACTCTCTCACATTAATGTATGCTGAACACAAGTCTGTCTACTCTCTCACATTAATGTATACTGAACACAAGTCTGTCTACTCTCTCACATTAATGCATGCTAACACAAGTCTGTCTACTCTCTCACATTAATGTATGCTGAACACAAGTCTGTCTACTCTCTCACATTAATGTATGCTGAACACAAGTCTGTCTACTCTCTCACATTAATGTATGCTGAACACAAGTCAGTCTACTTTCTCACAATAATGTATGCTGCACACAAGTCTGTCTACTCTCTCACATTAATGCATGCTGAACACAAGTCTGTCTACTCTCTCACATTAATGTATGCTGAACACAAGTCTGTCTACTCTCTCACATTAATGCATGCTGAACACAAGTCTGTCTACTCTCTCACATTAATGTATGCTGAACACATGTCTGTCTTCTCTCTCACATTAATGTATACTGAGCACAAGTCTGTCTACTCTCTCACATTAATGCATGCTGAACACAAGTCTCTCTACTCTTTCACATTAATGTATACTGAACACAAGTCTGTCTACTCTCTCACATTAATGCATGCTGAACACAAGTCTGTCTACTCTCTCACATTAATGTATACTGAACACAAGTCTGTCTACTCTCTCACATTAATGCATGCTGAACACAAGTCTGTCTACTCTCTCACATTAATGTATACTGAACACAAGTCTGTCTACTCTCTCACATTAATGTATGCCAAACACAATAGATCCCAGTTATAAAACATTGCAGGTTAGAAGCCAAATACTTGAATTTGATCATAGTGCAGCTCTGTGTTGCCAGGGCCAAAAGGGGAGCAGGTAACAGAAACTCCATGTATGTCATAAGAGGTGACTAAGGAGGTTATGTGGTAGTTTTGACTGCCCCACTTATATAGTGTCAAAATGACTCATAAATCAAGCTGATATTGAATGTGTCAGGCCAAAAGGTGCAGTTATCGCAGCAAAGCTGTAAACCATGACATATCACATTCTGTTCTCCAGATTATATCCTGCTAATCTGCAGGAGCTTGAGAAGGAATGCTAAAGAAGTAGTAGATTACAATGAAGTTTCAGATAAAAACATAAAATTCATGGCAGGTGACATTTCTATCTTTCTATGTTCCTTCAGCGCTGAATACTGTGCATAGAGCAGAACTATAGCTCTTCAGTTCAAGCGATGTGATGCTACTGTGTGTAATTCTTTCATGTTGTTGAGACCCATAGTCATACCCTTTTTGATGGTTGTTCTGTAAAGATTCTCCTTGGTCTTCCGCTTCTCCCATCTGGTACCCATTTTAATGCTTGTAGTGGCAATCTTTTTTCATTAATTCTATGTACATGTTTAATATAAGTCCATTGTTTTCTTCTTATTGTTGTATAAACATTGCTGTTTGGTGTCTTCTCTTGAAACCAGTGAGACTTAAAAGTAGTCAAATCTGTTAATTGTAACCATAAAACCATGCTTGAGACTGGATTTGTATCTTTCAATGGTATAATAAACAGTCCTTCCTGTGTCATGGTGACTGCTATGGCAAAGTGACCATTTTTAATCATCATGTGACATTGTTTTCAGAATGTAGTCTCTCTTATGGCTGTTCTGAATTTCTCACAAACCAGGGCCGGCTGACCTGCTTCTGACAGTGTCATCTTTAAACACTTAGATAGGACTGTTGTCTATCTTCTTCTAGGTCAACCTCTGTCAAGGAAAGTTTATTTCTACTGCCTATAAAAAATGTTCCTTCACTTCGTAATAGGAAATATAGTAACACACGTTTCAACTGTGTTCATGCTTCACTAAACCAAGAGTTTTCACCAGTAACTCTCACCCACTACTGAATCTCAATTGAAATAAAAATAATCGAAGTATCCCAACTTCGTTGTTCACAGAATGACAACTTTGTTGTTCACAGAATGACAACTTTGTTGTTCACAGAATGACAACTCTGTTGTTCACAGAATTACAACTCTGTTGTTCACAGAATGACAACTTTGTTGTTCACAGAATGACAATCTGATCCAAAGACTCATCTCTGTAAAACAAGTTATGGGGATCTTACAATGACCTAAAACAATCTGTTCTGAACATGACCATATCCAACTAGATGAATGGGAGTTGAGGGCAGAAGCTTATGCTATATAATCTCACTAACCCCTCTGTCACAAGAGGCTAATACGTCTATTTTTCTTATTAATTTATTTACTGCATGAAGAGACTGTTATATTTATATACAGCAGCTGGAATGTAAACTCTGTATATCTAGACAAAAAAACATGGGCACACAATATCTGTTATAGGAGATGAAGGAATAGAACTACTGCACGTTTGGTTGCAAATTAAGTAGGTTGTGATTACGTGAGGCTGCTAATAACAAGGTTGTGACTAAAGAAGGCTGTGACTGAGATGGGATGTGACTAAGGGAGGTTTATGATGAGATTGGTTGTACTAAGGGAGTTGGTTTTGGCAGGTTGGTTGTGACATACTGGTTGTGACTAAAGGAGGCTGATGATGAGATTGGTTGTGACTGAGGGAGGCTGGTTGCAGTTTGGTTGTGACTGAGGAAGATTCTGATTGAGGGTGGACATTGGCTATAAAATTGTGACTATGGAAGGTTGCTACTGGGGATGGACATATCCTAAAACTGTGACTTTGGAAGGTCGTTACTTAGGTTGAACATAGACTACAAAACTATGACCATGGAAGAAAAGCAAGGTTGGACATAGACTATAAAACTAGGAATATGGGAGGTTGGCCATTGACTATAAAACAATGGACATAGGAGATTGCTACTAATGTTGACTAAGGTAATATGTTAAACAAAGCAATACCAAACACAGTAATACTTTTATTTGTGCAATTGTGTAAAAGTCTCACATTCATAATGGAGCACACACAAAAAAAAGATGATTATATTGAAAATAAAACATGTATCCCACATATTGCAAGAACAATGTAAATGCCAAAGTAAAGTTCTGGTATACATTGCTTCAAAAATCTAAAACACTTTTGCAATAACATTATAACCCATCAAATATAACAATAAAATAAAGATTTGCTGCACTCACAAATTGTCAATGACAAAGAGATCTTTTGTATGAGATTGGTAATCCTACGAGGCTTGATGCAAGTAAGTTTTCTTGTTTCTTCAATGTTTCTATTCATACATAACCCAAATCCTTATATATATATATATATATATATATATATATATATATATATATATATATATATATATATATATATATATATATATATATATATATATATATATATATATATATATATATATAATAAAAAATAAAGGTAAACAAAATTTAAAATGAATGTTATGTTTCTTCTTAACAAATATTCAACTACAGTGTTTTTTTCCTAACATTCAATTAAAATGACTTTTCTCTTAATAATTAACAAATATTCAATTACAGTGACTTTTCTTAAATATTCAATTACCATGTTTTTTTCTTAACAAATATTCAGTTACAATGACTTTTCTTAACTGTTCAATTATAGTGTCTTTTCTTAATAAATGTTCAATTATGGTGTCTTTTCTTAACAAATGTTTAATTACTGTGTTTTTTTTAAAATGTTCAATTGGTTTCTTCTCTTTACAAATATTCAACTCTTAAAAAATGTTCAATTGCTGTCTTTTTTATAAATACAAATGTTCAATGAAGTGTCTTCTTTTAAGAAATGTTTAATTAGTTTCTTTTCTTAACAAATCGATTTGTGATTACATAAGGCTGCGAATAACAAGATGGTGACTAAAGAAAGTTGTGACTGAGTTTACTTAGTATTGTTTTACAAATGTTCAGTTAAGGTGTATTTTTTTTTAACGAATGTTCAATTCCAGTTTTTTCTCTCTACAAATGTTCAATTATGGGTGTCTTTCGTTTATAAATATTTAACTACATTGTCTTTTCCTTACAAATATTGAATTAGTGTTTTTTTTATTTACAAAACATGTTGAACTATGGTTTCTTATCTATACAAATGTTCAATTAGTGTCTTTTCTTTACAAGTATTTAAATACATTGTCTTTTAATTTAAAAAATGTTCAATAAGTATATTTACAATGTTCACTAAAAGAAAAAAATTGATGATTTTGTTGAAACAGTGACTTTTAATTCACGCCGAGCAATCTATGCTGGATATGTCATTCTATTGTGTTCATCCAAGCTATGTTTGCACTAATTTTTGGTTCTTATCTTGATATCTTCTGTCTCATCATGTTATCTTGAGTCATGTTATCTTTGTGTTTTAACTTGATATATTCTCTCTCATCATGTTATCTTGAGTCATGTTATCTTTGTGTCTTAACTTGATAGATTTTCCTTATATTCTGTCTTATCTTGTTATCTTCTGTCTCATCATGTTATCTTGTCATGTTATCTTTGTGTCTTAACTTGATAGATTTTCCTTATCTTGTGTCTTATCTTGTTATCTTCTGTCATATCTTGATATCTTTTGCTGTATTTTGATATCCTTTGTCTTGATATTTTATCTAGATATCTACACATGTGGTTGCATCTGTGGGTATCACCAATGGCCCACTAGACAAACCACTATATTGAGGCTCTCTTATGGAAGTTTTGTAGCATGTCATCTATACAATTATAGACCCCCTCTGAGTAGAAAGTTCCTTCAATAAGCATTAGACTAAGCCAAAAGCTGAAGTCTCCTGGGTATGAAAGAAAGCTCAGAAAAACCACCACAAACAAAGATCTTGATATTTTCTGTCTAATCTTGATATCCTTTGTCTTATATTGATATTGTATCTCTAGTCATTTATAATCTATGTTTTTATTCCTAGCATAATCCCTCATTCAAAATATCTTCTGCATTAAAAAAGCTGAACATTCAGAACTAATAGATATTGATATTACATGAAATTTTCAAACTGTGAATAACATGTTTCACCTGATAACAACCACTCTCTCAAGCTTCAACGGGTATACACTCTATAGTAATGATAATATCATATTATATTTACAAATAATTTGATTCTAAATAGGACTCTGCCATGCCAACATATTCTGGTGTAACTCAGAGAGTTCATGCAAATTCCTATAGCAGGAATATTTGTAAAGTCTATGAGAAAATTCCCCCCAATATCAACATGTTGAAGAACTACTTGCTATTTGATGGTAAAGATTGATAGTATTCTACCATAACTGACCATGCTTTAGGTGCCATGAACCCATCTGGTGGACTAATGCCTTCCCTAGCCATCTTGCGCATTCTGGTCCCTGAAATAAAATCATAGTCTTCCTTGTGTTGTGGGTCAAAGAAGTCCATTGCCCGTTTGCGAGTATTGTATGCTGCTACTTTGAATGGGAGAATCTCTAGCTGTGTAAGACCTGGTGCCATCGTGAGAACCTAATCAGAAATAAAATAAAATATATAACATGTAGATGTGTTTGATCCTTTGAAATTATGAGTAATACAGCTCTTTTTTCCTATGTTAAATTTGTAAACATTTTCACTGCCATGCCTTCTTTTAATCCCACTGCCAGAACATTTTGTTTTAGGTATTATGAGCTTTGCAAGTGATCATATTTTTAAAAAAATCACTAAAAAAAATTAATAACTTTAGGGCAATGAAACTTTCAGTAGATATTCAGACAAGAATAAGTTTTTATAAAAATAAAATTTCATTTTGTTTTATTTTATTAATGAATTTTATCTAGCAATGGCAGTGCCATGCCCCCATTTTCAAAGTGTGTGTTCATTACTCGCTCCTAGTCATTGTAGAACTATCTCTTATCAACCTATGACTGTCGTTACTCGCTCCAAAGTCCAGATATGTATCTGATTGTAAGTCTGTTATCATTATTAATCACTAAAAAGTTAAAATCATTGCCATTTTCAACCAGGTTTAATCAGCTACATTGTCCAACTTAAAATTTTTGTTGAAAAACTGAAAAAAATAAGCACATTTTCAGTTGTCAGAGCTGAATTGATATAACAACTGCCTCCAACTACAATTATTTTTGCTGCACAACTACTTTATGGTGCACACACAAAGTACTGACAAAATTTTTTTAATTCCATTAACCTTTCACCAGGTTTCTACATGAAATGTTTTTTTTTAAAAGATATTTTTTAATGAATATTTTTTCTTTCTTATATCCTTGTGCAGATAAAGATTGTTTTGATCTAAACATCAACAATTGTCATCCTTATTTAGTGTTTTTTTAAATGCATAATTGATTTATTATATTTTTATTATTAGTGATAGGCATTTGTAATACATATTTATTTATTCACTATTATTAACATCCTGTAGTTGTTCGCCCATCACATGGAATGATGACCATTTGTTACATCCACTTTTGAAATTCAGGTAGAGTTATGTCCTTGATTATACATTTGCAGATGACTAATATACCCTATTCTAGCAGCAAATGTTCTTGGACAGTTCAGGCATGGGATGACCACTGTAAAGTGTTTTTGGTCTACCGTAACTTTCTAGCTAATCTCCACTGCTGCATTTATTATCTTTTCACATGATGCTGCACTCTTTTTTTGACTGTAGAATGCAATGTAGCTATTATTTTTTTAATTAACATCTACACTATAGAGATCTCAAAATTCAGACAATAAGCTAAACAAAATCATACCTTAGCTCCATGTGATGGATCAAATAAATCTCTGGTGCCATCAGGATGCGCCATGCCGGCTGGGTCTCTTCCTACAATATAGAAGTTTGATCCTGTGGACATTCTGGCCTTAGCATGCCACTGCACCTGCATTTGAGAAGAAAAAGATCTAAAAATCAGTTTTAATATGATAGATAAATGTTGAAATGAAATCCCAAAATTCAAAATTGCATCACTGAACTTATGTTGCACATTATATGCTGCCTACATGAAAGGTCTGAAGAATCTCACTTTTGGCATATCAGACCAACTATTATGCAATAGTAAATTCTCAGTAAGTGACATGCCAATATAGTGAGACTTTCCTTTTGTGGAAGTCCAACATCATTTCATAAGCAAATTTTCCTTTATTGTGTGGCATTCGAACCCATAACACTGGGAGGAACCAGATGAGCTCCTGACCTGATCGTGGTCCTAACTGCCAACATGTACATTACATTACATTAAATACATAATCCTCCAGGGTTGTAGGGGTGACACTCTGGAAATATCATAAAAATCATGCCATGCCTCTCTCTTCTCAATTCTTTGAGTGTACAGAATCTTAGTCTTGTCTAGTCGTTAATATTATTCATTCACACTATCTTTTAGCCTTCTGTTCTTATTTCCCTTCAACTGTCCCCTGCAGGAGAATTTTGAAAGTTTGGAAAGAGATCGTGCCTCATCACATGGCAGAACCTCATAAGTTTGCAATGTTTCACCAGTGTTAGGAGATATTCTTGTTGACCTGCAAGAGCATTTATATTTCTCATGTATACATTGATTTTATGTTCTGTGTAATCAACATGTGCATGATTTTCTGGCTATGAACAAGTGACATGTTATGAAAAGCAACTGTTTGCAGGATGTCACAACCCTTTGGGAGAACCAAGAATCGTGCAAACATGTTGACAGTGCATAATTGGAGAGCAACCGTAGATGGCGGGGGAATGCATAACTGGCTGCCAAATTTCAATGACCATGGCCCAGCCAGAGCTGGTTGGTAGATTCTTCTGACAAAAAAGAATCATTGGGATCAAAACTGAAGTTCATTACTCCTGCTCTGCATGCTGGAAAATGTAGAAAAGCCACAAAACCCATAGAATTTATCCTTTCTGAACAGGAGACAACATTACAAAGTAATGCACACAGCTTAGTCTTCTGGGTATGAAATAAATCTCTGAAGAAATCTCCACACTCCACATAAGGATGTAAGAGCTAATCACTTGTAAGTCCTGGGGATCGAAACAACAACAGCATATGTCCTGCAGCTTTGTCAACTAGCTCAGATTTTCACAATCAGTAAATAAATAAATTACAATCTGGCACAAATAGCAATGAGTATGTCTAGAGCAGGGGTCAGCAACCTTTCACTAACTGTGTGCCAACTTAAGGTTTCAAATTATTCAGAGTGCCAACATCACATAAGAAGAAGCATCTGAAGAGTCCAGATTCATCAAATGTGAAGAGTCTGCGTGCCATTTGAAATTGCTTGGCGTGCCAAGTATGGCACGAGTGCCATAGGTTGCCGATCCCTGGTCTAGAGAATAGGGGTATCTGTACCAATAATTCATGGCAACCATTAACATGCATAACTTTTGAAATATGTGAGACTAGAATGAACACCAATGGGTCTACCTGGAGTAATATGATGAGAGTCCACATCAATAAAATCATTCTTAATCAGCAATGACAAAGTAGCTATTGCAATAATTTTCTTCCAGTACAGAATGTTAAGGTAGCAGAAGTATATCTCAGACCCAGTCAGGGTCATTAGAGTGCTGAAGATAATGTGTCCACATATGAAAATCTACATTTTTTTCTGATGAGTGTGTAGAATTAAAGTTTTGTCCATTTTTTGATATTGTCAATGCATACATTTCTCTGTTCCCAACTGTTTCTTCTTCCCTCCACTGTTCCATGCACAAATATTTTAGATATATCCAAATCACATCAACATTCTTTATTTAACATTTAGGATGCGTGCGGAAACTTTATTCACCAACATTTCCCCTTCTCTGGTTAGCGAGTGGCAAGTATATTTGCCGCCGTAAACCGCAGTTGCTAGGTACATTTCAATAAATTAAAAATCCCCAATTTTTTATATTTTTTCCACCAGATTTGTTAAATCTGGCATTTTATTTAATTGACTACCTTTTCAAGCAGTTTTAGTGGCAACCATGTGTCATTTAAATATTGATATTTTCGCAATATATTGACAGTTTCAAACAAAAGCATTGCCATGACGGTGAATTTTGTTTTATATACTTTTATTTTATAGAATTTTCATTAAAACCATTTATGGACTGTGATTAAAATGATTATTTATGGAGAGATAAGTTATTTCCATACTAAAAAATCAGTTACACCACGCTGCTTTATCTAAATTGATATTAAAACATCAACCAAGTTCAAACGATACATTTACAGACGAGATCTAGGTTTATAGAAGGATTTTAAGACATACCTGTAGGTTTAATCCTGCAATCCTTGAAATTATAATGATTATCCCTTAAATTGCGCTCGATTTAGGTCTACGTAAAAGTGTTTCAACTCCAAAAATATTTACAAATAATGTAATAAACTTCGTACAAATATATTATCGTCTTAAAGGTCAACATTTTCTAGGGTTTTGTGGAAAATTGTCTTTTAGACTGTCTTACATGTCTCGCATCACACATACACAAACAAAACCTACACCAATATATACAGAATTCAATTCTTTATTTATATGTTCAAAAATTATTTAAATACCTCTAACAACAAAACAGTTATCACGATTTCAAAACAGCCACCAATTATTACGTAACATTTCCAAAAATTAATTCAGGAGTAGGAGAGAAATTACGTAATTTTAAACACAGAGTGCTAAAGGTTAACTATTGATATAAATGATTCTAGGAATACGGAATACATATAAGGTACCAATTATCAGCAGGGTAGACTAAAAATATCAGCTGTATTGGGAGCTGAACATCGTATATTGTGCACAATGCAAGCTAACTGCCAGTGGGCTAAGCTGACTTTAAAGTCATAGCATATTTACAGTTGGAAAGCATATGAGAAGATTAGGTTGCTCATGCTAGTGATTTCTGGGCTCACATATTAGACGACATAATTAGGTTAAGCACTCAGTTAATCAAAGTTGCCAATGTATTCACAAAATCTAGTAAATTAACTAGAAATTTGTCAATGTATTCACAAAATCTAGTCAATTAACTAGAAATTTGTCAATGTATTCACAAAATCTAGTCAATTAACTAGAAATCGGAATATGAATTACTCTATCTCTATCTATCTATACCCTGTGTATATATGATTTACTCTATCTCTGTCTATCTATACGCTGTGTATATATGATTTACTCTATCTCTATCTATCTATACGCTGTGTATATATGATTTTCTCTATCTCTATCTATCTATACGCTGTGTATATATGATTTACTCTATCTCTGTCTATCTATACGCTGTGTATATATGATTTACTCTATCTCTATCTATACGCTGTGTATATATGATTTACTCTATCTCTGTCTATCTATACGCTGTGTATATATGATTTACTCTATCTCTCTATACTCTGTGTATATATGATTTACTCTATCTCTCTATACGCTGTGTATATATGATTTACTCTATCTCTCTATACGCTGTGTATATATGATTTACTCTATCTCTCTATACGCTGTGTATATATGATTTACTCTATCTCTATCTATCTATACGCTGTGTATATATGATTTACTCTATCTCTATCTATCTATACGCTGTGTATATATGATTTACTGAATTATGGAATAGGTCAGAAATATGAAGAGACAGCGAAAGATTAAGATTCAATCAATAGAGTTCCATGCCTAGTGACGAAGGCGATCATGTTTCTCCACAACTCTCTGTCTCTAGTGTTATTAATATGTTCAGTTGGTGACAACATTTTGTACTAGAGTGATAACTTATTCAGAAATTCCTTGTCTTCTGTCTCTTCTCTTCTAGATTTTTCCAGTGGTTACTAAATGTTCAAGTTTTGCTTTTATTATCACATGCCCTAAAAATCTTGACTGTCTGCTGTTAATTTTTGTGATAATTTGTCAAATGATTAGCTGTCAACAAAAACAGCTCACAGTGAAATGTCCAAATTGGACTCTGTATGTACCAACGGTTAAAAAGTATACTATGTTACAATAGGACTTTTCAACAATCTCCACACTTACTAGAGAGATCTATGTGGTCACAAAGGTTAAAAGTGAAAAATATAAGAAATTACATGTAATGTGAAATTGGTATAGGATCCTAGAATGAAACTTTTTGAAAATGTATATACATGGATGTCCGTGTATATACACAGGTTTCTGTAGAAAACATTATTGGTAGAGCGCAAAAGACACAATATTTTTCTGTGTTTTTATGATTTGTTTTGTAAAGAACACAAACTTTACAATGTAAATTATTCAAGAAACAGTTGGTTTATTACTATAAAGAACTGCATTAATGAATTGAGCTTCTAAAAACTAATTATTATCTGCAAATAGAAAGCACCAAATTTTAATTAAAATTTAGTAAAAAATTTGTTACATCTTTTACAACTAGTAGCAGAACTAACACAGGAAAGGATGTATATATATATATATATATATATATATATATATATATATATATATATATATATATATATATATATATATACAGAGAGAGAGAGAGAGAGAGAGAGAGAGAGAGTCCCCATGCCTTTTCACACGACTAAGCATGACAAAACACTTTGCATTACAGAAACCCACGTTCACACAATTTCAAAGTTGGGTATTATCCTAGGATCCCATTCCGTGAAATCGATTAGCATAAAATAATTACAAACCTGAAAAGAGACGTTGGTGGAAAGAATGTTAGGTCACTAAGCTTAGAACATGATTATGATGAATAGACATGAAATAAAGCACACACCTCTGTCGGTCCTGCATACATCATGGGAGATGGGAATATAGCAATGACTGTTAGATCTGGGTCTAGAACTTTCTCAGCTAGAATGGCTGCATGCTGTTTCATTCTTATTGGTAGAGGTACATCATCATCTTTAGTCCAGCCACCTAGAAAAAATAAATGTATATATATATATATATATATATATATATATATATATATATATACACACACACTCACAGCTGTTGATACAAGAGACATACCCTGTGTTGCTGGCACCCAAAAGGGTAGTAAAGAGTAGAAATGCTGTTTACCTTTCATGCAAGGCAAGAGACAACTAAGGAGATTAACGAAACTTCACTGACTAGACAGTTGAACACTTATGGATAACTGTGCGCTATGGTGTCATATGCTATCATAACTATGGTGTCACATGCTATCATAACTATGGTGTCATATGCTATCATAACTCAACTTACCTTTAACTTTAATGGTGTCTAAAAATTGAACAATAGTTGAATAGTATTGTCCTAAAAAGAATATACTTTTGGAGGACTGCATCAAATGCACACAAGCAACTGGCACTAAATTAATTACCTTTGAAAACAAATGCATTTGAAGAATATTGAAGATAAAATGTACACATTTTAAAACACATGATTCACAGAAGGAAGAAACAAACAAAAATAATTTGTATCAAAATTTATAAGATAAAGATGGAATACATCAGTCATGTACTTCAAATGGATAAAAACAGACTTCCAAAACAAAATGATGTGGAAGATAGAGGGCAAAAGAAAAGTATGTCACCCAAAAGAAACTCTAAGCAGAATAATAAACAGACAGATCAATATTGAGAAAAGTAATACACAAGAACAACAGCAACCAGGATATGGCACCTGATGATGATAAATAATGTATTATCTAAACCTTAACTTCTATCACTAACTAATCATCAAGTACTTAAAATAATAGTGGAGTACTTAAATTAACAGTCAAGTACTTGAACTAATAGTCAAATACTTAGACTAGTAGTCAAATAGTAGACTAATAGTCAAGTACTTAAACTAATAGTCAAGTACTTAAACTAATAGTCAAGTAGTTAAACTAATAGTCAAGTAGTTAGTCAAGTAGTTAAACTAATAGTCAAGTACTTAAACTAATAGTCAAGTAGTTAAACTAATAGTCAAAAGTACTTAAACTAATAATCAAGTAGTTAAACTAATAGTCAAGTACTTAAACTAATAGTCAAATACTTAGAGGTGAATGCATACCTAATGGATGCAGAAGTAGAACAGGTTTTTTGTAGCCCCTTTCTAGTAACTTGTTTCTGGTGTCTGTCATGAGTAGAGCATGTCCATTGTGAACTGGATTTCTTAACTGGAAGGCAAACACTGCATCTGCCTAAGTTCAAGTAGAATAAATACATTTGAAAAAAATCCAATCAATTTAAAAGTTTAAGTTACGCTGATGCTTTTAAAACAAAATAGCAGCCAACTACCGGTATGTGTTGCTGGGAGGAGCTAAGAATAGCAACTGACATATATGTGTCGTCAATATATGTGATGACTAAGGGATTTTTTATTGGTGGAGCAAGATGTCTGATCTGATATTACAATGTGGCTAAAGTCAGAATATCCGGCCAAAATACATAGATATGGCATCTAAAATGTAAGCATGGGTCAAAGGGCATGAGCCCATGGACCGCTGGATCAACAACCAACCAAAATGTAAGCAATAACACAACATGTTATATTCTCTGGACCATACTCTGAAAAAGAAACAGAAATTGAGAATGAATGCAAGTTGAAGACACAAATTGAGAATGAATGCAAGTTGAAGACACAAATTGAGAATGAATGCAAGTTGAAGACACAAATTGAGAAAGAATGCAAGTTGAAGACACAAATTGAGAAAGAATGCAAGTTGAAGACAAATTGAGAATGAATGCAAGTTGAAGACACAAATTGAGAATGAATGCAAGTTGAAGACACAAATTGAGAATGAATGCAAGTTGAAGACACAAATTGAGAAAGAATGCAAGTTGAAGACACAAATTGAGAAAGAATGCAAGTTGAAGACACAAATTGAGAAAGAATGCAAGTTGAAGACACAAATTGAGAAAGAATGCAAGTTGAAGACACAAATTGAGAAAGAATGCAAGTTGAAGACACAAATTGAGAAAGAATGCAAGTTGAAGACACAAATTGAGAATGAATGCAAGTTGAAGACACAAATTGAGAATGAATGCAAGTTGAAGACACAAATTGAGAAAGAATGCAAGTTGAAGACACTGGAGGAAATCCTTCTTTTTCTTCTTCTTTCTGTCCTCATATACCTTTCGGTGTTGAGGGGAGAGTGAGTGTACAGTCTTTTGCTCTTCTATTTGCCTCTTCCGTTGTTATATTTTCGAGTGTCTCTAATACACTATCTATCCACCTTTTACAATGGCGTCCAATAGGTTGACTGTTTTCGTATCGTTTAAGGATTTTTTGGATAATACTTTGCTCTTTCTGTCTAGTTATGTGGCCGAACCATTTAAATGCTGTTTCTGGATGTATTCTATCATTAACGTGATCCCTAATTGTTTCCTTAGTTCTTCATTCCTGATTGTGTCTCTCAAGCTAACTCCAATCATTTCATTTCTCACACATTTCATTTCAGTGGTGTTAAACTTATGAATTGTTCTAGAATCTAATGTCCAAGTTTGACACTGATAACACAACGTTGGTAAAAAAAATGGTGTTGAATAGCGCTTTAATTATTATTATTATTATTATTATTCAGGTGATATTTTCTTTTCGGAACATAAATGTTCTTTATGGATGCTCTGAACAATTCATGAATCTGGACGAGTTTACCTACTGCATCCCCGGACGTATTTAAACTCACAGAAATGTCTGTTGTTTATCAATGTTTTTAGCAGCCCTCACCATTATCAGAAACCATACCATCCATTACTAATTTATGGATGATGCTATGTCTCTTTGTATGTCCAAAAAACTTCTGTTTTCTTAATATGCTGTAAACCTTTTCTACACTGAATGTTCTAAAACTCTTCCTTACTCATATTTTTTCTGTCCATGTTATTTCCAATTTCGTTATAAAGCACCTAATAGACAGCAATATCAGGACAGTGGACGCACACATGACATTTTAAAAGTACTTAAGGGCAGCATATAAATGTTTTATACTTCTTTTTTTTGCGTTCACTATAAAACTTCTGCAGATTAGCAAGATGTAGTCATGTAGTCTGGTGAACGGAATGCATGTGGCATGGTTTACGACTTAGCTGCGATGACTGCACCTTTCAGCCTGCCACATCCAACCTCAGCATGACTTCTGGATCACTTTAACCATATATGGGATGGGGTGGCCAACTCCACCCCATAACCTCCTTAGTTACCTATTACCAACATTCCTGGAAGGTAAATAGTGTTGCTATCCCCATGCTCCCCTCCTGGGCCCCAACAACACATGGGCAATATTTTGTACTAATATTTATATCTATTATAAGAGCTAGGAAAAAACAATATAAGATCTTTTTATACATACCTAAAACATTTGGTCATACGAAAGATGCATACAGAGAGAGAGAGAGAGAGAGAGAGAGAGAGAGAGAGAGAGAGAGAGAGAGAGAGAGAGAGAGAGAGAGAGAGAGAGAGAGAGAGAGAGAGACAGATATATTATAAACACTAATATGAAAATTTACATTTCCTAACATCTGAATATGGAAGCAACTCTACATGAACAATCTGTACTCACTTCTAGCTCTCTGAACTTGAGCCGCAACTCTCGAGGTGTCAATCGATATTCATCAAGTCCATCATTCCAGAATATTCTATCAAGCACCTCCAGATCTCCTCCAACAAGCCAATTCCCACTATCCATTATCATCTGAAAAATGGAAAACAAAAATCTGTACTTCCTTGCTCAGTAGTTGTGGTAAATAAATAGTGAACAAAACGGTTTCAATAGCAGTTTTGTGTTTAACAAATATGAGGAATCAATGTTTTGACTAAAAGGTTTTGACTAATTTAATATTTTAAAAATTATATTTATTTACCATATGATGTACAGGCATTCTCCCAGTAATTTAATCTGTTCAGTAGTTAGTTTGCTGGATTGAAACATCTAGTCATTCAAGTGTTACGGGTTAGTTATATTTTATATAACTAATCCTAACCCTAATCCTAAATATAAATATATTTAAATTAATAAATGGTGATTTATGGTAAGAAATGGTAATAAACCATGGCACAACACAATGCTAGCACTATATCCTGTCAATCCGCAAGAGTTGTAGAAGGTACACAAAGGAAAAGCAGAAATACAAAAAAGAAGAAATATAGAAGTTATGTACAGCGATACCCCATCAAGTTCAGCTCCTTGAAATGGAAATGGGGCTGAGTGCATCCAACAGAGGCTGAAAACTGACTAGACGGACCATCCATTAGATCAAGAAAGGCCGCAGACCTGCCAAAGCAAGCAAGGTCTGAAATTAAAGATACCAGGAAAAGAGGCGTACTAGCAACCATGGTATTATGCAACCCACTTAGTTAAAATGTTCGTACAACAAAAATTCTGCAAATGAGAAGAAAAACAGTGATACAGCTTATAAATTTCATGATTTATAGAAACTGAAATCTGCATTTAACAGTACTAACTCTCTGTCATCAAGGTATAATAATGAATGGATTCTACAATAACCTTGTCTGATAATTTTCTTCTTCTTCTTTCGTTCACTTGAAACATGTCTATATCTGTAATTCTGTCTCCTTAATAAAACTCACCGTCTTTTGTAGTTCATACAGTGTCCCATAGAGCTTTGATTCCAGTGTTGTTTCCTCCGGCCAACATGTCCGCCTCAGCATTTCATGCTCAGAACACTCTTGAAGTATATGTTTGGCACTCTGTGCTGCCTGTCCACATGTACACATGGCCGTGTTGCCAATCTTGAACTTTGTATACATGTGACTGCGGAGTCGGTTGTGTCCTGTTCTGAGACGTAGAATTATAACTTGTTCTGGTCTGTTCATAATGTGATAGTCATCTTGTGTTGGTGTTTGTGGCTTTCTTATTGACTTTATCATCTGTTTTTTCTGATGGTAGGTGATTGGTATATCTGGTTGGTCTTCGGCAGCACCTTCCCTAGCCAGTTGGTCTGCTTTTTCATTTCCTGGTATTCCACAGTGAGAGGGTATCCACTGCATGGTTATCCTATACTGGTAAGACAATTCGCTAAGTAGTTTTTTTAAGTCTGTTAGTTTTCCAGACTGGAGAGCTTGAAGCACTGACCTTGCATCTGTCAGGAATACCACAGGCTGTAGGCCAGAGTTGGAGTTCAGCAGTTTTTTAGCTGCCACACTAATTGCCTGGATTTCTGCATCATAATTATTGCAGAATTTTCCTGTCGGTGTTCTGATTGTATCTCTAGGCTTGTGTGGATATTCTATATATACACCTGCACCTCCATTCCTCACAGCTTTCTGTGCTGACCCATCTGTGTACACTCTGACCCACATATCTTGTGGATATTCCTCATCCAGGAAACTGAGGGTGACTGTCATTCGCTGCACACTGTTCTGTTCGTCCTCGCTTAGTATTCCTTTCACGTGGGTCTGAATGTATATTGGCATTCCATAGCTTTCACTCCACGAGGTTTGTTCTGGTACAGACCTTAAGGGGCTGTCAACTTCAGGTAGGTCTGTAAGTTGTGTACGGAGTCGTTTAGCTTGATGGATAAAGCTGCTCCTTTTCAGTCGCCCCATTGCTAGATTTTGGAATCTTTCCTTCATTGGATGACTTGGCATACACTGAAACTTTTCTGCCTGAATTAGTACTTTTGTGTCTCTGCGTTCGCCAAGTGTTTGCATTCTTCCCATTTTCTGCATCTCTGCTATGGGTGTTGATTTCATTGCTCCCAACATTATTCTAAGTGCCTGGTTTTGCACTTTATCTAGATCTTGTAATGTGGTGTTTGATGCAGGACACCATGCTGCTGAACCATATTCCAGGTGTGGTCTTATGCCTTGCTGGTAAACTTTACTGAGTATATTCCCACTGGCTCCCCATGTGGTTCCACTTAGTTTTCTCAGGATAGCTAACTTCCTCCTGGCTTTTGTTGTTGCTTTGTTTATGTTCTGCTTCCATGTCAGCTTATCATCAAAAGTAACTCCGAGGTATGTGGGTTGTTTGTCTTCTTTCAAGAGCTCTCCATCTATCTTGATATGACCAGCTTTTTGTTTTGGTGAGAGGGTAAAGAGTGTAGTGCTGCACTTATCTGTGTTAATGCTGACGCACCATCTATTTGCCCATAAGGTTAGGGCATCGATAGCTCTTTGTATTTGTTTAGTGGCCACTGTTGCATGTTCTTCCGTGCACCAGATCACCAGGTCGTCAGCATACATTGCCACTTTGATCCCATGTGGTAGTTCAGCAACTAGGTCATTGATGTAAACCAAGAAAAGTGTGGGTGACAGGACTCCTCCCTGGGGGACTCCATGACGCAGTAGAACTTTCTTGCTCTTGCGACCATCTAATTGTACCCTGGCTCTTCTATTATGCAGGTATGCTTTTACCCATTTGTACATTCTTGAGCTAACCCTGCAATTTTGCAATTTCTTTAGGAGTCCTTCTTTCCAGACCTTATCAAATGCTTTCCTGAGGTCTATCCATGCTGCTAGTACCAGTTTCTTTTCTTGGAAGGAATCCTCAATCTCTTGGGAGAGGTAGGTTGCCTGATCTTCAGTAGAGTAGCACTGTCTGAAACCTGCTTGCTGTGATACCAGAAGGTTTTCACTTTCAAGGTACCACTGCATCCTAAGATTGATAATGCGTCCCATTGTTTTACATAGACAGCTTGTGAGGCTGATGGGCCTGTAGTTGGAGACTGTGTTGCCATCTTTTCCTGATTTGAGGAGTGGTATCATTATTGCTTCTCTCCACGCCTGTGGTACATTACCTGTGGACCAGCTTGTGTTAAAGATCTGCAGTAGCTTTGCTCTTGCTGCAATTCCCAGGTTTCTAATCATTTCATTGGACACTCCATCAGCTCCAGGGGACTTTTTCATTTTCAATTTCGATATTGCATGCTCCAGTTCTCTCATTGTGATTGGTGCCTCCATGACTTCAGGTATAGGTTCACCTTGTCCAATATTTTGCTGGTTTTCTCGAACCTCCTGTTGTTTGTCTGGGCTGACTTTGACGTTATTGTCTTCTGCAAAGGAATCTGCAAAGTAATCAGCTGCATGTTTACCTGTTAAAATGTCTCTATCTTTATAAAGTGTGATCCTGGTATTTCTCCCTGTACCTTCATCATTTAGTTGTTTTACAAGTTTCCATAATTTCCTAGTATCTCTTTCTAGGTTCAGCGACTCTGTTTTTTCTTTCCAGCTGCTCTGTCTGGCTTGTAACTTGGCTCTTTGAAATTTAGCCTTTGTTTGCTGATATCTGTTGTGATGTTCTTGGCTAGGTCTGTTCTCAGCCTGCTGTCTAGATGTTTCCATCTCATTTTGCAGCTTTTCCAGTTCATCATTCCAGTAGGGTTTGTAGTTTTTGCGTGCCCCCCTGGGTATGGTTTTACTAGCAGCATGTAGTATACATCTATTAAATTCACTCACTGCTCTATTGATGTCTTTGTCCAAGTTCATGTCCTTAGCTAGAACACTAGTTAAATGCTGGTACATTTTCCAGTCTGCCCTTTTATAGTTCCACCTAGTGAGCGTGCTGCTGTCCTTGGCAAATTCATTGTGGATTTCCAGAAATACTGGTCTGTGGTCACTACCTCCAAGCTGCTTTCCAACAACACGTGTGATGTTCCATTCCAAGCCTGGTGAGTGGAATGCCAGATCTGGTGTAGAGGTGGTGTGCCATGCTCTCGAGTAGAAGGTTGGCGAGTCTGCTGGCTGGTTAATAAGGATGAGATTATTTTCATCCTGCCAGCTCTCAAGTTCCTCACCTCTCTTGTCGATATGATCATAGCCCCAGCTCTGAGAGTGGCTGTTGAAGTCACCACACACCATAAGTCTCTCTTTGTCTGGAATTGTGTCTAGTGCCAATGGTTTATCATTTGGGCAGTAGTAGTTCAGGAGATGGAATTCTGCACTGTCTGTTTTTAGGTGGAGCATCTGGTATTCTGCCCCTTCCATATATACTTCCAGCTGACATGCGCTGATATTGTTTTTAACAAGTGTCAGAATTCCACCCTTTCGCCTGTCCTTTCTGTCAGACCGGTAGCACTGGTAGCCTCTGATTTTGAAGGCTATGTCGCTGCTGAGGTGTGTTTCTTGGATACAGCATATACTAACTTGTTCTTCACTGAGGACATTTTCAAGTTCCAATTTTTTGCTGTATCCATCTCTTTTACTGTTGACACCCTCAGCATTCCAGTGCATTATTTTTATTGGTCGTTTGTTTGTTTGGCCAGTAGCTCTATTCCCTTGCCTCCTGGCTCCTCGGGGCAATTGAGAAGGACTTCCAGTAACTGAGGTTGGGCCCTTTCGAGGTATAGGGCCCGGCACCGTCCCTGCCTGAACGTCCGCCACAGGGCAGGCACCATAACTATTTATAGATGTAGACATGTTTCCATTGTGTTTTGTGCGTGGCATCCTGATTATCTGTGCGCCTTTTGGCTGGATGCCTCCGTCTTCAGCACTCTGCTTACTTGGGCAGGACTATGGTCCTGCTCGAGTGGGACTGCCCGACCAGTCTTAGTTTCCAGCCCCTGATGGCTGAACTAAGCCCCATCACCTCTGCACGGTGCTGGTCTCGATGGGGTGTCTGATAATGAATGGATTCTACACTAACCTTGTCTGATAATGAATGGATTCTACACTAACCTTGTCTGATAGTGAATGGATTCTACACTAACCTTGTCTGATAATGAATGGATTCTACAATAACCTTGTCTGATAGTGAATGGATTATACACTAACCTTGTCTGATAATGAATGGATTCTACACTAACCTTGTCTGATAATGAATGGATTCTACAATAACCTTGTCTGATAGTGAATGGATTCTACACTAACCTTGTCTGATAATGAATGGATTCTACACTAACCTTGTCTGATAGTGAATGGATTATACACTAACCTTGTCTGATAATGAATGGATTCTACAATAACCTTGTCTGATAGTGAATGGATTCTACAATAACCTTGTCTGATAATGAATGGATTCTACACTAACCTTGTCTGATAATGAATGGATTCTACACTAACCTTGTCTGATAATGAATGGATTCTACAATAACCTTGTCTGATAATGAATGGATTCTACACTAACCTTGTCTGATAGTGAATGGATTCTACACTAACCTTGTCTGATAATGAATGGATTCTACAATAACCTTGTCTGATAGTGAATGGATTCTACACTAACCTTGTCTGATAATGAATGGATTCTACACTAACCTTGTCTGATAATGAATGGATTCTACAATAACCTTGTCTGATAGTGAATGGATTCTACACTAACCGTGTCTGATAATGAATGAAACAACATGAAACTTCTGTTTAATATTTCCCTATCTGGTTCTTTCCCTGAACGTGTGCCCACCGAGCACGCTCATAGTTTTAAATAATTGTCAGATATTAATTTGTTAGGGTAGTTTGTGATGTCACTCTGCTGGTTCATTTTATATTAGTGAAATGGCTGCCGCATTGATGCATTCGACTGATAAGGAAGCAACACAGCTTCTGCCTTCCTTGAGACATTAACATTGATAATGTATGGATTCTACACTAACCTTGTGTGATAATTAATGAATTATTCACTAACCTTGATATATGGATGCCCAGGATTTGTTGTTCCAAATTGGCGGCCACAACGTTCTTCCTTATTGTGTGGGTAAAACTCTGGGTTTCGTAAAATTGCTATATCTTTGCCGTTATACTTCAAGGTGAAGGCCGTAGATCCTTGAAGCCTGTCCTTGTCATCAGTTTTGATAGGTAACACTAGCGGTACAGACTGGTTGATCACTCCACCTAGGCCACACAGATAAATAGACATTCATTATCTTTCTTGGAATTTCCCAAAATATTTAGAACAATTTTCATCATCATACACATTTCTTCTTCTTCGGAGTTCAATCTCAAACTCCCACTGGGTCTCTCTTCTAACAGGGCAAATGTCGTGCAAGATTTCCAGCAGGATGTAGTCCAAAGAATGGAAGTTCCATTGTGTCGCTGTTTTATTTGAGCCACTGTATGTTTTTATTTGCACACATCCTTCTTCAAAGTGATCATACATATTTTATACCATAACTTTTCTACATTGTCACCTTTTTTATAATAATAATAATGCTTTTGTTTGCCTAAAATAAAGCTATATCTGAAATTTTTGTCTCCATAACTAAACTTCTGGAAAATGTCTCCAATTTTAATTACTTGGGTAGCTGAATATTTGTTGATGGAGACTCGATGAAAGAAACAAATACACTAACTAATATCTGGGAATCAAAAGATCTAAGAAGAAACACCTATCTAAAGCTATTCAACTCCTGTATTGTCTCAGTATTAACATATAGAAGTGAAAGCTGGAAATCAACTCAAGCAACTGACCAAAAATTAAACAACTTTGAAAACAAATGTCTCTAACTAACTAATCAAGTAAACATCAACCATAAAAACATACTACCACCTACCATCAAGTAAACAGCCAAAGTGCTGAGACTGGAGGTATTCCTTCTCTCTCATGAACCCAGAGATAGGTGTTGCCCACCCCTCAGCAAGCACCTGTGTCCACTGTAAGTCCAGCTATATTGAAACAAGGACAAATAATTGGTTATAGTTTATGGACCAATATCAAACTTCTAGACTGACCCATAGTTGCCCAGTCTCTTCCAGTTATTTAGTTAGTTGAAAGATCATCCTCACTGCATATCAAACCATTGGTCCATGAATGCTTGGATCTGCTCCTCAAGATACCCCTCAGCGTGTAGCGGCTGACCATTCAGCCATTCTCAATCTTTCTTAGTATGCTCACTGAGTTTCTCCAGTTGATGTTAAAAGACATTCATGCTGATAGTTCGTGTTGGTTATTGGTCATGAATTGATGTTATAATAATAAGCCAGTCAACAATCTGTATCCTCAACCATATGGGTATTACATTAGAGCCATCAACACAAATAAGCCAGTTAAACATTCCTCTCTTCAACCTTATATATGTTACATCAACACAAATAAGCCAGTCAACAGTTTGTATCCTCAACCATATGGATGTTACATCAACACAAATAAGCCAGTCAACAATTTGTATCCTCAACCATATGGATGTTACATCAACAAAAATAAGTCAGTCAAATATTCCTATCTTCAACCATATGGATGATTTGTGGAAAAAAATCACACAATGATTATTCCTTGATTAGTAAAGCGAAAATTTTCTTTGAACACCAAATCTCATTCCACTCTAAATCTTTGAAAGTTAATGGTGCTTCATTACATGTCCAAACCATGTAAGCTTATGCGGTTTCACCATGTCAATAGTGCTTCCTGTTGACGAGCAAGTTTGCTTATATTGTGTCTGACAAATACATTTTTAAATGTCCTTCACAAAAAATATCTTACATATATCTGTTAACACTGGTATTCAAATGCCTGGATACTCTTTCTGTTATTGCAGCATTCACACCAATATAAAAAATAGATAATGTTAGTGATTAGTATCATGCCCCAAATCTAAATGTGCACCCGCACCAAGTCAGCCAAATTCTAAAAAAGCATATTATAAATAAGTGTTTCAAATAAAAATGAAATAAATATTGCAGCCTCTCTCCATCCCCTGTGGAAAAGTCTGCTGCACGTTAATGTTCTCCACCGCAGGTGATGATGACCATTTGTTACATACACTATTTGAAATTCAGTTAGAGGTACATCCTTGTCTATGAGTTCATAGGTGTTTAAGCCATATGGTGGCCCCAAAGGTCATGGGACTGTTGGGCATGGGAGTGAATAAAAGTTAATAACCTGAATGATTTTACAATATGCTAACCTCATTAATTTCCACTGAGGGTAAAGTAGCTGCCTCTGCCTTGGCCTCCTCACGTTTATTTTCTGGCACAAAAAGCTCTCGGACAGTTGTTAGCGCTCCTCGAGGCACAATATCCTGTGGATAATAAGGCACAACGATATAAGGCATAACATTTACATAAGATGTAGGAAACCTGTAGCTAAAGCAATAATAAACAATCTTGCTTTGACTAAGAATCACTACAATAACTGCTGGGTCACATCAAAACAAAATATCACATTCTGTGAAACAGGAATCAAGATCTGGAAATATACTTCAGAACATATAAAAACAATGACTCGCCAGTGTGTTGTCGGGGCCCGAAAGGGGAGAAAAGAATAGCAACATTGTTTACCTTCCACGCATGTCGTAAAAGGCGACTAAGGAGGTTATGGGATGGAGTTGGCTGTCCCATCCCATATAGGGTCAGTGACCCAAAGTCATGCTGAAGTCGGATGTATCAGGCCGAAAAGCGCAGATATCGCAGCAATGATGTAAACCATGACACAACGCATTCCGTTCTCCGGACTACATCCTGCTATCCTACAATCTGCAGGAGTTTGAGAACGAACGCAGAAGAAGAAGAAAACAATGACTATAGGGCATTATGACTAGTGAACAATGACTGTAGGGCATTACGACTAGAGAATAATGACTGTAGGGCATCATGACTAGTGAACAATGACTGTAGGGCATCATGACTAGTGAACAATGACTAGGGCATCAGGACTAGTGAACAATGACTGTAGGGCATCATGACTAGTGAACAATGACTGTAGGGCATCATGACTAATGAACAATGACTAGGGCATCATGACTAATGAACAATGACTGTAGGGCATCATGACTAATGAACAATGACTAGGGCATCATGACTAATGAACAATGACTAGGGCATCATGACTAATGAACAATGACTGTAGGGCATCATGACTAATGAACAATGACTGTAGGGCATCATGACTAATGAACAATGACTAGGGCATCATGACTAGTGAACAATGACTGTAGGGCATCATGACTAGTGAACAATGACTGTAGGGCATCATGACTAATGAACAATGACTGTAGGGCATCATGACTAGCAAACAATGACTGTAGGGCATCATGACTAGTGAACAATGACTGTAGGGCATCATGACTAGTGAACAATGACTAGGGCATCATGACTAGTGAACAATGACTAGGGCATCAGGACTACTGAACAATGACTGTAGGGCATCATGACTAGTAAATAATGACTGTAGGGCATCATGACTAGTGAACAATGACTAGGGCATCAGGACTAGTGAATAATGACTGTAGGGCATCATGACTAGTGAACAATGACTGTAGGGCATCATGACTAGTGAACAATGACTAGGGCATCAGGACTAGTGAATAATGACTGTAGGGCATCATGCTAGTGAACACTGACTAAGAATTATGATGTACTTAACCAACTAGTACAGATTTTCTACATTTTGTACAGAAAACACTCGGGGTTCAATTACTACACCTGCAGTGGGTATTTAAAAAAGTGCTCTTTATACATAATTTTGGATAAAAATTCCAAATTTTAAGGGCACTTTGGGCAAACAGAATGATTTTTGTGTAAGTTAAGAAGTATGCGGGAAGACTGATACTACTAAAAATTAATAATAGAAAGTTCATGAAAATATCAAGGATTGTCAAACAACATAATATCATTTGCCCGCATATTGCTAGGGCTTAAGGGAGCAAAGAATAACGTCAATGTTACCTGCTTACATGTCATACGAGGCAACTAAGGAGGTTTGGGATTGGAGATGACTATCCCGTCCCACAGAGGGTCAAAGTGATACAGAAGCCATGCTGAAATCAGATGGGTCAGGCCAAAAGTAGAGACATTACAGTCAAGCTGTAAATAATGACACAATGCATTCCATCTCTGCTACTCTGCAAGAGCTTGAAAATGAATGCACAAAAAGTACCATTGAGTGACGTCTCCATCACAGATAGATATTGATCAATAATAGCATATGAGACAAATGTAGAATGTTTCAAAACAGTATGCCCGACCTGGATGTGAACAGTCTGTCACAAAACTCTTGATGTTTTGAAATGTTCTACTTCATTCATACACTTGCTATATTGACATGTATGATTGACTATACTGGACCTTCATTCGCAGATGAATTTCTAGTTTTACCTCCCTCCCTAATAAAACAAATCCAGTAACAGATTGCTGCTTCTCTTTGGTGCATGTCAATAGTGGAATGACCAGCTATAAACTGCGATTAAAAAGCCACATTGTTTGTCGGCAATGTAATCGCACATGTAGGACACTCAACATGTCTGACAACAGTATCAACAATGCCTTGGTTACTATAAATTCTAACATATTTTTAAGGTTTTCATTTGAAGCAACCTCATAAAAAGTTACATCAGATAACCAGTGCTCCATTGAAATAAAGAGTAGGATAATTATATCTAGATTTAAGAACATGCGAAATATTCTGTGCAATGGAGCACTATCAATGTGTATGAGAATTTGATTGCTAGAGTGTTATACCAAACTTATTCTCTGCATATGTGAAGCATGGACTGCAAACAAAAAAAGTTCTTCTAAGTGGACTGGAAGCTACTGAGATGTAGTTTATGAGAGGAATGATGCAAATACCATTGACAGAAAACTAATGTGGACATTCTGAGAGATGCTGGAGTAAAGAGACAAATTATAGCTGAAAATTAATGACACAGTAAAGATTTTTACTTCATATGATGAGATGGGAAAAACTTGAACCTCTAGTAACCACCGAATAGTAAAGAGACAGAGGAAGAAAAAGAGAAAGTTGTTGGATGGGTTCTCATGGCATGGGAAAATGTTACCAATTCAACTTATTTAACAACACATGAGGTGAAGAAACATTACTACCTATGCCGCTGATTAAGGTAGCATGAAACATCAGCTTCTCTCTTGCTAACTGTAGGGGTGTGACCTTTGAGAGTGGTGTTAAGTCAAGTAAAATGTAGGTAACTATTTGGTATACTGGGACAGAGTATAACCACATGAATTCACACAAATATGACTGGTGAATCTGTCAACGAGTGACATTTTGTGAGATCAGTTACATTATTTTACAAACAGAAGTGTTTCATATTAATGCTTAACACCCCTCTAGTGTCACATCCATGTAGTACAGGTGTTAATGGGAAAAGTATCAAAATATCTATTATAATTGTTGCTATAAAAGTAAGCAGTACAAGTTTATGATTGACTTTGTTAGCTAAAATGAAATATCATACAAGAAAGCGAAAGGTGGAGAGTGAGGTGAAACATCTACAATTACCTTAGAAAATCTACACTCAAAAACTTGCTTTTCTTGAATAATAAAACTTACATGCTTGGCCAGAAGTGTTACCACCTCCTGTACACATTCATCAACAGACAGCTCTCCTGCCTTCAAGTCCACATCTGGAGATGTTGGCTCCTCATAAGGCTGATCAACACCAGTAAACCCTTTATACAGAATATAGGAATTACAACAATACAGTTGTGAAATCAGATAAATCTTTCTTTCTTTCTTTCTTTTTGCTTTATATACATTTATTCTTTGCAACATCAGGGGTAGAAGAGTTCCCTGGAGATGGCCTTTTTGAGTGCTTCAAATATGTTTGTTTTCGCTGACTCTTATTTCTGTAATCCATCATTTGCAAGGTCTCCCCCTGGCTTAGTATCATCATGTCTGTATAGTAATACTTTTTGAGGGGCACTGTCTGATGGTAATCTGGAAGCATGCGTAAACCACTTAATCTGTTGCCCTCTGATGTAATCCAGGATTAGCATTGTGTTTGTTAGTCTTCTGATGTTTTCATTTCTGATTCTGTCTCTTATTGTTACTCTGAGAATTCTACATAGACAAGTCATTTCTGTTGTAATAAGTTTTCTTTGGATTCTGTTGTTAGTGTCCACGTTTGACATTGGTAGCATAGTGATGGTATGATGATCATTTTGTATATTGCAGTTTTGGTGTTCATGCTCACATATTATGTTTTGAAAATCAGAGACATCTGCCCCAAGATCTGGTATGCAATATTGCATGTATGTTGGATGTCTTTGGTGTTTCTCCCAATCTGATTCCCAATCAGAGAAATGTAGTGCAGAAATGAGGTCACTACTAATACATCTAATATCAGTGTTGTTATTCATCCATCACAATGAGGATGACCATGTGTTACGCTCACTTTATGAAATTCAATGAGAGTTTATGCTCTTGTTTATGATGTCGTAGATGACTAATCAATCCTAAAATGGCCCTGCCCCAATAGTTAGTGGACAGGCCGGGCATGGTATGATTACTTTAGATTGTGTTTGATCTGCCCATGTCTTTCTAGCTAGTCTGTTGTTAAACTGCTGTATTTCTCCTTTTTTTCACAAGACACTGCATTTTTTAATATTATAGAGTGACATGTAGCTTTGTTTTGTGATTTCCGATTGTATCATGGTTTATACTGACAGCATTCAGTGAGTCCATATAGTGCTTCTTTTCACCATCTTGAGAACCCATGACCTTGAAGATCTCACCATAGAGTATCTTGATATATATGTAAATGTGCAACATGTTACCACAGAGGAGTGTCTTGTTACATATGTAAATGTGTATTGTTCAATACACGTTTGTGTATGTGTATATTTTAAAATATATGCACAGAGAAGATTGTGAACAAAGTTAAGACTTAAAGGACCCACATTGAGTTTTGATCCCCATTGCATACAAGAACAATAGGTCAAATAATATATGCAGTTCAGCTGACAGCTTGTTAGGAAGGTATTAAACTATTTATTCTAACAACAAAAAAACATAGAGGTACAAACTTGTATTTAAATACTAAAAACTTGCTGGAAAGAAAAATCGATAATGTCATAATTTGTTGTAAATTAACAGTAAAGTTAAATTATATCTATCAGAGCAAACATATTCTCAACAGCAATTTATGGTAGCGAAATATGGACAATTAATAAAGTAGTGGCAATGATAATTCCTTTTGAAATAAGATGCTACAGAAGGATTTTAAGAATACCAATGAGAGCAGAGTAAATGGATCAAAAGGCACTAAGAACATTGAATGTGGAAGAAGGTTGGCTCTTAAACATTATTATAATAAGAAAGCTGATGACTTTCTATGGCTATGTAAAGAAATATAGCATGGAAAAACTAGTAATGGAAGACATGGTTGCTTGTAACAAGGACCGGGGGGCCACCCAATTTAACAATGGACGAAAGACATTTCTGAGTGTCTAAACATGTCATTGGCTGTAGCAGGTCAACTTGAAACAATTGTGAGTTGTTCAGAGTATCCAAAAAGAAGATACGAGTTGCTCAGAGCTTCCATAAAGAAGACTATGTTTTGGAAATAATCACTGTAATTATTATTCTTGACTATGAGATACAAGAGCAATATTGTCTGAAAAGTCTAGGTCAAGAGGATCAGAAGAGTCAATGTTAGTCCTGTATCTAACTGGAAAAACACACCTCTGACTACCCCATAAGTTTACAGTTCTACTGCAATCACATTTCATGTAAAAGGTCCTCAATCATAATACACAGACGATCAAGTATCATTTCCTTGTGCAATAGGTAGGTAGTTGCTATGCAACTACAGTTTATCCCTCATACTTCTAAAAAAAAAGGTCTTCTGGTATTGTCCAATGATCTATCTTAACTCATTCAGCCTGTAAATACTGTATATTGCTCTTGTAGATATGCCATCTCAATTTGCTTCGTTTGGATTGTAAATGAATTAGTATTAACTTATTTAGCTGTTTAACATTTTAAAATCTGGCCAACGAAAGGAAACTATTGTGGTACTGTGTGATTAGAGGCATGTGACATATTTATTTAAAATTAAAATTTGAACAAGGTAGTTTCAGCTTTTCTGAAATTAGCAAAATGGCTTCATCTTTCACTAGTAAGAGATATCAAAGATTTAGTAAACATTGGGATGTATTATTCTTTGAGCTTTAGAATTGGAGATATTATTTCAAGTGATGTGTTGGAAAACAACAGTGTTTTTGATTAGGACAGTGGTTATTGCTGAGTTGTTGAAAATTAGAAAAATAATATGCCCAGACCTAATATTATTTGTTAAGGAAAAACAACAGCTAAAAATTCTGAAACTGTTCTCATTGATATTGTTTATGAAGAATCAGATAGGCCTAGTGACAGCAATGATAATCTTGCACTACATTATGTAGAAAATAGAGTTAGACCAAATGATAATAATTATATTGAGTGGAATAAAGTTCAACTTTGGAAATTCAATACTTGAGAATATTTTGTAGTAAAGTTTTGCAATAATTTGTTCAGTTCTGAAATTTGACATGCAACACAAAAAATGGCATAAAACAAAAGCAGTAGATAGATTTACTTCAAATAAACTAATTATGATCAGTAAATGGACAGTCAATGCATCTACTTTAGTAAGATTGGATATTTCAATCATTTCAAGACAAGTAAAATTGAAGGTGAATAGAACAAAATATTTGTAAAACAATTTTATGTTCATCTAACATTCCTGTTTGTAGTGTATTTTTTTGGTATTTTGTTGTTACAATTCTTATATTTTTATATTGTATATGGATTTCTTCACATTCAATTATCTTTCTTTTGATACTTTATATGACTTTCCATAGTTAATACTTTGTCTTCAGAAAGCTTACTCCTAAATCATGTCAGAAAATAAAGCCTATAATTAATTATGTCCAAACCCCGGGAATAATTCCGTCCTCAAAGAGTTAAGACATGTTTAATACAATTTCAACAACTGCTAAAAATTATTATATTACTACTATATTGTGCATATGATTCTTAGCTGCACCAGAAAGCTATTCTTGAATCCTTTATAATACCAAAGTTTAGATACTACGAAAACTCACACTTATCTTTCTCCCCGGACATGTGGTCGTGGAGGGAAATAAACGGGCCGACCAATTAGCTAGCCTTGCCATCACATCAGATGGTCAGCCTATGGACTGAGCAGAAATACTCATTGCTCTTCATGAGTCCTCGTGATCTGAGGATTTTGAGTTGAATGTGCATGAGTCAATATCGAGAATACAAGAATTGGGAGTGAAGATGGGCGTGGCCCGTAGAGAACCGATGACAAAGAGCTCAAAAAGAGCAGTGAACCAACATAGAATCAGAACCATCAGCGATTATACCCTGAGAGTTTTACTGAAGTGGAGATCTGAGCACCTATGGACGTGTCCGGTGTGCAAATAGGATAATCAACAGACATAATACCTAATACCAAAGTTTAGTTATTCCAGAAAATTAATTCTTGGTTTAGCAACTGTATTCTGTTGAAAATGTAAGGAATATAGTTAAAGTTAAAAGTTAACCTACAGCATTTATTAATGCCGTAGGGGTGTGAAATGTTAGCGATTTCACTTTTCAGTGACTGCTATATGAGGGTGGTAGCCATCTCCTCTTCCCTCACAGTCTTTACTTCCCGGATTAATCCGGTACTCAATGAAGGCTAGGTCGAACTGGCAGCCATTGCACTCTGAAAAATATTTCACTGCGCTACACGGCCCCCATTAATATATTTCCTTTTAAAACAAAAAAGTGTAGTAGCACCCACAAACAGACAGTAAACATGTTATATCTGACCTTTGATGAGACCAGCTCTGGCCTTCTTGTAAAGCCCTTTGACATCTCTTCTCTCACATATTTCTATGGGTGTATCTACATAGCATTCAAAGAACTGGAGTCCAGAGCTCTCATGGAGTTCCCTTGCTTTGTCTCGATCCTACAAATATCAACATTTTATGTTTAACCAAATAATGCAATCTTAATACCGTCTGTCTTGATGAAAGAAAATTAGAGGTTTTAAGATTGAGTTGATGACTAGTGACTAAACAGGTAGTAGGATGCTTTGTATTATGTCTAAACAAGTAGCAGGATTCCCTCTATGAAAAATGTACAGGTAGCAGGATTCCCTCTATGAAAAATGTACAGGTAGCAGGATGCCCTCTATGAAAAATAAACAGGTAGTAGGATGCCCACTATGAAAACTAAACAGGTAGCAGGATGCCCTCTATGAAAACTAAACAGGTAGTAGGATGCCCTCTATGAAAACTGTACAGGTAGCAGGATGCCCTCTATGAAAACTAAACAGGTAGCAGGATGCCCTCTATGAAAACTAAACAGGTAGTAGGATGCCCTCTATGAAAACTGTACAGGTAGTAGGATGCCCTCTATAAAAACTAAACAGGTAGTAGGATGCCCTCTATGAAAACTGTACAGGTAGCAGGATGCCCTCTATGAAAACTAAACAGGTAGTAGGATGCCCTCTATGAAAACTGTACAGGTAGCAGGATGCCCTCTATGAAAACTAAACAGGTAGTAGGATGCCCTCTATAAAAACTAAACAGGTAGCAGGATGCCCTCTATGAAAACTAAACAGGTAGTAGGATGCCCTCTATGAAAACTGAACAGGTAGTAGGATGCCCACTATGAAGATAATGCATGAGAAATGCAGACTGGCAACTTAAACAGCAATATTTTTGAAAAATAAAGTCAATATAAATAAGAATGCTGGAGGTAGTGTGGCACAAGACAAGACATCACTGTGTGCCACTTTGTATCATGCTATTTAATATATCCAGAATATTTTATTTCTTTAGTTTTATTTCCTTTAACAGTTCTTTTTTTATATGAAGTGTTGTCAGAACCTGTTTGTTTTCAGCATCAAGGAATGGACAGGACAAGATTTTTTTCTCACTCACTCGCATCGTTTAAGATAGAAATTGCTGGAGAACTCTGTGTGCTGATATATCCAATTTGGTACCCCTACAACCCTATCTAGTTTATAGATATAGATAGATAAATTCCCCTCCAAAACACTACATTTCAATATTAATGATAATGAATAAGAAAAGATTAAAAGAGTAAATCTACTTACAGCTCGGTAGGGACTAATAAATGCTGTGATACAAACAATTCCTCCATCAGCAAACAGTTTGGCTACTTCGGCTATGCGTCGAATGTTCTCCTCTCTATCTTCCTGAGTGAAGCCCAAGTTCTTGTTCAGTCCATGTCGTACATTGTCCCCATCCAAACTGAAAGATAATTCTTGCATAAATTTAAATCTGAATATAATTACAGAATACATAATATCATATCAGTACAGAAAAATCTGATTATATTGTGATGAACATTGGTTATTGCCTAGGAGATGCTGATGAGTAATTTGAAGAAATAATACATCTTGAAATTAATTTGAACAAAAATAGACTCCACAACATGATTGAACACGTACACTATGTGTCTAATTTGAATGAGTAGTCGGTGACTAATTTGAATGAGTACATTTTTTGACTAATTTGGCCACGTATACTCTATGACTAATTTGGTAACATATACTCTCAATCAATATAAGGAAACTGCGTGAAACAACCGCATTCATCGCTCAAACATCACCCATGAGGAATCTCGCGCCTTGGCACATCTCCACCGCCATGATGATATTGTCATCAAACCAGCAGATAAGGGTTGGCCGTTGTGGTGTGGCGTAAGGATCTTTACCTCCAGGAGGGCCACCAACAACTCTTCAACCCCTCTTTCTACACTGCTCGCACATCAGACTTGACGGTATCCAACCAGAAGGTGGTCAACAACACTGTGAAAACCCTTATCCTTAACAACCACCTTTCTACCACTGCCAGGGGCGCTTTGCATCGATCAAAGATGTTTAAGCAGACCTGTTTTCTATTTTCTGCCTAAAATCCATAAGGCATCGAATCCTGGAAGACGTATTGTCTCTGCTTGCTCTTGTCCCACTGAGCGCATTTCTGACTTCCTTGACATCATTTTCCAGTCCTTAATCGAACAACTGCCTTTATTCTTGAAAGACACCAAGCATGCCATGACCATTTTTTCTTCCGTCCAGTTGTCTTCTGACCATACCTATCATCTGTTCTTGCTTGATGTCTGTTCTTTGTACACTTCTATACCCGATGCACATGGTCTCAGGGCTCTGCAGTTCTTTCTGGACAAGAGTCCCCATCAATCTGTATCCACTTCTACTATTATCCACCTTGCTGAACTGGTGCTTACACTCAACTCTTTTGAATTTGATGGGAACTTTTTTGATCAGATCAGTGGCGTTGCCATGGGCACCAAAATGCTTGTCTGTTCATGGGACATCTTGAACATCTAGTTTGGTCGACCTATGATGGCCCATTCCCATCTCTTTTCCACAGATACATTGATGAAGGTATAGGTATCACCGACATGTTCGAAGTGGAATTGTATCACTTCATTATCTTCATCGGCAGTTTCAACCCTGCTATTCTATTTTCATCTAACATTTCCATTACCTCTGTCAACTTCCTTGACATCATTGTCACCATTGATCCCCTTACCTTAGCACATATATTTACTATAAGCCTACTAATGCACAAGATTTTCTGCTCTACACTTTTTCTCATCCTCCTGCGTGTCACAACTCTCTGCCGTACACCAAGCTTCTTTGCCTGCGTCACTTATGTAGCAATTATGACAATTTTCTCGACATGTCCTCTGAGATGATTGGGTTTTTCCGTAGACGCTCGTTCCCTGACAGCATTCTTTCATCCACTTGGCTCCATGTGCGCCAGTTGTCTCACCTCCATACCTTGACAAACTCTCAGGGTTCTTCCTCCTCCTCTGATAGGGTTAAACTTGTTCTTACCTTTCATCCCCATAACTCTTCTGTTCGATGCATCTTGCTTAAACATTATTCTCTTCTCCAGTCTGATCCTGATACCCATGCTACTGTCCACGACTTACCTCTGGTGGCATATAGGCGCGACAAAAACCTGAAGGACATCTTAGTCCATAGCCACCTTAAGTCTTCTGTTCCCTACCATTTTGGCACTGTACTTTGCTCATGTGGCCATTGCTATACATGTCCTTATGTGGTCCAGATGCGCTCCATTTCATTTACCAAGACTACTTTCTCCATCGATGAGGCCTTTACATGTGAATCCTGTAATGTTATTTACATGATCATATGTAAATGCTGCGGCAAACAGTACATTGGGGAAACCGGTTTAAGATTGAGAGATCGCTTTTGTAACCATCTTCATGCCATCAAGCACAGAACACCTACTCCTGTGGCCACACACTTCAATGGAGTTGGTCATCATGGTGCTCTTGATATTCAGGTCACTGCCATCAGATCCTGCACCACCGATGAAAGATCTAGGTACGCTATAGAAAATCGTCTTATTTTTGAATTGGGTACCCTAAAGCCTTTTGGACTCACTTCTGACCACTCTTTTGTCTAGTACTGGGTTGGTGCGGTCTTGGTCTTCATTCATTTTGTTCCGTCATTTACGTTATCTTTTTGTTTGCTTCGTTTCCACATATATTCATGTTTTTCCTGTCCTT
This sequence comes from Meghimatium bilineatum, assembly GCA_034231615.1. NCBI lineage: Eukaryota > Metazoa > Mollusca > Gastropoda > Stylommatophora > Philomycidae > Meghimatium > Meghimatium bilineatum. Next base: position 63,773,176 of record CM067321.1, on the reverse strand, counting down.
CCGGCATCTCATTTCTATATTTTCGTTGGATATATTTCTATATTTTTGTGTGTTGTAAAAATTTCCATTCGATGTATTTTGATGTTTTGTGCATTTCTTGATAAAGACCTTTTGGTTGAAACGTTGAATATGTTTTGTGTATTGTAATTTGTATGTTTTCTTGTGTGCACATCATTACCCACTAATTTTAGTTATAGCCCGTTATGTCTGAGTGAAGCGATTTTATTAACCTGTGTTTCACATATACTCTGTAGCTAATTTGATCAAGTACATTCTGTGACTAATTTTAACAAGTACACTCTGTGACTAATTTGAACAAGTACACTCTGTGACTAATTTGAACAAGTACACTCTGTGACTAATTTGAACAAGTAGACTCTGTGACTAATTTGAACAAGTGCACTCTAATTTGAATAAGTACACTTTGTGACTAATTTGAACAAGTACAATCTGTGACTAATTTGAACAAATACACTCTAATTTGAATAAGTACACTGTGACTAATTTGAACAAGTACACTCTAATATGAACAAGTACACTGTGTGACTAATTTGAACAAGTACAATCTGTGACTAATTTGAACAAGTACATTCTAATTTGAACAAGTACACTCTGTGACTAATTTGAACAAGTACAATCTGTGACTAATTTGAACAAGTACATTCTAATTTGAACAAGTACACTCTAACTAATTTGAACAAGTACATTCTAATTTGAACAAGTACACTCTAACTAATTTGAACAAGTACACTGTGACTAATTTAAACAAGTACAATCTGTGGCTAATTTGAACAAGTACATTCTAATTTGAACAAGTACACTCTGTGACTAATGTGAACAAGTACAATCTGTGACTAATTTGAACAAGTACATTCTAATTTGAACAAGTACACTCTAACTAATTTGAACAAGTACAATATGTGACTAATTTGAACAAGTACACTCTAATTTGAACAAGTACACTCTAATTTGAATAAGTACACTCTGTGACTAATTTGAACAAGTACAATCTGTGACCAATTTGAACAAGTACACTCTAATTTGAACAAGTGCACTCTATTTTGAACAAGTACACCCTTTGACTAATTTGAACAAGTACACTTTGTGACTAATTTGACTAAGTACACGCTGTGACTAATTGAATATGTACACTCTAATTTGAACAAGTACACTCTGACTAATTTGAACAGGTACACTCGTTGACTAATTTGAATAGCACAAATAAACAATAACACTCACCAGTATGCGGGAATACCTTGACCAACCAGATACTCTTCAAGTGCAAATGAAATAGTTGTCTTTCCAGCACCTGACAGCCCTGTCAGCCACACAGTACAACCACGGAAACCTCCCTTTTGGCCCACTGCTTTGCCTCTCTTATCACGAGATACATGGTGTTGCTGGTAAACAACATTGGTCGCTCTTTGGACAGCCTAGTGTGTAGAGAATAAACAACAATGAAATTATGTGGATACTTGATGAGGAAATGACAGCATAAGCAGACTTTGCAGGATAAATCAATCCCTTACCTTTCATCTCTGAACAAGACATGTTAGTCAATAGACATTTAAAACGTATTAGATCCCAGCAAATGCAAACTCACAGACACTTCTCTCATCTCAATGAAACAGCCAAATGGCAAATGCTCACTCATAGACAATGCTCCCATCTTAATGAAAGTCAAACAGCAAATGCCCACTCATAGACAATGCTCCCATCTTAATGAAAGTCAAACAGCAAATGCCCACTCATAGACACTGCTCCCATCTCAATGAAAGTCAAACAGCAAATGCCCACTAATAGACAATGCTCCCATCTCAATGAAAGTCAAACAGCAAATGCCCACTCATAGACAATGCTCCTATCTCAATGAAAGTCAAACAGCAAATGCCCACTCATAGACACTGCTCCCATCTCAATGAAAGTCAAACAGCAAATGCCCACTCGTAGACACTGCTCCCATCTCAATGAAACAATCAAAGAGCTTCTGTTTGACTGAGCTTCAGCAAATGCCTATTCATAGACACTGTTCTCATCCAAATGAAATAGTCGCGAACACCTACTCTCAGACTTCCTTTCTCCTCTCAACAGTTAGGAAAAACAACTTGTCTCTTATCATTGGATATGTTCTCAGCCTAATTCCACGTGGTCCCCATACAGCGGAACCTCTCTGCAGTGCATACCTTTATAACAAATGCAATATTTAACAGTTTTCAAAATTCCCAATTGTACTTATCCCCTATAAAATATAGCGAATTCTGTTATTACATAAATATTTCGTAAGTCAGTACCACGTTGTTCTTCTTCTTCTTCTTTCGTTCACTTGAAACATGTCTATATCTGTAATTCTGTCTCCTTAATAAAACTCACTGTCTTTTGTAGTTCATACAGTGTCCCATTTTCAGTAACTGAGATTGGGCCCTTTCGAGGTATAGGGCCCGGCACCGTCCCTGCCTGAACGTCCGCCACAGGGCAGGCACCATAACTTTTTATAGATACAGACATGTTTCCATTGCGTTTTGTGCGTGGCATCCTGATTATCTGTGCGCCTTTTGGCTGGATGACTCCGTCTTCAGCACTCTGCTTACTTGGGCAGGACTATGGTCCTGCTCGAATGGGACTGCCCGACCAGTCTTAGTTTCCAGCCCCTGATGGCTGAACTAAGCCCCATCACCACTGCACGGTGCTGGCCTTGATGGGGAGTACCACGTTGTAATACCGGTAATAAGATTTGACTATATAAATAAATGAGATGCTACAGAAGAATTTTACGTATACCATGGACAGCTAAAAAGACAAATAAAGAAGTGTTAAGATCAATAAACATCGAAGAGGGATGGTTCCTTAACAACATCCTAACAAGAAAGCTGTGTTTTTTTTTGTCATAAAAAGAGACAGCATGGACAAATTAATAGCTGACGGTAGAGTTTACGGCAATAGAGGAAGAGGGTGCCCAAGACGAGGACGTATTGCTATATCAGACGGCATAAACATGTCTCTAGCTGCGGCAGGTCACCTCGCTCAGAATCGCGGAGTGTTCAGAGAATATACAAGGAAGACCAAGTTCTAGTAAGAATATGTCACATGATGATGTATAAACAACCGCAATAGCATCCACCATGAGCCCAATTCATTCAAGATTTCCATTCATCTCTTGCTCAAATGAATATAACTAACCCACATCAGCCCTTTACTAGCATTCGTCACTGTGGCATGTTTTATTCACGGATTCTCATTCTTCAATATACACAATAACTAAAGTGTCTTTTTTTATTTTCTAAAAACAAGAGTACACCAGAAACAACAAATATGAAGTCATAACACTTAAGGTTTAGATGATACAATGTTACTTTTAATCTTAACCTAAAATGATAATACATAAGCGCAAATAATAATTTAAAAAAAAACAACAACAACACATGTGCAAAGAAGTACTATAAATGGTAATGAGAAAAAAGTGCTATAACTCATTCATGTTTCTTTTTTTTTTCTCAACTCATGAGAACGTTTCATTCATCCATGCTTCAAAGATAACCATTTTTCAATGAAGCCAATCTTATAATCTTTGAAAAAGGTTGAAAAGGAGCAGAGCTCTGACGGACTTCATTGTATTCGGGTTATCACTTACTCCGTCCCTTTCAACGAAGCCACACGCCGCCTTCCCGAAAGTACTACTCATAGCATATAACTCCATAGTTTCAATCGATAATCACCAGAGATCACACAAAAAATGCACTTTATGAACGAGACGTCACGAGTGGCATTCGAACCCGCAAACCTCTTGAACACAAAGAGAACGGCGTAACAACTACCCACGCATATGTACATATGAATATACATACTGTTTATTATACGTTTTCGGTCCATGTGTCTGTGTACGGTAAAGTGTATTACTTTATGTTTTTGTTAATACCTATCTTCATAGCTGTTCATACAGATTTAGATTAGATCGCATACAAATCAAAGCTAGCCATTCATATAGACTTAGATCGCATACAAATCAAAGCTAGCCATTCATATAGACTTAGATCGCATACAAATCAAAGCTAGCCATTTATATAGATTTAGATTAGATCGCATACAAATCAAAGCTAGCCATTCATACAGATTTAGATTAGATCGCATACAAATCAAAGCTAGCCATTCATACAGAATTAGATTAGATCGCATACAACTCACAGCTGGTAGTTCATACATACATATTGTCTCGCATACAAATTACAGTTATCCGTTCATACATCTTAGATTAGATTGCATACAAATCAAAGCTAGTGGTTCAGACTTAAATTAGATCGCATACAAATCACAGCTGGTAATTCATACACTTTGATTAGATCGCATACAAAACACATCAAGCCATTCATACATACTTTAGATTAGATCGCGAAAAAGAGCGATCATCTTGTGAAAAGAAGAGAAATGCAGCAGCTCAACAGCGGAGAGCAGCTAGAAAGTCACGGATAGACCAAGGTCCGTCTACAGTCGTTATTCCATGTCCAAACTGTCCAAGGACATTTACAGCTCGAATTGGGCTCATTAGCCATCTACGAACTCATAATCAAGGACATAACTAAAATTGAATTTTCAAAAGTGGATGTAACAAATGGTCATCATCACTTGTGATGGACGAACAACAGATTAGATCGCATACAAAACCAAGCTCTGAGATTTGTCTGTGACGGACTACTTACTTAAAAACTCCTGGAAACGCGTATACAATTTTTGCCGATGCCGAGCTTCTGGAGTTGAGAGATATAGTAGTCGTAGTAACAGCTGAAAAATGCTTTCGCACTGAAGGAAATTCGAGCAAAGAGCTTATCCAAACAAAAATTTGGTGAAAAAAAAATCTAGATACCATCCTTCAACAGAAAGCTTCAAGTACTATAAAAAAATATAATCCACACAAATGACAAACAATTCAATACTAGAATTACCACCTTAAAATCAATTTAAAATACCCATAAAATCGATTAAAAATCTAAATAACACTCTTCCACCCACACTGCTATAATGCTTGCTATGGTGATTATATACTACCGCTTTGAAGGACATCTCATTCATACATATACTAATAATTCCAAGCTTAATGACAAATTGAATGCAACATTAACAAATGCAACAATAAAATTGTCACTTCTTCCCAGAAGAAATCAATATGGCAGACCCGTATGAAGCATATTGCTGAAATTATAAAGCTGGTTTGTGGTTGCTGTACAGAAAGCTTTATAGAAATGTATCTTATTCATCATCATCATCAGGTGCCATGCCGGCTGGCGACCATGACTATCTCTAGTATTATGTATCAAGATCGTTGTTGTTTCCTTGCCGTGCCAGGTTGTCAAACTGTCTAATATTTTCTTACGTTGTCATCCTGTCTCTGTTGCCTTCAATCTTGCCTGTTGTGACTATGTTCTCCAAACCTCCCTGTCTCATGAAGTGGCCAAAAATGAATATTGTCTTTTCTTATATTATTGATTAAGGTGGTTTTCGCATTTGACTCTTTCAACACCTCCACATTAGTTGTTCTGGCAGTCCATGGTATTCTCAGCATTCTTCTGTAGAGCCGCATCTCTATTGCCTTTAATGTCCCACTTTCCAGTTTGTTTATTGACCAAGGTTCGCATCCATATGTTAGTAAAGGAGTTATATAGCAATGCTATATTATCTTAGTATTCGAAAACAAAATTAAAAGAACTAAATTTTCTGACATACAGGCTGCACTGATAGCTAGCTGCCTAAAATTGTAGAATAAGTTACATAGACATTAAGTTCAACACATAAACATTAAATTCAATACATAGACATTAAGTCCAACACATAGACATTAAATTCAATACATAGACATTAAGTCCAAAATGTTACAGAAGTATGTCATAACCTTCAACAAATATATGGATCAAAATTTTGGCCACAATGTCAATGGACACGCTAGGCATGGTATTATTAGTTTAGATTGTGTTTGATTTGTCAGTGTCTTTCTACAAAGTCTCCGTTGCTGAGCGGCTGGGTTTTAAAATTTTGTTCAACAAGATGTTGGGTTGTTTTTTTTTTACTTTAGAGTAACATATACTTTTGTTTCGTGCAGCGTCTTTCAATGTTCAAAGGGCTAAAAAAAAACGTAGAGGAATGACTTCTATGTACTCCGTCAGTCTCAACACAGCGGCACGCCTCCTGACGAAAGTACCGCGCATATCACGTAACACAAAACGACACAATCCGAATTCGCACCCATGACCTCTTGAACACAAGGCAAACAGCTTAACCTCTACGCTAGGGAGATCCCCCTAGCAGGGGAGCTTGGAAATATAGTCATTGTAAAGCTTCTTTGTCTACCTTGATCAAACGTAATATCAATCCAATAAACTTAAACTTAGCAGGGGAGCTTGGAAATATGATTGCCATCCAAGGAATATTGTATTCATTTTAAAAAATCGAAAGAAAGCTTGAAAAAATAATTTAATAAAGCTACACCATTTGAGAAGTCCTTAACACAATAGTCATCACACCAACAGAGTATGTAGTGTACACACTAGTATACAGCAAGGTATGGTATCGAATTACCGGAACCCTGGATTCTATAGTCAGCGTAATAGAAAATATACACTCTATATATACTCTAAATAGAAAATATACACTCTATATATACTCTAAATAGAAAATATATGCTCTAGTTTCGAAGATACCGGTAACCTGTGTATGAGCTTATGAAGTTATTAATTTGAGAAAAAGCAGAGACACTTCTCATTACTTCACTTTAGCACGCACTGTCTAAATCTATAGAAATCTAATAGTTACTCTATTGTCGGTCAAAGATGACACATAGGGTTGTAATTTTTTCCCACGTTGAGCGCATCATTACAAGTTACCGTAGTTCTCAGTGTATTGATTATAAACCAATATTGATATTGTACACGCAAGTGAACACGTGGTAGAAATGAAACAGCTTGGAGTGCAAGAACCATATAGACTTTATACTCATAACAAGAAACAATAGACGAAAAATAATACGCACGATTAATACCTAACACGTGTACAGACACTGACAATAAGGCAGTAATATTAAGTCAAAAAGGAGCGAAAAATAACAAGCACAAGAATAACACAAAACAACAAGAGCAACTAGATATACAGAAATTGGAAGGAACTAAACATGCGCGAAAAATATATAGGGATAAATGTTCCAGTGTTGGGTAACAACCCTAAACAGGAAGCAGGTGGCTGGAGTAACACCGGGCAAATGTCAAGATAAACAAAAATAGGTAGATGTGTTAACAAAATAAAACATAACACAACCTAACAACGAGATACAGGGACAGACGACGTTTCGACTATTAAGCCTTCATCAGGACAAACGAAAGACAACGGTACAACGAATCTTACATGGAAACAAACGTGGTTGATAGTGAATAGATAGTGGAGGAAGTAAATAGGGAGCGGCATATTGGGGAGGAAGAGAGTATGGGGAGAAGAAGTGAGGAGGGAAAGTGAACGGAAGGAGGTGAGATGCGAAAATGGATAAGGTGTGGTAGCAAGTAAAATAAATAAGGTTAAATTAAGATACTTACCTCAAAACTTGCTACCACACCTTATCCATTTTCGCGAAAAATATATCCAGGAAGTTAACGAAGAATTCACACAGCTACCAGAAAACAACCAGCACATAGAAAAAGAATGGAAATATTTCAAAAATGCCATCATACAAACAGCAGGAAACGTGCGAATATGAAAACCATACAGGCACGAAACCAAAAATAACAACTTGGTGGACAGAAGAGGTAAAGAACGCATCGAAAGATAAAAACAAAAATACAAGAAATGGGTGACAAGCAAAACGCATGAAGATTACTTAGCATACAAGACAGCAAAGATTAACACCAAGAAAATCATAAAATCTGCAAAAATTAAGTCATTGTAAGAATATGGAGAAATGCTTAACAAGGATAGACAAAACGCACCAAAAATATTCTGCAAGAAAGCACAAAACATGAGAAGTAAAGAAGACACGAATAAACAGAAATAATTGGCTAAACCCGTTGTTGCCTTTCAGCGTCAGGAGTAGAAGAGTTTTCTAGAGATGGTCTTGTGTGTGGGGGATTTGTCATCTCTTTTATTTTTCGGTGGCCCATCGTTTTCGTGGTCGGCCTCTAGGTCTGCCTTCACTGTATCTGTGTAGCATAGGTTGCTGTGGTATACTGTCTGATGGTAATCTGCTCATGTGTGTAAACCATTTGATCTGTTGTCTCTTAATATATTCAAAGATTGGAGTGGTGCCGGTTCTTTGTTTAATGCCCTCATTCCCCACTCTGTCTTTTAGCGATATTCCTAGGATTCTGCGTAAGAAAGCCATTTCAGCTGTCACTAGTTTACGTTTGTCTTGTGCTGTCGTTGTCCATTTCTATTACTACACAAATATTTCGTAGGACCTGAACAAGAAATTACAACGGGAATTGACTTACTGGGCCGTAGATACGTCTCCGGTAAAAGGGGGTCGGGGATTATCTATTTTAAAAGGATAGTTAGTTCTTTATCATGCACATTTTAATTTTTTCAATAGATTTTAGTTTTAGTGATTTTTTTGGGTTAGAAATCTTTTTAAAAAGTGGTGGAGGTGTGTTTACCAATGTTTTGTCTAAATTACTATTACCAAGAGTCATTTTCCAATTTTTTAAAGGGTGGGGGAGAGGAGTTGACCACCAGAGCCATATCTACAGGCGTGTGACTTATCATATTAGAAACAGATAGATATTAATAACACTTTAAACAAATATAACCTTCTTCTTCTGAGTTTGTTCTCAAACTTCTGCAGATTAACAGGATGTAGTCCAGAGAACGGAATGTGTTGTCATGGTTTACAACATTGCTTGCTGTATCTGCGCCTTTCGGCCTCAAACATCCGACTTCAGCACGGTCTTGGTCACTGGCCCTATATGATATGAGCCAGTTAACTCCATACCATAACCTCCCTTAGTCGCCTCGTACGCCATACATAGAAGGTAAACATTGTTGCTATTCTTTACTCCCCTCTCGGGCCCAGTCAACACACGGGTGAAAACTGCTATTAATATGATAGCTATTACACGACAATCATCTAATTTTTGTGAAAATTATATAATTATCTAGACGTGCGGGACAATGCACGCTAAACTAAGCGGTTTTTAAGTACAGAAAGCTTAAATCGGTTAAGACTGATGTGTGTGCCGAGCCGTATTGTATGCACAAGTAACGGTGTGTTCAGTCGAGACTGTTGGCAGCATTGAAAGACCCGTTTGCATAAAGTATAATAAATCTTCATTCATTATGTTTTTGATTATCGCCTTGCTATTCGTTGGTCATTATTAAAATACTTGGGAGTCGCTAGCCAAAAATAGCTACGACCGACTAATGAAACGTACCGCAATAATAAAAAGCAGCCTTCTAGGTCATCAGTCCACAGATCTGTACTGTAGCTCGGCCGTGGCTCAGTCCAATAATATGTATTGAGTAATTGATTAGATTGATCGAAGCATCGTTCTAGTCTGCCTATGCAACGATCTCTGTTTTAAAAAGCTACTATTTGGTTGATTGGAAACCTGCATCACAGAACTGGAGACATTCCCACAAATGTTTTGATCTTCACTCCATCAGTCATACAAGGGTGTTTATGACAAGGTTTGTCATGCTTGATGTAATCTGTCTATTTGTCTTTATAGTTGATCTTCTGATGATGCAACTAGTGCTTGGCCGTCTGTAGACAGCAATTCGTTTAAGTCAATTGTAGATTGCGAAATCTTCAGATATTTCCAGAGGGTATATTTTCCCTGGTTTGGTTTGGTTGCTGATCCAACGGTCCATGGGCTCATGCCCTTTGCCATTAAAATGGCATTATATTGCTGGTACGTCTGTGGATTTTCGACCCACCCCGGGCCAGAGAATAACTATCACACCACCAGGAAAGTAGGTTTAAACCTATACACTGCTTCGAGCTACTGCAGCCAAGATATGGTTCACTGTGCTCATTCCCTGCCACCAATTGGCTGCTGGTTATGCCGAACTTCTCTATTGCTCCAGGCATGCAACCAAATGTTCAAGTGAAAAGGATTGTCACGTCCTGAGTCACTGTGCCTCTATGACGGGCCTCAGCCATAGGAAAAATGTCCTCTGTTTCCTGCTCCCCAGTGCTGCGCAGTACATCTCTGGCTCCCTCCCAACCACAGAGGGTGCATACAGATATACAAATATTAAAAAACATTGCAACAACAACACAAAAGCATGAGAAGCATAAATGTATAGATGACGTGCCATGAAGCTTCTATAAGAAGATAACCTCAATACAACGGCATGTCATCTACTAAGGTTTTCTTTCGCATTGGTGGTTTGTATAGTGGGCCATTGGTGAGACTCACAGACGCAACCACATGCATGTATATTTTCCCTCTCATTATCATTACAGCTTCATCTTCATCATTCTGTAGCAAATCTATGATTGTCCTTGTTAAGGCAACGCTGATTCTTCTTAGTAACTATGTCGTGTTTCCAGTGAATGTGTCTGCTTATTCGTTGTCTCTGAATCGTGCATGACCAGGGCAGTATACCTATTGACACGACAATGGTCGCTGTGTCTCGTTTTTTTGGGTATGTTTTTATTTTGTTTATAAATATTGGTAACATATATACGTATTTCCTTTTATCGATAACATCTGTCCCGTGTTGCCACAGCCCTCTAATTTCTAGTATCGGGTTATCTGCCGTAACTGCTGTTTTATCTCGTTGATTTGCCTTGCTCAGCATGAAACTTTCTTATTCAGCATATTTGAAATGCATAAACATATCGTGTGAGTTGGCACCCGAGTCACCACTCAAGTGCGTACTACAGTCACCGTGTTAACTCAATTCTCATGGTCGATGTGGTTGCATAATAGGCGGACGATTTCTCAAGCAATTTCCTGCAGGTCAGTGCTTCTTACACTATCCTCGGGAGGCTAGTGATTGCCAGGGAGGAAACGGATACATATTTTAAATGTGTGGATCACACACCAGCTTGGGGAAGCACTCCATTCGAACAATATTTACTGAGATATATAGTAGCAATTCTTGAAGAAAGACCAAGCTATTTCCAGGTTTCCGTGGGCTACAGAAGAATTTGTATCAAAAGGAGCCTCGGATAAAAACAAAGGTTGATAACCACTGTGGGGGGGGGGGGGAGAATAAAATCTAATAAACTTTGTAGCTCAGTGTCTAGTGCACTGGCTTCCAAGTCGGGTGATCAAAGGCTCAATTCCTAGTTTATCTGAAACTATTTTTTAAATCATCCTAGGTCGACTCAACCTAAGAAAATTGGAAGCATATCTTCCGAGAAAGTAAAGCAGGCTTGCGTGCTACTAACCACATCTTCCGTTGATGCACTGTTGTCAACTGAAAAATATTCGCTAGCACCATTGTCCCCGATACGATTATGGAGTGAACAAGGGCATTATTTTAACGTATACATTTTTACTGCAGTCTTGTCTAGTTTCACCCCTGCGCGATGAGCAATGTATCTGTGCGAGTCTTGTCTAGTTTCACCCCTGAGCGATGAGCAATGTATCTGTGCGATCAGGGAAAGCTATTCTATTATCTACATGCCTGATGTTTGTATGGTGCCGTGGCTTGAAAGGGGAGAAAAGAATAATAGTAGTGATAATGTATGTTGTAAGAAAAGACTAAGGGTGGCCCAGTGTAAGATAGACGCATTTCATAGGCCTAAGTGTTTGAAAAAAATGGCATGCACGTCAGATATGTTGAACAAAGAGAGAGGGTTCAAAACGTGCACATATCGCAGCAACGCTGTAAGCCATGACGAAACGCATTTCGCTGTCTGGACTATTTTTGCTAATACTTTTATAGAAACAAAGTCACCAGCGACTCCATCTATATAAGAAAGGTGACCCGCGACACAATTTATAGAAGAAATGGATCCGCTCCACATTTATAGAATAAAAATAGATATGTTTTCCCATTTATAGATGTAAAGCGATCCGCGACCCCGATACACACTTTTAATATGGAAAAAGACATCGAAAATATATGTTATTTTCAGTATAATGTTTTTCAATAAATATTTAACTTACGACATATTGAATGTATTCATTTACATTTTATCTGGTTCACTAGTTTCAAAATTTGCGGTTGCGTTTTTATTAATGTGTGTGACTATTGGTTGCCATTTGAGAACACAAAATACATAACAATATTTTATGGATTACGTTGGATGTCAAAATTATGAAAGTCACATTTTAAGACACGGACTAAACATTTTTTTAAATCTATATTTTCCCTCCGTTTATTGCTGGGCCCGAAAAGGAAGCAAAGAATAACACCGTTTACCTTCCATCCATGTCGCAAGAGGCGACTAATGAGGTTATTGGGTAGAGTTATGGGAGGAGACGCCATGCTGAAGTTGGATGTGTCAGGCAATTTTATATTTGACTTCTTTGATGCATATTTCCTCTGACATTAACGTACCAAAATATAAGAATATGTCTACTTTGATATTGCACTGTGGTGAGGGCCGCAAATCTGGGACGGGACTTTTTTTCGTTTGATTTACCATTACTTCAGTTTTTATGCGATTCAGACTAAGCCCTTTGTTATGACTTTTTTTTTTGCAATGATATTCATCATTTCTTGTAACTGAGTTTAATTTTCGGCTATCAAAATTGTATCATCAACATATCTGAGGTTGTTTATAATATGTCATCCAACATAATTTCCTAGCATATCTTGTATGAATTTCATTGTTATTTCGCTATATAGATTGAACATATCGGGTGACAGCATACAACCTTGTCTAACCCCATGTTTAATGTGTTAAGCCCCACGTTGTGCCCTTCTTTTGGGAAACCAAAAAAAGAAAAAAGGTGGAGGTTATCATCTATTTTGGTTTGCTTTCGAATACTCAGCGTCATGTAGTGACTTGGCAACACAGGGGTGTTTGAATGTTATTCTCTATTTTGATTTGCTTCCTAATACTCAGCGTCATGTTCGGACTTCGTAAAAAAGAAAGGGGGAGGGGAATTGAGAACACAAATCCACACCCTTATCTACGGCTTTGCATATATGGACATACATTTGGTGAAGCAGTGGGGGTTCAATCCCCCCCCAAGCTATTAGCTAGATAAGGACATAAATATGGCGAAGCTGAGGGGGTTCAAAACTCCTCGCTATTAGCTAGATATGGACATAAATTTGGTGAAGCTGTGGGGTTCAAACCTCCTTGCTATTATCTAGATATGGATAAATTTGGTTAAACTGGGGTTCAAACTCCCAGGTATTAGGTAGATATGTACATACATTTGGTGAAGCTGTGGAGGTTCAACCACCTTCCCCGCTATTAGCTATATATGGATACATTTGGTGGAGCTGTGAGGTTCAACCCCCAATTAGGTAGATACAATATCATAATTAGTATTACAATGAACACACAAAAACATGAAGAAAGCAAATATCCCCGGGCCCCACGCTTTCTATAGCACAACTGACAAAAACAACTGAATCCCCATAAAACTATCCACCGAAGGGTATATAAATAGTAACCAATGGAAAGCGTGACATTAATAAACAATGTACCGAATGAAGGCCTGTTTACTTTTTGCAGTTACGTCTTATAGTTATGTCGATGGCCTCGGTTGGAGTGAATGTCTAATCTCTAACAATAACAAATACTTTGTACATGCTGTCAAGCATGTGTTTAACTTGTGTCAACGGAAGTGGGATATACAGGTAATAAGCGTAGCGTTAAGGGTTCACAATTCGAATCTCAAATTCTTCCTTCAGGGGTGGACTGTATTCAAACATATTGTTGCCAGGAGACAAAGTGGGGACCACCCACAACTATAATGAATAAAGTCCGTGTGCCCCCTAGGGTGTTTATACATACCCTGGTGCATAGGCCACGAACAAAGATTTTCCATGTGTCTCTCTGTGGATATGTTCTCAGCTTCATTACATGTGTCTCTATCTGTGAATATGTTCTCAGTCTCATTCCATGTGATTTTCATCTTTCTAAATTCATTCATTGTCTCTCTTTTTATTATGTATTCACTGTTTCCTTTCCCCTGTGGGTTCCTATGTCATTTATCTTCTAGTTTAATATTTTGCATGTTATTTGAGCATGTACTGACGTCAATTTAATTTTTCTCTCCTTTGTCTGGGTGCTCACCAGACAAGGAACTGTTCGCCTCCAGATCTTTTCATTTCTTATCTTCTGCAACCTAATATTTAGCATTCCCCTTAAGCAGCAATTCACAAATGATGCTGTAGTTTCTGCTGCTGCATTTGGTATATTCTATGATAATATATAGTTTTTGTATATTATAAATACATATATAACTGATTATAACACTTCTCAAGATGTGTTAGAGTTTACGAAAGTAGGACTGAATGGTTTTACATAGAAATAGGAGTAAAACAAGGCTACATTATGCCACCATTACTTTTTAACTTAGCTATAGATAGGGTTATGAAACGCCACGCCCAAAATGAACATTTATAACAGTTATAAACTGGATAGATGACAGGGTTGACGTGATTTTGCTGACGACCTAGTGTTGATATTCTACGAGTCATAAAACACAATATATGTTGAATCGACGTGTTCCTCTTTCATAACAAATAGGAATTGAAAATAATATTTCCAAAACTAAAATCATGAACTTTACACACTTTTAAATTTATTATCACTCTAAACAGAAAAATAATTCATAAAGTTGATAGCTTTTCCTATTTGGGTAAAAAAAATGACACGATAGAGATACAGCAAACGATATTTCTACCATAATTTATTTGGCTTCCAGTAACAACCAGATAACAAACATCTGGAAATTAAAAAAAATAAAATAAGCAAATATATTAAACTACAGTTGTTTAACGACAATGTAATATCTCTATTAACATATCACTGCGACAGATGGAAACAAACAAAAGCACTGGAGAAGAAATTAAATTCATTTGAAAATTAAGTGTCTAAGATAACTGTTCAATATTACATGGGAACATTTCGAATCAAACAAGCATAAAGATGACACCAAAAAGAAATATATTTCTTCATCAATATTTTTTTTAAAAGTTGACTAATATCAGACTATAATGAAATAAAATAGATTGCCACTAGAAGAACCACAATGGGTTCTAGATAGCAAAGGAAAGAGAGAACAACCAGGAGAAACTCTTTGCAGATCAACCATCAAAGAGCGTATGGCTATGAATCTCAACAAGACGCAAGAACTACACAGAGCAGCATAACATCGCTCAAATTGGAGAGCACTGGTTTATATCCTACGCATCCTATTCGGCGACGGAGGGACAGATAGATATATAGAGGTTTGTACTTCCAATTTATCTTTTCACATTGGATTTTTCACTGTACACCAACCCTTTATCGCGGCAAAAACATTCAATTTAGTTTGGATAGTTCTGATGTTGGTGACACAGCGCGCAGTACGGGCACCAGTTGCAACGTGCGGCTGGCTTCCTAGCAATATGGCCACTGACGTCTACCTTTCAGTGAAATTGGTAAAAACACTTAAACACTTAACTATAACCGCCAAAATTGGATGTGTTGAGCCATTGGCGCAAATGAAACGGAGACGCAACGTGTCTTCGTTCTCTAGCCCTTTATAAGGCAGTGAAGGGTGGAGGGGGGTGGTAATAAGTTTCAATACAGTTTCATCTGGACAAACTTGTTGCATAAACTACGGCCGGATATTGATTTTATGTTACTAAAGGTACAGGTGCGATAACTCTATTATGCTTTCAGTGGCAATATTAAAGTTTTTTCCCTATAACTTTCACAATCTAACGGTGTACAGTGTACAACATATTACCACTGCCTTAGAACGAATTACCTTTAAAAATTGGACTTTAATTTTCAAAAGAATGTGGCTGACCACGCCCAACAATCATTAGTCATATCTTGAATGGTCACAATGTTGAACATTCTCTTAGAAAATCATCTCTATGTGGTCTAAGGTTGGTCTACGTCTTAACACGAACACTCTCATTATCTGTTCCCTCAATATATTCCAGAAAGCAGAGTAGTCTATGAAGTACGTGACACTGATAAATGGCCTTAACCATGGATCTCTAGATTCAAGGATATGCTACGACATTCGCAACGTCAGTAGTGTTAGTTGCTAATATTACTGTGAGTTATTTTACAGTGATATACGTTCCCTGTTTATTTCTTGAGCTATACTGGTGAAATCGAGCTGAACTGGCTATAAATGAAATTGAGATAACTTTAATCAGTATGAGTATTGATAATCAAATAATCCTTTTAGCTGTGAGCACATGGCGCTTGACTGTCCATAGCCTTTCTGACAAAAACGCAGGTGTTCTCAGTTGTAGCGACAACCGCACTCATACAGGGTATCAAATGCATGGTTGTATACGAGGGGTTTAGCGTACATTTAGTCCTCGAATGTACATTAACACACATTTAGTCCTCGAATGTACATTAACACACATTTAGTCCTCGAATGTACATTGACACACATTTAGTCCTCGAATGTACATTGACACACATTTAGTCCTCGAATGTATTTAACACACATTTAGTTCCCGAATGTACATTAACATACATTTAGTTCCCGAATGTACATTAACACGCATTTAGTCCCTCAATGTACATTAACACATTTTTAGTTCCCGAATGTACATTAACACATATTTAGTTCCCGAATGCACATTAACATACATTTAGTTCCCGAATGTACATTAACACACATTTAGTCCTCGAATGTACATTAACACACATTTAGTCCTCGAATGTACATTAACACACATTTAGTCCTCGAATGTACATTAACACACATTTAGTCCCCGAATGTACATTAACACACATTTAGTCCCTCAATGTACATTAACACACATTTAGTCCCTCAATGTACATTAACACACATTTAGTCCCCGAATGTACATTAACACACATTTAGTCCTCGAATGTACATTAACACACATTTAGTCCCCGAATGTACATTAACACACATTTAGTCCCTCAATGTACATTAACACACATTTAGTCCCCGAATGTAGATTAACACACATTTAGTCCCTCAATGTACATTAACACACATTTAGTCCCTCAATGTACATTAACACACATTTAGTCCCTCAATGTACATTAACACACATTTAGTCCCTCAATGTACATTAACACACATTTAGTCCCTCAATGTACATTAACACACATTTAGTCCCTCAATGTACATTAACACACATTTAGTCCCCGAATGTACATTAACACACATTTAGTCCCCGAATGTACATTAACACACATTTAGTCCCCGAATGTACATTAACACACATTTAGTCCCTCAATGTACATTAACACACATTTAGTCCCTCAAAGTACATTAACACACATTTAGTCCCCGAATGTAGATTAACACACATTTAGTCCCCGAATGTAGATTAACACACATTTAGTCCCCGAATGTACATTAACACACATTTAGTCCCCGAATGTACATTAACACACATTTAGTCCCCGAATGTACATTAACACACATTTAGTCCCTCAATGTACATTAACACACATTTAGTCCCCGAATGTACATTAACACACATTTAGTCCCTCAATGTACATTAACACACATTTAGTCCCCGAATGTACATTAACACACATTTAGTCCCCGAATGTACATTAACACACATTTAGTCCTCGAATGGACGCATTCTATTTCGTGAATCTCATGGTTGCCACTTTCTGCCAGAAGCACAACATACACATCTGCGCCAACTATTTTATTATTCTTGTCCGATTCATTGACACATCGGCAGTAATGTCACATTAGCCACCATGTCTGCCAAACAGAAATATGTTTCTACAACAATAAGAAGAAAACGATGGACTTATATTGAAAATACGTACTCGCTATTACTCAGTACTAGATGTGCGTATATAGGTGAGACTGGTAGGAGGCTTGCTGATCGATTCTGCTAGCACCTACACAGCATCAAACATCATTCGGACTATCCTGTCGACGTTGACTTCAATGGCACAGGACATCAGGATATTCAGGTGACGTCCATCAAAGCATGCTTCTCCGACGACCGGACCCGTCTGGCGCTTGAGAACCGCTATATATACGAATTTGGCACTCTGAAGCCTTTGGGAATTAATAAGCACCTTACATATGCATGATATCGAGTTGTTCCGTTATTTTTGTTTCTCGTTTTCACATGTATTTGCGTTTGCTTTTTTATATTTTCTATTTCTGTACATTTCCTGTTTTTGTCACATCTGACCTAAATTCTATCCGGCCATTTCGCTAGACATGTGAACGCAAGTTGTGTCGTCCCTACGTGTATGTTATCCTTGATAAAGGTCTTTCG
Source organism: Meghimatium bilineatum (assembly GCA_034231615.1). Taxonomy (NCBI): domain Eukaryota; kingdom Metazoa; phylum Mollusca; class Gastropoda; order Stylommatophora; family Philomycidae; genus Meghimatium; species Meghimatium bilineatum. The sequence continues at coordinate 63,754,825 of CM067321.1, read as the reverse complement.
GTCAAAACTTCGATTTGTGTGTGTCTATGCGTGTTTCGTGTTATTAGCAAAACTTCATTACCCCGTTTCAAGATTTTCCTGTTGGACTTTTATCGGACATATACTCAGAATTAATGAAACCAGACTGCCACTACAAGCATTAAAATGGGTACCAGATGGCAAAAGAAAAAGAGGAAGAACTAGATAGACTCATCAGAGAACAACCATCAAATAGGGTATGACTATGGGTTTCAACAACATACACGAATTACACACAGTAGCATCACATTGCTCTGGAGAGCTCTGGTTTCTGCCCTATGCACCGTATTCGGCGCTGAAAGAACATAGATAGATTTGGTCGAACTATAAGGATGTAAGAAACTCACAAGTCACAGTCAGAGCTCACGCTAATGAAAACACGTAACTTACGGAATCCCGTACGACCAAATATCCAGTTTAGAAACAACGGTGTCAAAAGTAACAAATAGCTATATTACTCGTAATTCCAGAAGATCGAAAAACAAACAGCTGGGCTCATGATCATCAATAGATGTCAGATCAAAGTCCAGGTTTGCTATCTTGTCATATTGACCTCAGATGATACACAGTAATAATAATGAATACACGTTACAAATCCAACTTACGTCAATTTGGTGCGATTTGCTTCATTTGATATTAATATGCGTCATCGATGCATAATTTTTAATTGTCTTTATTCAATGGGAAGAGAGAAAGAGAGAGAGAGAGAGAGAAAGAGAGAGTTAAAGAAATTTGGTAAATTTAGTATTGGTTTACTCTCAGATAGAGCCAGAATATAACAAATATAAAGAAAACACGATAAGGTACAGATCAAGAGGAAGACCAGGAAAGAATGTGTAGATGACATCAAGGGCATTTGAGACAAATATGGACATATATCAACAGAGGTAACGCATCTGGCAATGGAAAGTAAACTAAAGCTCCCACCCATAAGCTTAAATCTGGACCAGCAGTGTCACCATCCCCCTGGGGCTAGACATCAGACACTCACAAGACATATGCTACGTACAGACCCACAGGTAAGCAATTGCCCTAAGATGTCGAAGGGTGTGCATGCTGACGTTTCCCCAGATTCACTAGTTAAACATTATCTACCGCGGTGGTTAAGCCGTTCGCTTTATACACAGGGGGTCGCGGATTCAAATTCCACTCACGGCGTCTTGTTTATTAAGTGGATTTTTTTTCCGGAGATCCTTGGAAATTGTCACTTGAAGCTACGGAGATGCATGATATGCCTTGTACACTTGGCGGGAATTTTTAGATAGACAGAGAACATATGAGATAACTCGAGTACAATAAAGACAATTCCCTGCGCCTTTTGAAACATTATTTTGTTCGCTCCATAAGGACCCAGTTCTACTGGTATTACCTTCAATCATCAAAATATTTTTTTATGCCACGCTAATCACTGACTGAAGAACTTGATGATGTCACCGTGATATGTCCAAGATCATACGAGATCGTACAACACAAGGAACAAAAACATCAGAAATTACGTGAGATATATTCCATGAAAATTATTTTTAAAACATCAGAATATACGTGAGATATCTATGAAAATTATTTTTAAAAACATCAGAAATTACGTGAGATATATTCCATGAAAATTATTTTAAAAAACATCAGAAATTACGTGAGATATATTCCATGAAAATTATTTAAAAAAACATCAGAAATTACGTGAGATAACATCTATGAAAATTATTTTAAAAAACAAACAAATATATATTGCTTGTTGATCTCATGACGATGGAGCAAAATCTCCCAGCAACAAGAACTCACAGCATAAAAACTAGCTAGGAAAAAGATACTTTAGAGGAGTGACTGGCACCCTAAAACTTGACAACACTGCTGCACATCATTCATCACGGCATGAAATATACCAGGCACAAATCGGCAATCATTGCTGCGACGTTGTAGATAACAAGAGAAAAAATCAGTTTCACTGTCAACAACAGGCAGTCGCTTAGTAACGTTAGAACAAAGAGTTAACTACATATTTGACATTTAATGCTAATGTTTGAAATTGTTATCCACAACCAGAACAGCGTATCCCACGACAGTGTATCAAGTAATGAGTTATTGGAACGCTGGAGGGTTGTGGGAATATGTCAATTTTAAAATGTCATTCTCTTGAGATTTATGTTTTGTCATGTTTGTCATTTAATAAATTTGAACATTTTATTAAAAGTTAAAAGGGTGAGACCATATTTAAACAGAAATTTGGCTATATTCAGTTTCAAATATCTTGCAACCACGAAAAAAATGTTATTTTAAATTATGTCTCTACGTTTGAATATTTGGCGTATGTCATAGATCTCCATGTTTCTCGTTTCATTGCAATTTGCTTTAAGTCTTCATTGTTTCTGATACCGATGGTGAAACGTTCTCTTGTAATAATTATAGGTAAAGTTTCGAATATTTCACCACTCATAGCAAAATCAGGAAAGCCTCATACTATCTGGGAACAAGAGATTGTGCCAAATGTTGAAGAGGTTTTAAAAACAGGCCTGCACAAGCCTGCATATGATATACTCAGAAGAATTCCTTTGAGAAAAAAAACACAGTTCAAAGACGTATTGATGAAATGAGTCATGACGTTGAAAACGTATATGTAATTATATACAAACGAACCATTTCTCAATTTAACTGCATACGTTAACGTTGCCTGGTAATGAAGCAGTAGTAGTGGTGTATGATTGTTTTGTTTTTTTATGGAACAGGAAATTCAAGAAGAACTTTCTCTTTGCGAGAACTTTGACAACAGACACTAAAAGTGAATTAATATTCACTGTTTTCAATGATTATTTCATTGAAAAAAGCGATCCCTATATCAAATATAATATCGACAGCAACAGTTGGAGCACCAGCCATGTTTAGGCCCTATCTATTTTCTTTAAACATTTAAAGCAAAATGTAACCGGGTTATTTACAATTAACTGTGTCATTCATGGACAACATTTAGTAGCTAAAAATCTATGTGCCAGATTGCATCAATCTCTTCAATTTGCCATAGATGCAGTAAGCAAGTAAGCATCTCCTCCAGAGATATCAACAGACCACAATATTTCACCTCAGAACAGGCCACTGCAACTGTTGGGTCACCTTTATCGATTAAGGATATCATACACAGATGAATGTCCATGTGGATCCGGAACCAAGACTCCAGAACACATACTGCCCAACATACAAAGAGCATAGACAGCAGACCTGGCCAGAGGATACAGACTTGAGGCAAAAGCTATGGGACAGCCGCTCTGACCTGGAGAAGACAGTGGACTTTGTCTTGACGACAGGTCTGACGGTATAGCATGACCACATGCTGAACGCAGAAGAAGAAGAAGAAGTAAGCAAGAATAGTAGCAGCGTGTTGAATTCTAGGTTTTTTTGCGAAGGTGTATGAAGAAAATGACGATGACTTTCATCAATTGCTCCTTCACAATGACATTCGCTGTCTCCAGAAAGGTCATATTTGACAAGTATTCTTTCACGTTTTCACGTCACAAACATTATTTTTGAATTTACTTGCATTGTGTTTTCTCAATAAAGGTATGAATATATATTGTGCATGTTATTTATTTTACAATTGTCCAATCTATAAAGAAAAAAATTATAAAAACAAAAGCGATGAGCTGTTAAAAACACATTTTAAGTGAATATATTTAGGTATATACAATATTCGGCAGGCATCAATCAATCAATAAACTCATAACCCTTCAGGGTCGGAGGGGCACCACATTGGATGCTTCAGCAAACAGAGTCCTCCAGCGAATTCTATCCTCAGCGATGCGGATGAGTGTGGAAATATCATGCCCTGTCCATTCCTTGATGTTGTCTGTCCATGTCTTTATTGGACTTCCTCTGCTTCTTCCACCCTCGACAGTTCCCAACAGTATTGTTTTTGACAAGGAATCGTGCCTGCATATATGTCCGAACCATGCTAGTTTTCGTCGTTTCACTATTGAAAGAAATTGTTCCTGAACACCTGCACACATCTCTACTTTATTTCTTACGGACACATTGGTCTTATGTTCCCTATAGGAAATTCGTAGAATTCTTCTGTAGCATTTGTACTCGAAAGCCTGTAATCTTCTCTCCGTGTCCGCAGTGAGTGTCCAACTCTCACAACCATACAACACAACAGAAAGCACCAGCGACTTATACAGTTTGATTTTCACTCCAACACTGATGTTGCTTTTCCAAATCATAGTTAGCCTTGACAATGATGCTAAAGCCATCTCCAGCCTTACTTTTAGTTCTGCTTTGTATTTACCATCGCTGCATATATTGGATCCGAGGTATTTGAAGGTATTCACCTCCTCAAGCTTATGTCCATTCATCATATTAGTCTGGTTTTCTGTGTCTCTGCTGTTTACCAAGATTTCGTTCTTATCCGTATTGATTTCCATTCCGTACTTGCTGGTAACTTTTTCCAATTTTGATGTTAATTCTTGCAATGAATTCTGACCCAGCTATAAGATCAATATCATCAGCGAAACGCAAGTTGCAAATAGGGCGACCTCCGATCGATATAGATGTGTTGTAATCATGTAATGTCTCTTGTATGATGTTCTCTAAATTCATACACCCCCATGCTCTAGGCAGGCATGAGGGTGTATGAAAAACAAGAAAATAGGCAAGGGGGTATACAGGTTAAAAATTGTAAACCATACATTGAACCAGGTCCGCTTTAGCGACACCGAATCGCATTGCAACTCAAGTAAACTGGTTTTCCGTACTTGACCAACCACATCCCCCTAAAAAGATGTGATCTCGTCAAGACATTCATCCTGTGTACTCTAGTCACTGAGAACGGACCAATCGAGACAAGGACTTTTACAACAACGAATACCCCGTGCAAGTATTGATGTATTCTCAGGCACACACACACATAGAACATCAGTACTCGTACTATAAGGACATATAAACCTGCTTATAAACATAAATAACATAGAGATATACTGTACAATGTTGTCCCAGAACAACGTTGCTTCAAATAATAGCTTATACAAGTAAATTCAAGTAGGAAGCTTACGGGAATTTAACCTGAATTCTACGTTCTACCTGAACTGAACTGGTTCAATTCATGTCAGCCTTAAGAATTATTTTAATTTATCCTCATACTTCCTACTTATATATTCAAAGTTACTTGTGTGTGTGTAATTTTCTATTCCCAATCATAGTACACACGACGTGCATGAGATCGTGTGGGTATTATAATACAGTTTTAACATTGGTAAATCATTTAGGTATAATAATAATACATATAACTTTTAAATATAATTTATGTGCATGTTACGCGAGAAATTGTTTAAAGGGTTCAGCTAGAGCAACAAGAAAATAACCAGAAACACTGGATTACAGGAAACAATCACTTATAATCACTGATACACTTTTACTCTATTCTCTTCATTTAATCTTCATTTAGTGGTGAGCATGGCTGTGTGGTTAGAACGCCATTCTAAGACCATTGAGGTCCCGGTTTCAATCCACGGTTGGGACAGGACTTTGTCTTTCGGAAGTACAATCAAAATTCTTCCTGTACATGTTGCGACGTCTGCTATGGCAAAGCGGTCTTTATTTCCATAGCCCATAGAAAAACTCTCATTCAATCCTTCACAGGAAAACATGCAGTAACGGAAGTGATTTTTTCTTCTCATTTTCTTCCATATCTCCCAACTACCCACTGTCATCTACTTTGATATCTCACATGGATTCCAATATTTACTGCATATTCCACTTTATGTGAATGGTTTATTCTTTTCATTACTCCATTTACTCCATAATTATTTTCCATCTCCAAAACATGTTTTGTAATGTCAGGGCCGTAGTTACTTTCGCTAAGCAAGTGTTTTTTTTTAGCTAACTAAATCGCCTAGTTTTAGTGTTGTTTTTAGCTAACTAATAATCCCTTAGTTTTAGTGGGGATTTTGGCTAACTAATCCCACAGTTTTGGTGAGCTTTTTTGTGAGCACAAATTAGACGGCATGAGTGTGGTTGTGTGTGTAGTGGTTTACTCTCCATCCACTGTATTTGTTATCCATTACTAAGTCACGTCCTCTTTAATTGAAAAGGGAACGGGTGCCTTTAACACAACACCCTCTTATCTACAGCCTTGTGTATCCTCTAATATCTCCTAGAGCTCAGACTTTACCTATTACTCTATTCTCTTACTCTTTTTCTCCTCTTCTTGTCATAAGGTTCGCTACTCGCTGTGCTATAAGAGTGTTTCCATGTATGTGCGTCAGTGGTTCTATTTCTGATGAAGAATTCTAGTCGAAACGCCGTCTCTCTTTGACTTAAATAAAGATCAAAAGTGTCACTATACACGTACATGTAAGCATATAATAGGGGATAGGATCAAGCATGTTAGGCTTGTTGTGATAACAATCTCTCAAGCCTGTTAACATTTACGTGACAGTGTATGGTTCTTTCAGATTATTTTCAAGTATGTTAAAACAGAAGTAGTGGTTATTTCAAAGAAACAAAATACCACACATTGCAAGATCAACGTGAATGATGTATTTAAACAGGTTCACCAATTCAAATAGTTAAGTGCAACAATTACAGCAGATGGAAGAAGTTCAACAGAAATAAGAATCAGAATAGGGCAGGCAAAAATAACATTACAAAAAATATAATGTGTAATATGACCTTGTCATTAGAGGTGAGAAAGAGAGTTCTGCAGTGCTATTTAACACCTATACTAACATATTGATGCGAGTCTTGGGCAATAAACAAACTGGAAAGTGGGACATTAGAGGCAATAGAGATGCGGTACTACAGAAGAATGCTGAGAATACCATGGACTGCCAGGAAAACTAATGTAGAGGTGTTGAAATAGTTAAATGCGAGAAAGGGCTTAATCAATAATATAAGAAAAAGACAATATGCATTTTTTGGACACTTTATGAGACGAGAAGGTTTAGAGAATACAGTAACAGCATACAAGATTGAAGGCAACAGAGACAGATGGTGATAAAATATTAGACAGTTTAACAACCTAACACTGAAGGGAACCAACAAGGATCTTGATACATAATGCTGGAGATAGAGAGCTGCGGAGAACCATGATCCCCTACACCAGCCGGCATGTCTCCTGATGATGATGTTAAAAAAAATACCCGATTCACATTTTTAAGATGTAGCGAGAAAGAAAAGGAAGAAATGTTGTGTATATTACTACAACAACCAGATAATGACAATGTAAGTAATACTTGTTACTACTTCCACCAAAAACGACAATTTAATACATGTTTAATACTACTAGCATCACCTCTGTGCGAGTTAGTCAGATTTATAGACGAAATATGGCTTCAGATATAGGCATGTTCCAGGTGAACGAAAGAAGAAGAACTACTGGTATCAAAAAAGTACTGACATTTTTACAAATTTACAATAAGCACTAAAAGAAGACAATTTTAACATGTTTATTCCTACATGTACGAAAAGAAGTCAATTTTAACATGTTTATTCCTACATGTACGAAAAGAAGTCAATTTTTGTCTATTTCAATATTGCTTCTACCAGAAGAAGCCAATTTCAAAATGTGTATTACTACCTGTACCAAAAGAAGTAAATTTTAACATGTTTATTACTACCTGTACCAAAAGAAGTGAATTTTAACATGTTTATTACTTCCTGTACCAAAAGAAGTAAATTTTAACATGTGAATTACTTCCTGTACCAAAAGAAGTAAATTTTAACATGTTTATTACTTCCTGTACCAAAAGAAGTAAATTTTAACATGTTTATTACTTCCTGTACCAAAAGAAGTACGGTAACTTTTATCTTCTTTTATTACTGTCTGCACTAAAAGAAGTCAATTTTAGTCAATTTTAACATACATATTGGTTCTTAACCGGTTAGCACGGGAGTACCTTAAGCCAAGGTAGTAAATTCCTATAGAAAATCTAAAGGGAAGATCCTAAGCAGTTGATGGTGAAATAAGCCATCTGGCATCTCCCGCAGTTCTGCAGGTTTGCAAGCGTATTGGCATTGCCTTTTCATTGGAACTAATCAACAGACTCGAGGGGGGGGGGGGTTAGTACAAATGAGCAAGGCACTTTCTCCATAAAAATTGCCTGAGCAAGCAGTCACGAGTGAAGCGAAAGGGTTATGTGTCTCGCAATGTACACTGGCCTGCTTCCTGACTGTAAAAGCGCATGGGGTCACCATTACTTCTTGTACAAAACATTAGTGCCTGTACCCAATAGACATCGAGTTTAAATTTTATTACAGACTTCACCACAAAGAGTCAATTTTAACATGTTTATTACAGCTTTTATAAAAAAGAGTCAATTTTAACTTGTTTATTACAGCTTTTACGTCAATTTTAACTTGTTTATTACAGCTTTTACGTCAATTTTAACATGTTTACTATAACTTATACCAAAAAGAGTCCATTTTAACATGTTAATTATAGCCTTTATCAAAAAGGGTCGATTTTAAAATGTTTATTACATGTTTATTTACCAAATATTACTATATGTACACACAAAAATGTATATTTTAAAATGTTTATTACTGTCTATCTATGCGACGTGTTCTTTGCAGAACGTTGTCCACACTGCCACTGTATAGACCTCCAAGTTCTGTAGTAGCTGTACAGCCTCTTCCAGTGTAATATTCAGAAGGTCTTCGATATCCTGTGCTCATCATAGTCTTGAGTCTACCGATTGTGTCTTTCTATATGTCCAAAATATGTTCGCTTGCTTTTTTGATAGTTTTGAGGAGCCAATAATGTTAAGGACAACTGTGTTGAATAATTTCTATGTCCATGTTATTCTACGTTTTAAATAGCATTTCAGTTAAAATGCTGATATTTTCTTTTCCATTGCATGGATCATTGACATAGCCTCACAATGCTATGTCACAACTGGGAATACATACGTTCTTAATAGTTGTAATTTAATTTTTCGATTTGTCCTTTGACATAGATTTTATAACCGTGATGCTTTTTTTGTAAAACCATTATTGATTTCTTTCGGATCACTGTTGTACAATGTCATTCGATGTTAATGGTTGAGCCGATATCTTGAAAGTTATTGACATTTTTTAATTGTTCGTTATCGACAGTTATTGTAGTTGAGAGACTATTTCTGCTGATATGCATTATTTTGATCTGATTTACAGTGAGGAAAATATTTTGAGCAACTCTATGTTGTTTCTTTGTTTTCGCTTTATATTCCTTTATGTCTTGCAACGTCAGGAGTGGAAGAGTTCTCTAGACACGGCCTTTTTGTGTGTAGTGGATATGTTTGTTTTAGTTGAGTCTTTCATTTTTGAAATCCATCTTTTGCATGGCCTGCCCCTGGCTTTGTATTTTATGGCTATGTTGTTTAACTGACATAATTGTGCTCTAAACGTGTGGGAGCTACTTGATATGAGCGTTGCTTCGTCTACCTACCCATAACTGCCTGAAATAGAAGACCTCTACACAGAATTAATTAGGTCTTCATCGGTAACTTTATTTGGCTTATTGTCATGTTTTCTGTTACTCACTATATATTTGGAGTCGTGTTCCAAAAATAGCCATGGAGACTCCCAAGTGTATATATATATATATATATATATATATATATATATATATATATATATATATATATATATATATATATATATATAGTGAGCTAGGGAAACACGACAATAATTTAAAAAATTCCTATAATAAACTCCAAATTAATTCTGTGCAGAGGTCTTCTATACTGCATTTTGTCATGGCTTACCTAACTTCTGGAAAGTCGTGACCACATGTATTACGGGGCTGAAACTGTTCATAGTGTAAGTCTCCTTGTGCGTACCACATGCATGTTTTATATGTATACATTAAACAAATGTGGTCGCGGATACCTTGTTGGTTCTGCAACCAGTGGGTGTTTCTGTCTCGATGCGAACAGTTGCCTGGAAAGCTTCTTAATGATGGGCGATGTAAAATATGTTACACGGTCAGTTACATGAGCAGTCAATAAATTAAACAGGTGTAGTGTTATCTATGATTTTGTCAATTATCTAGACTTCTCTATTATACTTATCATGTTGACGATGCGATCTCTAGTATCTTTATATACCTTGCTTTACCGTACTCTAAATTCTGCCTGAGCTATGGTCATTTCGCTCTCCATGTCACTATTCTTTACAAAATTATTTTGAAAAGCACCCTGCCTTGCTGATGTGCGTAGATATGTGTGTTTATATATATATGAAATTATGTACGATCACAGAATATATATATATATATATATTGTTTACTGTACACTGTAATGTTTAATTATCTTTAGCAGTAATCTATCAATCTATCGTCATATTCACATGTGCCGTGAAGCGTCGTGGGGGGGGGGGGGTTTGTTTGGAGTTTTTTTGTCTTTGGCCATTTGGGTTTTATATGATTATTGTCATATGTGTACATGCATTAAACAGATCAAGAATACAGGTCTGATTAATTTCAAGCAGTTAGAATCGAAAGTGTGACTTCTGATAGTGGGTAGATAAAACATACAGCTAACATGTAAACTGGTTAACAAAACAATCAACGTAACAATAACTGTAGTGTGCTATTAACCCCCATAGAAGCAATTATTATAAGTGAAACTGGTTCTGAATAGTCCAAGCGCTTTGACATTTCTTCCTATATGCCGCTACCACTAAACGTGACACCAATCGTTTAAACACAACAAAGGTAATCATAGGAGGCCCGACTAGGTCTTTCAATAGAACGGATTTAACTATTCAAACATTGTTAACTTATTTCTTATTGAAAAGAATATTTTCAAAAAATATCACGCTACACCTAAATGTTTTCATGAACTATTCAGTTCCTACTTGCCGAATCATGATTTGCTAAGTGCTTGAAGAAACAACATGACTACTGAATATTTAAAAGTTTCAATCGTTGGTAAATGCTAACTGAATTCTAACAGAATTTTCTAAAGTGGATGTAAAAAAATGGTCATCATCACTTGGGATGGACGAACACACACAAATGCTACAGAAGTTATTACGCTTGCTTAAAATATGTCTATATCTGTACTTGTATCGCTTCAATAAACCTCATTGTCTTCTGCAGCTCATACAGAGGCCAATATAACTTTGAATCAATTGGAATACATCCACGTATCTGCCTACCTATAGATCTAAAATCATCAATCTACTCATACATCAACTTATCTGCCTACCTATAGATCTAAAATCATTAATCTACGAATACATCAATTTATCTGCCTACCTATAGATCTAAAATCATCAATCTACTCATACATCAACTTATCTGCCTACCTATAGATCTAAAATCATCAATCTACGCATACATCAATTTATCTGCCTACCTATAGATCTAAAATCATCAATCTACTCATACATCAACTTATCTGCCTACCTATAGATCTAAAATCATCAATCTACGCATACATCAATTTATCTGGCTACCTGGAGATCTAAAATCATCAAACTACTCATACATCTATTTATCTGCCTACCTATAGATCTAAAATCATCAAACTACTCATACATCTATTTATCTGGCTACCTGGAGATCTAAAATCATCAAACTACTCATACATCTATTTATCTGCCTACCTATAGATCTAAAATCATCAAACTACTCATACATCTATTTATCTGGCTACCTGGAGATCTAAAATCATCAATCTACGCATACATCTATTTATCTGGCTACCTGGAGATCTAAAATCATCAAACTACTCATACATCTATTTATCTGCCTACCTATAGATCTAAAATCATCAAACTACTCATACATCAATTTATCTGCCTACCTATAGATCTAAAATCATCAAACTACTCATACATCAATTTATCTGCCTACCTGGAGATCTAAAATCATCAAACTACTCATACATCAATTTATCTGCCTACCTGGAGATCTAAAATCATCAAACTACTCATACATCAATTTATCTACCTACCTGGAGATCTAAAATCATCAAACTACTCATACATCTATTTATCTGGCTACCTGGAGATCTAAAATCATCAATCTACGCATACATCTATTTATCTGGCTACCTGGAGATCTAAAATCATCAAACTACGCATACATCTATTTATCTGGCTACCTGGAGATCTAAAATCATCAAACTACTCATACATCTATTTATCTGGCTACCTGGAGATCTAAAATCATCAAACTACTCATACATCTATTTATCTGGCTACCTGGAGATATAAAATCATCAATCTACGCATATATCAATTTATCTGCATACCTATAGATCTAAAATCATCAAACTACTCATACATCAATTTATCTGCCTACCTATGATCTAAAATCATCAAACTACTCATACATCAATTTATCTGCCTACCTATAGATCTAAAATCATCAAACTACTCATACATCAATTTATCTGCCTACCTATAGATCTAAAATCATCAAACTACTCATAAATCAATTTATCTGCCTACCTGGAGATCTAAAATCATCAAAATACTCATACATCCACTTATCTGCCTACCTGGAGATCTAAAATCATCAAACTACTCATACATCAATTTATCTGCCTACCTGGAGATCTAAAATCATCAAACTACTCATACATCCACTTATCTGCCTACCTGGAGATCTAAAATCATCAAAATACTCATACATCCACTTATCTGCCTATCTGGAGATCTAAAATCATCAAACTACTCATACATCCACTTATCTGCCTACCTGGAGATCTAAAATCATCAAACTACTCATACATCCACTTATCTGCCTATCTGGAGATCTAAAATCATCAAACTACTCATACATCCACTTATCTGCCTATCTGGAGATCTAAAATCATCAAACTACTCATACATCTATTTATCTGGCTACCTGGAGATCTAAAATCATCAATCTACGCATACATCTATTTATCTGGCTACCTGGAGATCTAAAATCATCAAACTACGCATACATCTATTTATCTGGCTACCTGGAGATCTAAAATCATCAAACTACGCATACATCTATTTATCTGGCTACCTGGAGATCTAAAATCATCAAACTACGCATACAACTATTTATCTGGCTACCTGGAGATCTAAAATCATCAAACTACTCATACATCTATTTATCTGGCTACCTGGAGATCTAAAATCATCAAACTACTCATACATCTATTTATCTGGCTACCTGGAGATATAAAATCATCAATCTACGCATATATCAATTTATCTGCATACCTATAGATCTAAAATCATCAAACTACTCATACATCAATTTATCTGCCTACCTATGATCTAAAATCATCAAACTACTCATACATCAATTTATCTGCCTACCTATAGATCTAAAATCATCAAACTACTCATACATCAATTTATCTGCCTACCTATAGATCTAAAATCATCAAACTACTCATACATCAATTTATCTGCCTACCTGGAGATCTAAAATCATCAAACTACTCATACATCCACTTATCTCCTACCTGGAGATCTAAAATCATCAAACTACTCATACATCCACTTATCTGCCTACCTTTTTTTAAATTGGTAGCATATCCTATCCAGGACGTAGCTATCAACCCAGCATTTGTTGTCTGTGGTGATTTTCTAGGCAATATAAATACGTTCAGTAGGTAGCCATTGCTTTCTGAACGGTCCGGATGCACAATTGCCTGTGGTGAGGATCGAACTCGGTACCTTCGCCGTCACAGACGCGCTCTGTACCACTTCGCCACAGAGCCGGACACTGCTCTACCTAGAGATCTAAAATCATCAATCTACTCATACATCCACTTATCTGCCTACCTGGAGATCTAAAATCATCAATCTACTCATACATCCACTTATCTGCCTACCTGGAGATCTAAAATCATCAATCTACTCATACATCCACTTATCTGCCTACCTAGAGATCTAAAAAAAAATTTATCAGACCACGTACTCTTCGACATCTGCTATCGCAGGCAGATGACTTTTCAGTCTACAAGCAGAACTGTGTTACGGCATGACTGTCAACAATATAAGACCTATTGTCTAATTGGAAATCTAGCCTTCTGAAATTACTCATTTGACTATTCTTTTGATTTTTATTGGCTGTCACACACAATATAATCATAGTACACTGAGAAGAAATCATTGACTAAAGTAATAATACAACTAGATAAAGCGTGTCGAAAATGAACGGGTGTCAGGGCACAGCTACACTCGAAACCACAAGACATAATTATATACACAGATGGTTCGATTAACAGAAACACAAATAAAAGTAGTTGGGGTTTTGTTGCCTACAGAAACGGCGTGAAGTTGCTTGAGAAATCTTCAGCATATTCCACTGTCACTTCGAGCATGAGGATGGAGAAAGAGGGAGTTACAGCAGCACTTACTTGGTTGATAAATGATACATCAACACACTCGGTAATACTCAGACTCTCAACGCATGCTGCGCAAGATTGAAAAGTTCATGCTGAGAAAAGAATGGTGGGATTTATTGAACAACTCAACTTTCCAGAGCATTACATGGATATACTGCCCTGGTCATGCTTGAGTCAGAGGAAACGATAGACGGCACATTGCTGAGAAGAGATAAAGTAGACTTAATGAAGGCAGTAATAAACTCATTTCAAGATGAAGATGGTGTCAATGAGGCTGAGAACGTACACATACAGAGAATGTTAGAAATTGGAATATCTAGAGGTGAGGGAAGGAAAAGTAAATTTTTTGGAAAGTCCCGAAGATCAACATCTGATCGGAACTCTGAGTCTACATACACTAGGATGGCTGCTGGAGCGGAGGGCGGAGAACTTACTGGAATGGGACATTCCAGTAAGTGCTGTGAAGCCAGTTTCTAATCAAGATTTAATCATAGTGACCAATAAAAATCACGGGAATAGTCAACAGATTCATTAAGAAGGCTCATTTTCCCAATTAGCCAGTGAGTCTTATAATGTAGACAGCAATGATGACAGGTTCTGAAACTGATTCTTTCACCTATTCTTCTATCTTGGTGAAATTCTCAGATCAAAACAATACATCAACATCCCGAACATAAATCACGAGCATGACGCAACAGATTATCAAAACTGGACAAAAAAATCCGTGTCATGTGTCCGAGATCAAGTACAATAAAAGGTGTGTCGTAAGCAGATATCTTCCGCATAGGACATACCAACTGTTGTTGGAATATTGCTAGAGATAATGTGACAGATTGTGCAAACATAAACACACTTTCTCAGTATTTTTGTTGTTGAATAATTTAGTGTACTCCAGTTGTACAATATTGAACATGTATTTACTACCTTACTTCAGTTTGATTAAAACAGTGCACTAACAAAACTCAACTGCACAAAGATCAGGGTACAAAGCCAGAGGAAGACCAAGATAAAGATAGGATACGTCAGGGACATCCTGAACAAACACGGTCATAGCACAGCCCAGGCTACACATCTGGCCTGGAACACAAGCTTGAGATCCAATTACCCCTACGCTTAACGACAAGAGTGGATAACAAACCACCTGGGGAAAGACAATAGACTGCAAAAAGGAAGTAAGAGCAAGTAGCTCCTAATTCCTGGGGATCGTAACAAACAAACTACAAAAAAAGGAATGTATTTTACTGTAAAGACAACAGTGGAGTCCCTCTATAGCGCATTATTTTATAATACCTTTCCCGGCCAATCTCTAGTATAGGTCTCCGTTGTGACCTTTGTTCTAGTTTTCGTGGTATTACCTAACCTTTGCAGTGTTAGATAAGTTGGGTAATGTTATAGATATTGGTGGGGCGGGGGTAGGGAGAGAGGAGCCAAGGGATTAGATTTAATTTATAGATTTGTTGGGGGGGGGGGGGGGTTAAGGATTAGAATTAGCATTTAGAATTAATAATTAATTCTCTAAGAATTCTCGTCTGGGGCGTCTGTTAATATAATTGGCTTTTCAAGGGAACTCAGTTACGTTAATGTAAACAGCGCGCTAATTATAGCCCAACGGAGACCTATTTTCACCCCTTTCCCTATATAACAACACTTTCAAAAATCGCCAGTTATATTTATTATATATTGTTTCTACGGTGTACAGCAATTGCTGTTATTACATACATATTTTATAGGTCCGGACGATGTTGTTATAACGGGTTTCCATTGCAATAGTTTACAGAACTACATCATATTTTTTCTGAAACCTCCTGAAACTTTGGAGTTGCGTACAATTTACTCTAAGCAGTCCAGGCATTGATCTTCGGCAGACTTTACCACAGTAGATAGATATCATGTTGTGGCGTAGTGGGCACAACATCTCATCTCCTTAGCTACCTCTTAAGACATCCATGGTAGATGGGAGGGTTACTATTTATTTGAATCTGTTCCAATGACCTGGTACACATGATCTATTTGAGAAATGTATAATTCTCTTTTTTGTACAAAACTGCTTACACCGGTCCGGAATACAAAGGATATAATGATAAATAGAGCAAAGATTATATTATTGAAAAGATACACCACAACACAATGGTATCATCCCCAAAATTGATCACGACATTCAATGTGCTTATTGTGAAAGAACCTGCATACAGCTCGGATGTGTTTCACTCGTCACATCGTGCTATCCCATGCATTGTTATGTATTTATCAATACCCGTAATCATGGAATCGCAAACATGGGAGTTTATGGAAATGTCACTTGTGCAGTATTTCTGGTGTTCCTAATCAAGAGTCCATAATCACATCTAATTCGTCAGTGTCGTAGAGGCACTGTAATGAATGCATCAACACACAGAATATGGGTTGTAGAATACAACATTATGCTGTATTTTTGCACTTCGTACCTATTAGCTTCCACAAGAATCATTGTGTATTTCAGGACAAATCTATTACCATATTCTGCATAAAAAATTGTTCCTGTAAACGTCGCGGCGACAACTATGGCAAAGCGGCCTTGGTACAATACAAGAATCAGTGGACAGGTTTCTACGGAACAAATAGCTAACATAATTAAACGGAAAGAAATTCCTATAAAGACGCATATACCGACGCATCCAATATTCGACGTTTCGCGATGAGAGCCACTGAGTGGGAGGTGGATGACCATTTCATTGCGCGCAAATAGCTAGATCGGTATTTAAGTTACGACTTTTCAAGTTTCCGAGATAGTACAATAACATATGAAATTAAAAAGTTGGTATGTTGTCGCGTGATTTGTCCGCTGATTCTTGTATTGTACCGCGGCCTTTAGTCCAAGTCAAAAAGGCTCCCTGCACCCCTTCACAAGAAAATACGCTGTAATTAAAGTTTTTTTTTAAATTATTTAATAATAAACTTATAGGACATTGGTTTTCGACTGTTGCATATTTAGGCGCCAGTTTTAATCGCATTGTTAGTACAATGTGAACGATCTGTTTTCAAACAACGAACAATTTGGACCAATTTCTGTTTATGAGACGAGACTACTAACCACTCTGCCACCGAGACGCCAAAAAATATTTTACTTAAGGAAAATACTAAAGGTCAATCAATATAGCCATATTCAATGAAACCTGATTATTTTCTGTACATATATAAAACTATCTACCAATCTCAACTAGATCACAGGTGTGACACTTTGTACAACATTATCTGTTTGATATTCCTTTACAATTTATGGCGTAGGATACGTAGATTCCCGTGTTAATAAATCAGGTATCAGCCTTATTCAAAAATTTACGATTGTGCAGCTACTTCAAAGACATTTCGAGACTTCAGCGACAGATCGAGATATCTAACTAGTCGATATATATGTACTTAGTTGAATATCTATAGTGAAAACAGCGGTAGAAACACTTTCAACGTATTCTAATGTATGCAAACTGGTAAACATGCACACATGGTCATTGTTTGTTTTTTTGGCAAGGGAATGAGATTCTTACTAACTTTAAAATAATAAAACACTGAGCACTTTGTTGTGAGTTTTTTCTTGTTGTTTTGGATACTTTTATTTTCTGGGTGAGTCCCTATTGCGTAAAGGGGCTGATTGAGAGAGAAAAATGTTGTTTTCCTAGGTACGTCGCTAGGGAGTGAAGTCTTCTAGCCTCACCTTCCTCCCTTATGTATGCCCTTGCATATACATACACTCACTCTCAAACAGTTATGTAGAATACAATTACCTACCAGACGGTGGTACATGATGCTTGAAGGTCACACAGGTAAGAAGCTGACCGCACAATAGTAAATACGTGGAATATCAGCTCAGTTCTTAACTTCACCTTTCTTCCGTGGATATAGTACTAGAATCCGGTGTGTACACAGAATATATAGTACGAACTTGTTATGTCCGCTGGAGTTAGGTAGTTGATGTGTTGTATGGCTAGTTACTTAGATGTATGGCGAGATTTCCCCCCTAACTAATAATAGATTGTGTTAACATAACCAGTTTCACATCACTTGTTGCTGATCTATAATTATATAATTTGTTAATGGTTATTGATCAAGCTAAATAAGTCATGACAGTCGACAATATAATATAAGGCGTGGGCTAATTGTGAATCATCATTCTAAAGTGGCGCATTTGATATTTCAGTGATTTTCATTTGATGTCTACACAAAGTAACCAATGAACATCAAGGTAAAAGTAAAATGATTAGCTTTTAGAACGATGATTACCAATGAGCCAGCAGGACTAAAATTGACGAGAAACAAATAAAAAGTAGAACATCGGTCAGAATTTACAGCGTCTTTGATGTAGACCAGTGTTTAAATATACAAGTAATGAAGATCTGGTCTTATCTCGCTCCGGTCAGACACGTAAGGTGACCAGTGTCTCTCAGTGAAATGTGAATATGCAGGTGTATACTTCTAATCGATAGATTGAAGTTCATCTGTATCCATCCATAAGACTTAACCCGTCAGTGTTATAGGATTTTATTCGATACACTCAATCCTCCAGCGATATTTATCTCGAGAGAGAGAGAGAGAGAGAGAGATGCGGATGAGTGAGAAAAAATCGTGACCGGTTCCTTTTTGATATTTTCTGTCCATGATTTTCTTTATCTTCCTCTGCTTCTTCCATCGTCGACCATTCCCTGCAAGATATTTTTAAATTTTTTTTCCGTGCACTTAATTCGTTCCTCATTTTGTCTTTCGTTGCCCATCACACATATCTACAATATGGAATGAACTGATTCTTTCGTCTGGAATGTGCCTTTACTGATTCATTCAATGAAGTGTCATCCCCTATTAACCTATTATGAGTACATAATTCAAACGTGTATGAACAGAAATTGTTATATATTCTGCAATCTCAAACCTACTAGTCCTTTCTTTTGCTGTTTGCATGATTGTATCCTACATATACTTATCAGTTCATTGCAGTGTTATCCTCCAGTAGGCAATCATGTATTACTTTCAATATTACATTTTACTTATTATAAAGACAATTCAGGTGTATATGTTCATTGTGTATTCGCTTCAATAGAGTCCGGCTATGTGGCGGTGAAGTATAGAGCGCTTCTGTGACGGTGAAGGTATCAGGTTAAAATCCCTGAACGTAAATACTGCCAAGACAATCACTACATCAAAAAACGCGTTGATGGTTACATCATGTATAGGATATTCATTCTGTTTTCCTTTAGCGCTGATGTTAGCGGTCAGATCTCGCCAATTCTGTCCGTTCAAAGCTATTCTGTGCAGTTCTTGAATAGTATGAATATTGTTAGTTTTTATATCTCTAAGTATTGTTCTTCTGAGTGTCCTTTAGTATTGTCCTTTGGTCTACCCTTGGTTCTTCTGCCTGTTGGTATCCATGCAAGACATTGGTGGTGTATTCTGTTATTGTCTGAGCGTAGGACATGTCCGATATAGGACCAATGGCGTTTTCTAATAACATCTGTGATGTAGTTTTGTTATGTCTCTTCTCTGATTTTTCATTCAATTTGAATTCGCTCCAGTGGGTGTTAGTTATCCTACGAAGATATTTGTTTTCGAAACTCAAAAGTTTCTTTTATGAAGATAAAGAACTTTTTCAGCCCTCACGTCCATATGACATCACTAGAATGGCGCAGAAATTAAATAAGTGCATTAGGATATACTAGAAATTTTTTTTAATACAGGTAAACATATCATAAATATTTAATTACACACATTTTCCTTGTATGAATGTATAATACTATATTAAACATATAATTTCCAGTCTTAGGTAAATTGACAAAATTCGTAAAAAAAATTCTAAACAAATGCCATCTGGATAAGAATTGATCCAAATCACAATATTAGGCAGTATCGTGTGTTTAATGGCGAGATAAGACGATAATCCCCTTATCATGACAGCAAGGGTAACATCGTACGACATTCAACTGAACGTTACTCTATTATGAAAGTCACCATCTCTATAGATTGCAAAGCTAGTGCACTAAACACTTATCTGCAGCAATTCCATATTAGTAATACTATCAATTATATAGAAGCACAATTCTTCCCAGCGTAAATATAAGCAAATTACTGTTAGAAATCATATGTATGGGTAAGATACACGTATGTGTGTGTGTGTGACATATTTGGAAAAGAGGCGTTAAGAGAGTTATAATGAGATCTTACAGAAAACATTACCCCGTATTCAAAGACAGCTGTGATGTGTGTGTGTGTTTTGTGTGTGTGTGTGTGTATATATGAGTGCCTGTTAATGTCACCACTAGGTAGTACTAGTGTGGCGCTAACATAAATATATCTACAACACGGACAACCACGTCAAAGACTACTCAATCCGCCAGTAATGTGTAGATGGCTTTATATCACCGTCTGCGCTGACAGGAAACTTGACGACGTGGAGGACGAGGTTAATTCAGAATGCCCCGCAAAGTACGAACTAGACCCATTAACCAATCAGACAAAGGTACACTACAGTGAATACATTACATCACAAAGTCCCCGTTTAACATATCTCGAAATGGACTGGGCCTATCATTTTCATCTGTAAACACTAAAACATGTGCTTAATTGATTTATATATACGATCTTATTGACTGTTAAGTCGGAAATTAAGGCACACGATTCATCTAAGACTCGGTTTCATCTTCTTCCACGACCTCCAATCGAATTCAGACGCTGAAATATATTTTATTATAGTCTTCTGTTATCGAGAACATGATACTAATGTTTTTGTGCATGATACAATTAATTCATTAGATGGACAAGAACCACTGTTGACAATCGTGAAACTTAGTAAACACCGATCGTACGGGATCGTGATGAGACATTCCTTGATGAAAAAAAGATGCTCTTGAAGGTACGGTGGAGGGAAGTAAGAAGACGAGGAGCCAGGAAGAGGACATGTCGGTTACTTTTCTTTTAAAGATGAATTTGAACTTGGGGTCTTTGTTACCTCTAATATTTTATGGTAGTGTGTCCTGATATAACCTAATTGGACTTTGTCCGCTGGGTGAAAGGGGCACTCCTCTCCAAAAGAGAGGCAAACTCATTAACTACCTACCTACCCAGAAGACATGGCTGGATAATATTAAATAAATGGACAGGGTGTGAAGTTTCCAAAGTCATCAGGAATGTTCTGTGTTTGTGTTTCTGAGAGTACTTCAATACTTGTACGGGATGTTCGTTGCTGTAATAGTCCTTATCTCGATTGGTCCGTTCTCAGTGACTTGAGTACACAATTTGAATGTATTGACGAGATCACATTTTTGGGGAGGATGTGGCTGGTCAAGTACGGAAAACCTGTTCAATGAGCCGCAAGACGATTCAGTGCCGTTAGAACGGACCTGGTTCAATTTCCGTCAGATGTATGAATTAAAATCATCAGGGTCGTAGAGGATAGAGATGCGTGGAGATATCTCTGCACCAAAATGTTTCATTGTGACACCTCTACGACCCTGGCGGGTTATGGGTTTATTATTATTATATAGATTTATGAATGTAATGTATTGTCGTCACCAACCCTCAGGCAGGACCATAGAGTTTGTTTATCAGAGTTTTTTCATAGATGACCATAGTTTTCTTCTAGTGGGCAGTGGACAGTTCTATAAAATATGTTCTGGACATTGTCCACAAGGGCACATTTCAGTGTTGCCACCGAAGTCTGTTGTGATCTGGACAAGGTTTCTGAAAGTAGACTATATAAATATCAAGTGGTTTACTAGATCAGTGATTCGCGCTGATCCTAAACAGCGCCACAATTTTGGCTGATCAGATTTGTTCCATTACTTTTCATTGGCTGGCGACACAATGTATACGAAAAGTGACCAATGATTAGACGAGTTAGCCAGGATAAGTGATAAAATAGGGCTATTGTACGAGCAGCAGTAACAAGGTAAAAGGTTGACATTTAAAAAAAGTATTCACCTTTCACTTTACGTGGATTTCCCTCATATATACTCCTGTCTCTCTCAACGAAGCGGCACGCCGCTGTCTAGGAAAAGCACCTCTCCTAGAAGGTAACTTCACAGAGTCAAGCTAATTTCCATGGATATCCGAAACAAAACAAAAAACTTCTAAATATGACCTCGCGAGTTAGATTTGGAAGGAGAGAATGACAGCTATATCACATGCCACAGGAAAGACGACTCATAAGACAAAGTAGATCATTGTTTCCTAACCTTTTTATCATGCCTCAGCTCAGTCTTTCTAAAATTTTGATGCCCACTTATGTAACATATATATACAACATGGCAAGAGAATACAACATGAAAATGGAAACTCACAAGATACAGAGTACAAGGAAGACCACGATCAAGGCGTATTGAAGCAATTACCAACGTTATGATACGGTACAGTACTACTGCATACCAAGCAATCAAACATGCAAAAAAACAACACCAAACAACCCGCACGCTAACGCACTCACGCACACACACATATATATATATATATATATACATATATATATATATATATACATATATATATATATATATATATATATATACATATATATATATATATATATATATATATATATATATATATATATATATATATATATATATATATATATATATATATATATATATATATATATATATATATATATATATATATGGATGGACGTTGGATTATGCAATCTGTAGGAAAGGAGGTGCCTTATACATAATCATATAATCTTTGTGACAGTGACTTATATAATGTATCATCATCAAGTGACATATTCTTTCCAGAACGTAGTCTTTCCTATGGATCTCTTGAATTCTCCGCGGTCTTGAGCAAGTTGCCCTGCATCTTCCAGTAACATGCGCAGGCATTCTTGAATGTCTTTTGTCCAACGGCGTCTTGGTCGGCCTTTGCCCCTGTTGCCTTCTATCATCCCCTCCATGCCGTCGTGTCTCTCAATATGACCGAAAAAAGCTAGCTTTTTCTTTAATATAGCGTTGAGAAGCCAGCCTTCCTGGACGTTAATTGTTCGTAACACCTCCTGGTTTGTTTTCTTCGCTGTCCATGGTATTCTCAAAACTCTTCTATAACACTTTAATTCAAATGATGTTATTCTCTTGGCCACTGTTTTATTTAGTGTCCATGCTTCACATCCATATGTCGCCACAGGAAATACCCATGTTCGTAGTAAAAACAATTTTGTTCTTATGTTAGTACCTTGCCATAGTTTCTTTATCTGTTTTAATTTTGCCAGCGCCATTGCCGTTCTTCTCTTGATCTCAACTGCGCAGTCCCCCGCATTGTTTATATTGATTCCTAAATAATCAAAATGTGTCACTTCTTCCAAATTGCAGTTCTCAATATTAATTTTGGGTCTTGATTTAGTTATGTCAGTTGCCATTATTTTTATCTTTTTCATATTTAAGAACAAGTTTTGCTGTTCGCTAAACTTTTGTGTTGACTTAATTATGTTCAGTAGGTCGTGTTCGTTTGTTGTTAATAGCACTGTGTCGTCTGCATATCTAATTTCTGGTATCTGCAGCCCTCCTATACTTATGGGTCTGAAATCAGGCTTCATTGATTCTTGTCTCACGTTTCTCATTATATTATCCGCATAGATGTTGAACAAGTATGGAGACAAGGTACAGCCTTGTCTTTCTCCTTTCTGTACATTTAACCACTCCGATCTTGCACCTTCAACTTTTACCGCTGCTTCTTGATCTTTATACAGCTCTGCTATTAGTATTGTAATGTGTTTTGGGAAACCTATATCGTTCATTATTTCTCATCATTGATGGTGATTGACACAGTCGAATGCTTTAGTTAGTCTATGAAGCATACCTGTAATTCTATGTTATACTCTCTACATTTCTCTATGATCATCCTCATGTTAAATATAATATAATGTATACGAACGCTATGTCATTGCTTCAAGAATGTTAAGGGATCAAATGTGTCGTAGCCCGAAAACTGATGATGATTCAATCCGGCGACGCATTACATCAAAAGCAGAGAAAACACAACAGATAAATAGATAAAAGTTGAAAATATGTTACTGCAGATTATGTTAATTATAATTCTAATAATAATCTTAATGTATATCTTCACCCTGCCCTAGATTTTATAATTAATATAACAATTTGAGTCAGCGAAATAAATAAATGGTGTTGTCAGTTTAAAGCAACATGAGCTATGTGCACCATTCTGCTCATCGCATTCGATTTCGGCTTGTGTTTGATTGGGCTGGCATCCTTACCCAAGCAATACTTTGCCAACGTGTCTACGATATTCATGATTAGCAAACCGTCAGTGAGAACAGAATGGCTCGTAGTAAAATGGAGAGTTTTCTGAGAACGACTATTACTAATATTAAACAACGAAGGAAAAAAGAAAAATATTAAATTTGATACAATCAATATCTGTGGAATAATAAGAAGCAGACCTGATAGATGAAATGCAAAGGAGAAACATCAAAATACTAGGACTAGCAGATACTTCTTCTTCTTTAGCGTTCATTCTCAAACTTCCGCTAGATATCTCTTGTAGAAGAACAATGATCCTACTAGATTTCCAGCAGGATGTAGTCCAGAGAATGGAAATGTGTTGTGTCGCCGTATTATTTGCGCCAATGGCCCGACACATCCTTCTTCGGCAGGACTAGCAGATACGCGGGTTAAAGACAGGGGATGTAAGAAACTATATCAAAATTACACATTCATATACATTTAGAGTTGACCCAAATTCAATAGCAAATACACGGAAAACCACAGCACAAGACAAACGTAAACTTGTGACGGCTGAAATGGCATGCTTACGAAGAGTCCTAGGGATATCGCTAAGAGACAGAGTGAGGAATGAGGAGGACATTCGACAAAGTACCGGCACCACCCCAATCTTGGAATATATTAAGAGACAACAGATCAAATGGTTTTCAGACATCAGCAGACTACCAACAGACAGCTAAGCTACACAGATACTGTGAAGGCAGACCTAGAGACCGACAACGAAAACGATGGACCACTGAAATAAGAGGCCACAAATCCCACAATATACTCAGCACACACGAGAGACTACTCCAGAACACTCTTCTACCCCTGACGCTGAAAAGCAGTAAACGGTTTAGCGAATAGATACATTTTCGGAGAATAACAAAAACATGGATATAGACTTAATATATATTTCTTATAGACTCACAGAAATGCATAAAATTGTTGATTGACTCTCCTTTTCATCGTTATCTTCATGCCCATAAGTATCTTTAAATATATCAATATAGTTTTTCCATCACTTAAACAAAGCGTGATATTAGGAAGGCAAACAACAGGTGCTAAAATAAAGTCATGTAAAATAAGTTATATGCGCAGAGTGCAAATAAACCGAACATATTTGAGTGTTCACCAGGTGGATCTCTGGGAGACAACTTGGTGGACTGTTGATCAAACAACAGATGTAGAAATTGAACGGTAAAATCTGGAGTAAACAAAACTACGGTGACAAATTAGTGTTATGTAGATAACTGCTGGACTACGGGGCAAATAACAAATGCCATATGGAGAAATGATACGGAACTAAGGGTATAACACGGCGACTAAGGTATAGCATACGTCGGTTCTTTGCAAGCACGTAAATTGGGGGGGGGCAGCTTAGAAAATTGGAACATGACAGTACTGGAAGCATGTTGAAAAGTGAATTACTCCATTCCCCAACCCCTATTTTCCCAAATGGCTTTCCCCAAAGAATCTCTTGAAAGTGAAGCACTTATGCACGAAAACAAGGAACCGATTATGTTTAAATCCGTTCCCCGTTTTGTTTTACCAGAGGCTGTTTACAGGCCTGGTTCTATTAGCATTATTACTCAAATATTTCGCCCCTGTGTTGTGGAGCACGAAAGGGGGTTGCAAAGAAGAGCACTAACCTGTCAGGTATGCCGTAAGAGACGCTAAGGAGCTTTGTGAGATGGAATTGGCTGACCCATCCCATAGAGGATCACGGTGACCCATAGGCCATGCTGATGTCTGCATGAGGTCGAAAAATGCAGATATCGCAGCTAAGCTGCAAACCATGACAAAACGCATTCCGTTATCTGGACTACATTCTTCTAATCTGCAGATGTTTCATAATGAACGCAGAAGGAAAAATCGACACCAATATTTGGTTTTGGATGTCAGAAGTTTGATAATGAACGCAGAAGTAAGAACCGACTCCAATATTTGGTTGTTGAATTTCATAAGTTTGATAATGAACGCAGAAGTAGGAAACGACTCCAATATATGGTTGTTGAATTTCATAAGTTTGATAATAAACGCAGAAGTAAGAAACGACTCCAATATTTGCTTGTTGAATTTCATAAGTTTGATAATGAACGCAGAAGTAAGAACCGACTCCAATATTTGGTTGTTGAATTTCATAAGTTTGATAATGAACGCAGAAGTAAGAAACGACTCCAATATTTGCTTGTTGAATTTCATAAGTTTGATAATGAACGCAGAAGTAAGAAACGACTCCAATATTTGGTTGTTGAATTTCATAAGTTTGATAATGAAAGAAAAAGACGACTGTAGTATTTGGTTATTGAATGTCAGAAGTTTGATAATGAACGCAGAGGGAAAAGACGACTCAATGCTTGGTTGTTGCTATCAGTGAAGTGTCCAGTATCGAAGTATGACTGCAATGGACCCCTAACATCCGTTTCCTCTGGATGATGCACTCTGATCGACAGTATTTTATCTAAATCGTGATGTTTCCTTCCCCCTTGTATTTCTGCCTATCTCTTGCTCGTCCCCACCCCCTCAACGTTTTCTTCAATGAAAGATGTTCCTCTAGGCATCATGTCCAAGTAAGATTGTTTAATTATTTCCTTTAAAGGTTATATTTTGGCTTTTTTTTGCATATTCAGTGCTGGCAGAACCTATTTTACTTTTGTTATCTCTTTCCATGAAGTTCTCCCAATTCTTCTATATATCTACATCTCCATATATCTAGATATATCTATATCTACATTATTGCAGCAAAACAACAAAGCTAATATTCCTAAGAATTTGCATATTCCCAGTGTCAATATATGGGTGCTAATCCTAGTCAATCACCACAAAGTGAAAAGTAACATAGCAGCATTTGAAACAAAAT
This sequence comes from Meghimatium bilineatum, assembly GCA_034231615.1. Taxonomy (NCBI): domain Eukaryota; kingdom Metazoa; phylum Mollusca; class Gastropoda; order Stylommatophora; family Philomycidae; genus Meghimatium; species Meghimatium bilineatum. The sequence goes on along the minus strand of CM067321.1, from coordinate 63,727,409 downwards.
GTTACAGAGAAATCCCCAGAATACCATGGACCAAAAAAAAAAGATTACCAATGTAGCCAACCTGAAAGAAATGAATGTAAATGAAAAGTGGCTAAACAGCATGTTCTTTCCCAGAAAACGACAATATTTTTGCCATATTAAACGTTACGAAAGCCTAGAGAAGACCATAATGGAGGGATGATGCCAAGGTGACGAAGAAGAGGCAGATCAAACAGAAGATGGACGTAAGACATCAGAGACCACCTGAACATGACAGTAACAGAAGCAGGAAGTTTGGCTCAAGATCGACAGAAGTTTAGAAAGTCTGTGATGACTGCTCCATCCTGTTCAGGATATGCTACCTGATGATGATGATCTACATCTCAAAGACATTACTTCTATCTTCTATCTGCTTGTTCATTTTCCATGTTTCTGACCTACAAATACAATTAGAACAGATGCAGCAATTTATTATTCTCGTGTTTAATTTGTTTGGATATTACTAGTTTCTTCACGTCAAAGAGAACACTTTTAGCCATTCCTATTCTCTTTTCTGTTTCACATCTACCATCATTTGTGATTATGTGTTAGAGATTTATGTATGGTCTACTTGTAGCAGCATTTCTCCACAAATGTATATGTTTGAAGTGAGTTTTAAAAAAAAGCATTCCTATGATTAAAACACATTGAAAGAAGAGAAAGACTGTATGTTAAAAGACGGAATATGCCGTACACATTCTAAATCTCACAACATATCTAAACTCATTGAAGTTTTCAATACAAAAATTCGTACAAAGCTAGTTTGCGCAGGTGGCTTTATCGTGGGTCTTTACGTGCAATAAACTAACTCATTAACGATATATCTACATCTGCTTAGAGCCGGCTCAATAAGTTTTTGTTCCTTAGGATTGGATCCATTGTGTGCTCCCTCGTGATGTAAATAAGCTAGAAATTGATTTTGTTATATAACATCTAAGGGCATAATAATTCTTATAATTGAAATTCCTTATACATACTTCTCGGCAATAAAAAATGATTAAAATCTTGCATTTCATCATTAAAAAAGCCTCATTATTGAGTACACGTTTGCTCTGATATTGAGGTTGTACTTTTCGATAAGAAACGATCTGTTTTGTCGATTAATAAAGAAATATATTATATGCAAATTGTACATATATATATATTATATAAGCATATTTTACACGTATATTATATACACATATTATATACATATATTATATACGTATATTATATACACATACCATATACATATATTATATACACATATTATATACACATATTATATACATATATATTATATACACATTATACACATATATTATATACACATATTATACAGTGGTAGGAGCGTGGTATGCCAGTTGATAGTGAGCTTGCTTACTATCGCCGGGTTTATAGTGTGCCAGGCTCGAAAACATATCCGTACATTTGTTGTAGTGATTTCTCGCCTGACACGAATGTTCCTCCAGTCGACCCAGCTGTAATTGGATTTATGACGCATGAGTTAGGGAAGGTAAACACATCAAGAAATGGCACTGGCCACCTAATATATATATATATATTAATTAATATAACACACCTAATATATATATATATATATATATATATATATATATATATATATATATATATATATATATATATATATATATATATATATATATATATATATATATATATATATATATATATATAATATATATATATATTAATTAATATAACACACCTAATAGTACATACATATATTATACAAAGAAATTACATATAACAACAAAAATTGCTAGCGTATCCTATTAAGGACGTAGATATCAACCCAGTAATTTAATGGCTGTAAAGATGTCCACCCATGTAGCCAACTCCACCCAGTATTTTATGGCTGTAAAGATTTCCACCCATGTAGCCAACTCCACCCATAACCTCCTGAGTCATCTCTTAAAACATGCATGAAAGGTAAACAGTGCTCTTATTCTGTGCCTCCCTCTCGCATCCCAGCAACATTTACACCTCGGTTGTTATTGCTTTCTGAACGATCCGGATACAGAATTGCCTGTGGAGGGATTTGAACCCGGAAACTTGGCTGTCACAGACGAGATCTGTACCACAACGCCGAATACTCATAATGTAGTCTTTATATTTTTTAAAATATTTACATGTTTTTCTGTTAAAATGTGTCATTACATATACAGTGGGGAAGGAGGTCAGGTTGACATTGCAGTATCATCGATAATTACATGAAGGATTGTGTTTATTGAACCTCCGAAAATATAAATCTGTCTCAATGAGATTTGACACGAAACCCCCCGTGGTTATCTGAGACATTTCGGTAGCCATTAAAAAAATTGGATTGGATTAAACGAAAAATCAAAAATTTTGAGAAATAGATTCACAACTGCTACATTGTTGGTAACATATCCTTTTCAGGAAACAGCGGTCAACCTAGTATTTATCTCGAGTGATTTTCTAGATATTTACGTTCAGTAGACTGCAATTGTCCGGCGCTAGGTGGAGAGGCACATAGCCCGTCTTAGATGGTCAGTTTCAACTTCTGCCGCTGGCAGTTGTGCATCCGGGCCGTTCAGATAGCAATAACAACTGAGGTGTAAATGTTGCTGGGATGCGAGAGGGAGGCACAGAATAGGAGCACTGTTTACCTTTCATGCATGTTTTAAGAAGTGACTAAGTAGGTTATGGGTGGAGTTGGCTGTGCCATCCCATGCAGGGTCAAAGTGATCCAAAGCAAAGCTGAAGTCGGATGTGCCAGACAGAAAGAAGCAGATATAGAAGCATTTACACAACACATTCCGTTCTCCGGACTATATCCTACTAATCTGCATGAGTTTGAGAATGAACAAAGAAGAAGTAACATGTCCTTTTCAGAAATTAGCGGTAAATCTAGTATTTATGACCAATTAGTGATGGGAAAATGGAAATGCCACCAATTAGTGATGGGAAAATGGAAATGTCACCAATTAGTGATGGGAAAATGGAAATACCACCAATTAGTGATGGGAAAATGGAAATACCACCAATTAGTGATGGGAAAATGGAAATATCACCAATTAGTGATGGGAAAATGGAAAGACCAATAATTAGTGATGGGAAAATGGAAAGGCCACCAATTAGTGATGGGAAGATGGAAAGATCACCAATTAGTGATGGGACGATGGAAAGACCACCAATTAGTGATGAGAAAATGAAAATACCATGAATTAGTGATGGGGAAAATGAAAACACTTAAAACGTGATAAGCTGAGGTGGAATTATAAAAATTAGTGAGAAAATATGTGACACAACTAATAACGTATAGTAGGAAATGAAAGAAAAAACAAATAGGGGAAAGAGAAAAAGAGAAATAAATAGTGGACACTGAAGTGATAGGAAGAAAAAAATGATAGAAACAATTATCAGAAAATGATCAAAGATTAAAAAGAATATATCTTTCATTTTAAAATGGCTGGGTAAAACAATTGTTAGAAATTAAAAGTAGAGTAAATATAGAAGAAAGGATGTAAGATGGGTTAAACAGCAGTTGTACGTTGAACAATACACAAGAATGACGTTTCGATAAAAAAAAGTCTTTATCATGAAAGGTACGAATAAATACAGAATGGAACCACAAAATCAGACTGAGTTCAAATGCATTGATTTTGTGGCTACATTTTGTATTTGTTCGTTCCTTTCATGATAAAGATCTTTTGGTCGAAACGTTCATCCTGTGTTTTGTTCGCCAAAAAAAGCTATGTAATCCTTTTATATATTGTTTCTATATTTACTTACTTCTTCTTCTTCTTTCTGTCCTCATGTACCTTACGGTGTTGAGGGGAGAGTGAGTGTACGGTCTTTTGCCCTTCTATTTGCCTCCTCTGCTGTTATATTTCCGAGTGTCTCTAATACACTATCTATCCACCTTTTACGATGGCGTCCAATAGGTCACCTGTTTTCGTATAGTTTGTTAAGTGTTTTTTTGGATAATACTTTGTTCTTTCTGTCTGGTTATGTGGCCGTACCATTTAACTTGTTGTTTCTGTATGTATTCTATTGTTGTCTTGATCCCTAATTGTTTCCTTAGTGCTTCATTCCTGATTTTGTCTCTCAAGCTAACTCCAATCATACGTCTCACACATTTCATTTCTGTAGTGTTAATCTTATGTATTGTTCTAGAATCTAATGTCCAAGTTTGTTACTTACTATTCAGTGCACGGTTTTACCGCATACTCCTGATAACTCAAAGTGAAAGATATGTCATAGATAATGGCAGGGGAACAACAAATGTTAGACAATGAACGAAAAGAAATAATAAATTTATATAGAGAAGCCAGTTCAGAAAACACAACACACTGTGATGACGTATTCAAGAGCTGCGTAAAGCCAAAATGAGAAATCAAGACTTCTGCTTCTGACATTACCTCCTATTACTTGTGTGACACAAGAGGCTTATTGGAAGAATCAAGTCACGTGAACACAAATCTACACATGACTTGGAATTGACATTTGTGCTGGCTGAGATGTTCGATGGTATCAACGACATTTAACGCACGACTTCAATGAAAGTCAACTTCTCTTATACTTTCTATTTAACATTTTCTGCATTAATTTCCCTTTTATTGGTTCATCGATTTATTGCCAAAAGAGATTACACCGAAACAAGCGGTGGGATAAATATGATCCGCCAAATCTTTTTTGGGGACCCTCCAGGCGGATTTAAAAACACCATATGCAATGAACCCAGAGCTCAGATTATTCTACATGCAACGCTAAAGGCCTATAAAGAATCGTTTTGGCCCCCATGCTACACGAAAATAACTCAATCCGACCTGAATACTTTACTTCTGACAACCCAAACTTTGTGTTTGATTTCCTACTCCTATAAAAACGCCAGTGCTATCAGGGTAGGCACTATATATTCATCCTTGTATCAGGGTAGACTATACAGCCTTATATCAGGGTAGGCACTATATATTCATCCTTGTATCAGGGTACACACTATATATTGAGCCTTTTGTCAGGGTTATCTATTTAGCCTTACATCAGGGAAGACACTATCTATTCAGCCTTTTATCAGGGTAGACTATATACTCATCCTTTATCAGAGTAATCTCTCTATCAATCCTTGTATCAGGGTATGCACTATATATTCATCCTAGTATCAGGGTACGCACTATATATTCATCCTTGTATCAAGGTACGCACTATATATTCATCATTGTATCAGGGTAGGCACTATATATTCATCATTGTAGCAGGGTAGGCACTATATAACCATCCTAGCATCAGGGTACGCACTATATATTCATCCTTGTATCATGGTACGCACTATATATTCATCATTGTAGCAGGGTATGCACTATATATTCATCCTTGTAGCAGGGTACGCACTATATATTCATCCTTGTATCAGGGTACGCACTATATATTCATCATTGTATCAGGGTACGCACTATATATTCATCCCTGTAGCAGGGTACGCACTATATATTCATCATTGTATCCGGGTACGCACTATATATTCATCATTGTAGCAGGGTACGCACTATATATTCATCATTGTAGCAGGGTACGCACTATATATTCATCCTTGTATCAGGGTACGCACTATATATCAATCCTTGTATCAGGGTACACACTATATATTTATCCTTGTATCAGGGTACGCACTATATATTCATCCTTGTAGCAGGGTACGCACTATATATTCATCCTTGTAGCAGGGTACGCACTATATATACATCCTTGTATCAGGGTACGCACTATATATTCATCCTTGTAGCAGGGTACGCACTATATATTCATCCTTGTAGCAGGGTACGCACTATATATACATCCTTGTATCAGGGTACGCACTATATATTCATCTTTGTATCAGGGTAGGCACTATATATTAATCCTTGTAGCAGGGTAGACTATTGAGCCTTATATCAGGGTAGACACTATCTATTTAGTCTTGTGCTACGGATGTGTATTTATGGTTCTACAGCTCACTGACTATAACAACTCGTGTGGTGCCAGGTGCTAAAATCGAAGCACAAATTAGCCATAATGTAACCAGTCTTGAACGTCATAAGAAGCGACTAAGGCAGTGTGGGGTTAGGTGTTTCCGTCACATAAGAGCTAAACATTACACACATATGTTAGGACAAAATGCTGAGATATCGCATCCACGGAGATCGTGTGCATGCTAGAGTGAGAACACATCAACAGCACATCCACACTGTAGAGACCTTGACAAGGTGTAGATGATTAACATCATTTTACTCGGACTTCCCATATGTACTCCGTCCCTATCAACAATGCGACACCCAGTCTACCAATTACAGCACGTAACTCCAAAGCTTCAAGCGATAATCCCCTGGGATCTTCAAAAATTAATTTAGTAAACAAGATGGCATGAGTCGGATTCAAACCTGCGACGTATTGAATACAAGGTAAACGACTTAACCAGTGTGCCATAAAGATTCTCACATCGACACTGTATCTGACTTGAGCAGGACAACAGAAGAAGACGAACGAGCAGAATCAAAACAAGCCTTCATGTGTGGTCATTTTGATTATTGCCGTGATTTTCGTTCGTCATTATGTGAATATTTCCGGTAAAATGGCGTCCATAATAGCTGTGTTTTTCTGTGACCATTTCATTGTGGGGATTTCGGAGAGGATTTGGCACCACCATATTAAAATAAGCTACCCCACTGAATTGTAATTTTGTGTTGGATATATGTTACAGAGAACATAAGACCAAAGTGTTTGTGCATGATAAAATTAATGTAATATTGGGTCGACAAGAACCAATATTAACAATTGTGAAACTTCGCAAACTCTGGTGGTACGGGCACGTGAAGAGACATTCCTCGATGACAAGAGATGTTCAAGATACGGTGGAGAAAGGAAGAAGATGAGGAGGCTATAGGAAGACATAGCTGTATAATATCAAGGAGTGAAGTTTCCAAACTCGGCAGGTTGGTAGCGGAGAAGAGATGCGTTGAGATCTTTCTGCACTAAATGTTTCAATGTCACACCACTACGGTCCGAACGGATTACCGGTTTTATTATTGTAATATGTATATACTTTGTGGCGTCAACTATAACCAACGAAATGCAAGGAAACAATATAATACATGACATGAAAAGGCTTATTTTGATTTTGCTGGTTTGACTTCTATTTTCGAAAGTCATGGTATCTAAGGAAAATTAGCTTCGAGCGTGGGACGAGTAATGCTAGTCACCTTCGGTGAGAATATAGAGTTTACTTACACAGCGAGACTCATAAACTAATATGCATAACTTTCGCCATGTGCTGGAGATCTATAGGCCTGCCTGAAAAATGACATTAGATCAACAGATGACAATTTGATCGATTATCTGTCATATAGACACGTTCTTTATCAATACAATTAAATCGAAGATTGAAAAGGGGAAAGGAAAACTCAAAAAAAACTATATAGATAGCGTGTAATTGATTAGCCTACATTTATCTATAAATATCACTATATGCTGGTAAAGAGATACCTTACTGAGACTGTTTATAGATAGGAAGTCACTGTATTAATATTGAGCGCGTGTTGCCGGGACACAAAAGGCGAGCAAAGAATAGTAACATTTTTATCTGCCATGCACGTGGTAAGATTCAACTAAGGAGGTTGTGGTGGGTGGGGTTAGTTATTCCATTCCATTGAGGGTCAAGTGAAAAAAACAACAAAAAAACATTCTATCAGTCGGTCAGGCCGAAAGGTGCAGCTATCGCAGCCAAGTTGTACACCGTGACAACGCATTCCATTCTCCAGGCATCGTCGCGCTAATCTGAGAACATACACAGAAGATGATTGTATAGTAAGCATCTATACTCTTTGCAGCAGGTACATTTATATAGCCCAACTCCGCAACATGGACTATCCGGACAGGCTGGCAGTATATAACTCGTCTCAGAACATTCGCAACTCCTTCAATCCAAATTTTTCGTGGACTTCCTGCTTCTTGTATTTTTTCTATGCCCAAGTGGTATGCTCTTGCTTCATCCAATATGGGTTCATTCTTATTAATTGGTCGAAACATTTTATTATGTTTTCAATATATTTGACGGGGTGCGAAGGGAACGCATTGCTCTAGGCGGACCCAGGGTTAGCAGATAACCAAGATCCCAAATGTACCTCCCCGCGGTGCACCCTGGGAACAGAAATACAGCAGCTCAAGCTGATTCTGGCCAAATCATTTGGGGATCGTGTCTGAGAATGTGGAGGTAGCAAATGGAAAGAGATTTGACTGCATTAGAGACAGACAATATCTCCGACACCATCAGTATCACCACATAAAGCGACACTGTCGTCATACAGTGACGCTAGTCAGTCCAGTCCGAACATTGGAGGGGTGGCCAATGTAAAAGGAATGTAAAGGTAGAGGTAGATGCATGGCGAGAGACAAATATATTTCATACTGAGTACAATAACACAATGAAAGTGCAGAACAGCGCCAGAGGGCAGCGCGAACTGCAAATAGAAAGGGAAAAGTTCCTAGGAAAGGGGAACTATAAGCTATGTTAGCTCGAGTCGAGCTTCTAGTTACCTGTGCTCCTTATAGGCAGAGACCCAGACCCAATCCTGGACGTTCGGAAAAGCAAGAAGACCTGACCCTACTCTAAGGTTGAGCCTTCCTAAATCGGAAATATGCTCACGAAGAGAAAGGGTTCCGTACCCGAGGGCTTAGGCAAAAAAGGGATAACGATTTTAGCCCTGGCCCAACTCTACTGTCAGGTTTTCCTATACCAGAAATACACTTGCAGAGAGAAAGGGTTCAGTACCTGATGGGCTCGGGCGCTATTGGGACAAGTCGCTCAGCTCGAGAACGCCTTGCTCACAAACACGTGGTGTGAGACTCGAACTTGGGCGAGGGGTTCACGATGTCTGTTAACGACGCCTCAGGTGGGAGGGCGAACGAGCCAAGGGCCCAACTCTTCTGGCGAGTTCTTCCTCATACGGAACCAGGCTCGCGGATGAGAAACGGTTCAGTACCCGATGGGTACAGGCACAGTTTGTCCAAACTCAAGAGGTGAGTTCATAGGTGGAACACCTCGTGCCAGATAGACGCGCTCGATAAGTGTCTTGGCGAAGAGACACTACACACCAGCGTGCTCGTCGACAGAGACACAGGCTGTCACGGACTATGGAAGCCTACCCGATTTAAAGGCATGACGAAAACGCATGTGCTGACCACAAGTGGCCAAACGAGGTGCAAATAACACAGTTCTACTGTGGGACTTGCAGCACAACGTACTTCACGCTCCCCGGCGGAAATCACACGATATATTCTTCGTGGTTATATGAGAGCGAACGCTGAAGAAGAAGAATATATTTGACTACATACTTTGTTCCAACAGTTCTTGTAATCTCTTAACTTCTCAAATGATCTCTTCCTTTTCTGTTTGCTGATTTTCTTAGACATCTCATTTCACACGTAGTAAGCTTTCTCTCTTGTTATTTAGCTAGTATTCATTTCGGACATTGATATCACAATGTTGGTATGTAGATTGAATTTAGGATTTCCCTTTTAGTTTCCACTGGGATAGATTTGTGTTTTAAATTTGGTGTATATTCATAATTTACGTAGTTGGCTTTTTAAATTCTTGTCTCGGTCTGTCGGTTGTAAAAATGCTTCATAGATAATTAACATTTCTGCACTTGTTTCAAAAAGTTTGAATACTTATGCTGAAACGTATCATCATCATCATCAAGTACCATGCCGGCTAGCTTATGATATAATGGCTCTCGACAGCTCTCTTATCTCCAGCATTATCTATCACGATCGTTGTTGTTTCCCTGTGTGCCAGGTTGTCAAACTAATATTTTCTGGCGCTGTCGACCTCTGTCTCTAGAGCCTTTAATCTTGCCTGTTATGACTACGTTATTTTCTGACGCTGTCGACCTCTGTATTTAATCTTGCCTGTTATGACTATGTTCTCCAAATCTGCCTGTCTCATGAAGTGGCCAAAACATGAAGATTGCCTTTTTCTCATACTATTGATTAAGCTCCGATTCACATTTGACTCTTTCAACACCTCCACATTAGTTTTTGTGGCAGTCCATGGTGTTCTCAGCATTCTTCTGTAGAACCACATCTCTATTGCCTCTAATATCCCAATTTCCTGATTGTTTATTGTCAAAGACTCGCATCCATATGTTATGTTAGTATAGGAGTTATTAGCACTGTAGAACTCTCTCACCTCTAATGACAAGGTTATATTACACAATATATTTTTCATTTTCCTGAATGTTGTTTTGCCTGCCCTGTTCTGTTTCTTATTTCTGTTGAACTTCTTTCACCTGCTGTAATCGTTGCACCTAAATATTTGACTTGGTGTACCTGTTTTAATGCTACTTCATTCCCTATGATCATGCAAGGTGTGATATTTTGTGAAAGATATAATACACTCAAATAACAAGCCTTTCCTGATTTGGATAGTAATATTCTGAAATTTTAAACATCACTAATAGATCCAATCGCATGGAAATTGTGACATTACAATGTAGATAATTGGCTTTCTATTCATTCTAGAAAGTATAGGTCATCATTATCGGGTGTCGTGCCGACTGGAGTAGGAGATCATGAATCTCCATAACTTTATACCTCCGGCATCTATTATCAGGATAGTTGTTGACTTTTTTTCCCCACGATGTCATACCAATATTTTCTCTTACGCAGTCGTCCTCTACCTCTCTTGCTTCTGTAACTATGTTCTCCAGATCCCCACCCCTTCCCCAAGGTCTCATAACGTGTCCAAATAATAAAGACTTTATCTTTCTGATATTACCATATAACCTTAATCTCTCATTTGATTTTTTCAGCATTTCCTTGTTAGTGTTCTTCTAGCGACCCATGATACTCTCAGCCTTCTTCTATAGAATCACATCTCCGTTGTCCATGATACTCTCATCATTCTTCTATAGAAGCACATCTCTGTTGTACATGATACTCTCAGCATTCTTCTATAGAGTCACATCTCTATTGCCCATGATACTCTCTGCATTCTTTTATAGAACCACAACTCTGCTATACATAAGACTCTAAACATTATTCTACAGAACCACTTCTCTGTTGTCCATGATACTCTCAGTATTCTTCTATAGAACCACATCTCTATTACTTCCAAAGTTTTCCAGTATCATGTTTATTAACGTTAGATTGCGTCTAAAAATTCAACACTTGTAGAAGAGCACTATACGGGATACACTTCAACGGCATGTTATCACCGTTCTAGTCCAATCTAACACTACAGTCATGAAACCTTGATATTAATAAGGGTAAGTAATATAATGTTATCATTACTAAACCTCTAATAAGTAATAGAATGTTATCATTACTAAATCTCTAATAAGTAATAGAATTAGCATTACTAAACATCTAATGATGAGCTTTTGCGACTTTAGAGACGGTCAGGAAGCAGGCCAGTGTACAATTTCAATAGAACCACGAGGCCCTCAAAGTGATTCAGTTACCGAGATACATAGTCCTTAAGTTTTACACATGATTGCTTGCCCGGGCTGGTTTTATGGAGAAAGTACGTGCCTTACCCATTTGCACTAAGCCTCTCTCGGCTCTGATGATTATTTCCAAGGAAAAGGTAATATCAATACGTTTGGAAACAAGCAAAATTCAGGAGAAGCCAGAAGATGGGTTACATTGTACCGGTGGTCGTGGTGACTAGATAAAAAGAACCAACCTTCATTTGTCTGTGATGGTTCAAAGCTCTGATATAACCAAATTGGCCTAACGTTCGCGGTTGAAAGGGACTTACATCTCCATAAGAGGTAAATTTTTACTTAACCAGAGATGGTTTAATGCACCGTCGACTGCTATACGGTCTTCCCTCCGGATGTTACGTAGAAATTTACTCACTTTAATGGTAACCTGCTATATAGTAGAGCTTTTCTGTAGGAGTTGACTCCCGTAGCATAAGACACTCCTGTGCTAACCGTTAACGCAGTGGGTGAATACGTATGCAAAAACATAAGTACAAATAATAACTATAAATAATACATACTAAATGTAAATGAAAAGATAAAACACAAATAAAGGCCTTTCCTGTGTTTTTTTTTCTTTTCTAGAGACTCGTGAGCAAGCAGACATACAGTATTGCACATGAGGCATATATACAGGGTGTCTGTCTACAAGGTCAATGCACACTCATTTACATTGGAGACGACACTACGTAATATGAATTTTGAGTATTTAGTGCGGATTTGTGTGACGTCAGTGCACATCGACTTTACAAACAAAACTTTGGTAGCGTATCCTATTCAGGACGTAGCCATCAACCCAGTATTTTTATTGCTGTAGTGATTTTCTAGGCAATATAAATAAGTTCAGTAGTTTGTCATTGCTTTCTGAACGTACCTGATGCACAATTGCCTGTAGTGGGATTCGAACCCGGTACATTTTCCGTCACAGACACGCTCTGTACCACGCCGTCACAGCTGGACATCGACTTTATAGTTCGACATCCTATATTATGAATATACAAACAATCTAGACACATCAGTGTTCTTACATGAAGCAAATACTCAGCGTCATCACTTATTGTGTGCCAGAAATATAGAAGCGTCAATTGTGTAGCAGTACAGCATATACGCACCATCAATTGTTTAGTACCAGAAACGCACAGCAACACAAAACAAGATATTCTATACATTAGAATATCGGACTGGTCCACAGTAATTGATCGCAGTTTTTTTAAGTGGTAATTCGTAGTATGTCAACAGAAATGAGGTCTTATCATACCTACAACTGTCATTCACAAAGAACTAGAACATAGCAGTAACTTTGAAAATCTTGGGTCAACGATTCACAGGAGACTGCTCAACAGAGATCAGAAAGATATGGCAATGGATTTCATAATAAACTTCACAGATGACAAATCTATAACAATAGGGAAAATAAAAAAAAATTAAAAAAAAAACAAAGTTATAACTATTGGTAGCATATCCTTTTCAGGAGGTAGCCTTTAATCCAGCATTTTTTTAGCTGTAGTAATTGTATTGTTGTGATTGTAAGTGAAAAATCACAACTATTAAGACGATATATTTTTCTAGTGCCAACATATGATTGTGATACGTGGAGAATGCCATCTGCAATGGAAAAGAAAATATCAAAATTTCAAATAAAATTTTCTTGAGCTTTATGGAAAGATCCTAAGAATATCATTCTTGAGACTAACGGGTATTGAAGCCAGGTCCGTTTTGCGGCACCGAATCGCCTTGCAACTTATGTAAACGGGGTTTTCCGTACTTGACTAACCATATCCCCAACAAAAGATGCGATTTTGTCAAGACACTTAAACTGTGTACTCAAGTCACTGAAAACGGACCAATGGAGACAACGACTATTAAAACAACAACAAACATCATGTACAAGTATCTTGAACAAACATGGACTTGATGTAACCAAGGCGACTTATCGGGCCTTGGAACAACATCCCACCCCTACGCTTAACGGCAAGTGTGCATACGATCAATCATCGTTCACTTGACGATAGGCAATATACAATAGGTTAGTCAAGTACTGACAACCCGTTTCCTTCAGTTGCAGCGAGATTCGGTTCCGCTAGAGTGGACCTGGTTCAATTGCCGTTAGTCTCAAGAATTTTTAATTTTTTTCTCATGCTCTCTACTTGAGATTATTTGTATAAGAATATCATGTGCAGAACGACGAACCAACCCAGACGTCCACAAAGACCTGAATATAGACGAAGACCAGCACCTCAAAACTAACAAAAAAAATGCAAGCTAACATATTTTCGATATAAAAAGAGAATGGTTTAGAAAGATTAATCATGAAGGGAAATATTCCAGCGAAGAGAACAAGAGGCAGGACCACAATGGACTTATCGAATAACTTTTGAATATGACATTGAAAGAGGCTGGGGCAGAGAGGCTTACGGATTGGCAGTGACGACACGTTCTGTAAAGGACACGTCTCATTGCTGATGAGTTACCAGTGTCGAGTGTTTATCGATGTCCACGAAGACTGTCACAACACAATAATGTACAGTTGCATTATTCTTCTTATACGCTGGAACTGCTGCCCGTTAGTTCTTCTTATACGCTGGAACTGCTGCCCGTTAGTTCTTCTTATACGCTGGAACTGCTGCCCGTTAGTTCTTCTTATACGCTGGAACTGCTGCCCGTTAGTTCTTCTTATACGCTGGAACTGCTGCCCGTTAGTTCTTCTTATACGCTGGAACTGCTGCCCGTTAGTTCTTCTTATACGCTGGAACTGCTGCCCGTTAGTAAGATGTTAAGGAACACAATGTGTTGTCATTGTTTACAACTTCACTGAGATATATGCGAATTTCGGCCAGACACATCAGACTTCAGTATAGCGTTCTTCTGACACACTTGTGACCTTTCACGGAATAGAGAAACACACCTCGCTCTGTGTGATGGGCATTGACTTTTCACGGAATACAGTTGCCTACTGTTCCAGAATATGCTGCAGATACAACAGGTGATTCCCTACCAGCAGCCCAGACATGAGTGTTCACCAGGCTTCATCATAGCTCAAATAATGGAGTGGGCTAGCTAATCCCCACGTTCAACCTCCTAGTCACTTATTACGATATGAGTGGTAGTCGGCGGTATTACTATTATTTCCTCTCCTATTGGTTCCCACCAACAACACGGGGCGAAAATATTCAGCATCTGTGACCATTATCTTGGATTAAATTAATTTACCAATGAAAAAAATAGTTTCACTGCATTACGAGGGATAATTCTGGATATACCTGCATTTTTTTTAACAAAATGTTTCTTTCGATCGATACGATCTTATTGCTATTCGATAAAAATGAAAAAAAATACTTTCAAAATTACTAACATCAAATTTAAAGGTCTCATCAACCTTTGAAAACAATTAAACATATTTCATTTCATAAACATCTCTCTCTCGAATGTTATAGAATGTGCAACAGATGGAGACCCTGAAATGATTAGTAGCTCCCGTGGTTTTCTCTCACACTTAAAAAAGGATATAACCACATGTTGTAACAGTGCATCGTGTCAATCATCGTTAGCACTTAGCCTAACAGCTTACCGGTAGATTTCATACATCGATATAAGAATTATCAATAAAATGTAGTCATTCTGAATAAATGATTATTTCTTGGTTGTTGCTGATCCAGCGGTGCATGGTTCATTCCCTTTGACCCAATGCCATTAAATGGTATTATATTGTTGGGAAGTCTGTGTATTTCCGCCCACCCCGGGCCAGAGCCAGAGAATAAATATCACACCTCCAGGAAGGTTTCAACCTAAGCACTGTTTCGAGCTGTGTAGCCAATATAGGGTTCACTGTGCTAATTCTCCGCCACCAATTGACTACTGGTTATGCCGAACTTCTCTATTGCTCCAGGCATGCAACCAAATGTTCAAGTCAAAAGGTCTGTCACGTTCTGAGTCACTGTGCCTCTATGATGTGTCTCAGCCATAGAAAAAAATAGTGTTGTCAGTTTCCTCCTCCCCAGTGCTGCACAGTACATCTTTGGTTCTCTCCCAACCAGAGGGTGCACACATATATTCAAGTAAACATGAAACACATTGCAACAATAAAACAAAATCATGAGAAGCATATTTGTATAGATGACATGCCATGAAGCTTCTATAAGAAGATAACCTCAATATAACGTCATGTCATCTACTAAGGTTTTATGTTGCATGGGTGGTTTGTCTAGTGGGCCATTGGTGAGACTCACAGACTGAACCGCATGTGTAATTATTTCTTAAATTGTGTAGTTACTACGATAATGACATTGTATACTTTCTTTTAGACAATAAAGTAAGATGGCTGCTCAAATGTAAGCATTTGAAAAGATCGTGTGAAAGGAGGAGAAATGCAACAGCTCAACAGCGGAGAGAAGCTATACAATCATGGATAGATCAAAAACCATCTACAGTGGTCATCCCATACCTGAACTGTTCAGACATTTACGGTGAGAATATGGTGTATTAACTATCTACAAGCCAAAGTCAAGGACATAACTAAATGAAAACTTTAAGTGGATTAACAGATGGTCATTATCATATGTTAAGGACGAACACAACAAGAAACTGACGATGAATTTTGATTAGCCGTCACTCAGGACTTATCATGTCAGACAACCATCAATATAAGACGTATTGGTTAATGAGAAAACAACCTTCTAAATGATTCGGATGACTTTTCCCGTGATTTTCATTGGTCACCATGATTATACTTTGACGACTAATGTTTTAATGAAAGTTCTAATGAAAGTCCTTATGAAAGAAACAGACTGTGGCTAAATACACAAAGGATTATCGTTTATTTCTAACGTCATTTATTTTGAAAATGTTCGTGCTATAGTCTAAGTGACGGTATGTCTTGCCCTGTAGTTGGTCTTGTGTAATCAATGATTTCAGATAGAACTTACCTGTTATCACGATTTTCTCCATCTTTCATATCTCATGACGCGGCCAAAGAATGTGGACTATATTATTCTGATGTGGGTCAGTAGTTCTCTTTCTAAATTAATTTTTTCCAAGACATCTTCTTTGTGCTTTTATATGTCCATGGCTAAGTGGCTTTAACTCTGCCACAGCTTTGATCCAACAGTCGCTACTGGCAATCATTAGGGTGAGGGTGACGTAGAATTTCAAGATAGCCATGAGCCCTAACTGACTAGTCCGTGTTCGTGAAGTCAATACCCGATCAAATGGATTTTGTTAAAGATCCCTGTGGAATATCGCTTGTAGCTACGGAGTTACGTTCTATGAGTGGTACTCTCGGAAGGCAGTGTCCCGCTTCGTGGAAAGTGACGGAATACATATGGGGTAACCAAAGTACAATGAAGCCAATCCTCTACGCCTTTTCAGCAAATAAAAAAATGGGCAAAGACGTACTCCAAAATGCACCCATGAGCAAAAAATAAATGTTTCCGATACTATTCTTAACTTAGATGAATAACAGTATTGATAGAGAGAGACAGCGCGAGAAAACAATGTATGGAAACAAGAAAACTATTTCTAACTTAGATGAAGCGCGATATTGATAGAGAGAGAGAGAGAGAGAGAGAAACAATGTATCGAAACAAGAAAACTACTCTTAACTTAGATGAAGTGCAATATTGACAGAGAGAGAGAAAACAATGTATGGAAACAAGAAAACTATTCTTAACTTAGATGATGTGCAATATTGATAGAGAGAGAGAAAACAATGTATGGAAACAAGAAAACTATTCTTAACTTAGATGAAGCGAAATATTGATAGAGAGAGAGAAAACAATGTAGGGAAACAAGAAAGAATCGCTTCGTATTGAATAGTTGTAGTGATATGAAGTATGTTGTCAAAAGTGGACAGCGTTGATACTACTAAATGTGTTTTAATTGGATATACATTGTACCTACATACACACCATGGACTCCGTATTTTCTACCTCTTATCTCAAACTCCCATGTGATTACTCTTATAGCAGGATAATGTCCTACTAGATTTGGAACAGGAGTAGTAAAGAGAAAGGAAACACGTTGTGTCGGTGTTTGATTTGCTCCAATAGCCCAACACATCCGGCTTATGCATTGGTAACTAATACCTTCAGGGTTTTTACCACTTCCACTGAACAGTAGACCGTCTCTAACCATATCCGCTAGTTACAGTAGACGTCTCTAACCATATCCGCTAGTTACAGTAGACGTCTCTAACCATATCGTTACTTACAGTAGGCGTCTCTAACCATATCCGCTAGTTACAGTAGACGTCTCTAACCATATCCGCTAGTTACAGTAGACGTCTCTAACCATATCCGCTACTTACAGTACAAGAGACTGGTTCTCGTACTTTCATGCTGGTAACCAAGCTCAAAGCTAACCACTGCCATCTTGTTTTTTGCCGCTATGTGCGTCGCTATAGATAATCACAGACGCCCACATAAACTCTCTATAAGTAGGACGCTTTTTATTTTTATGAATTAAAGAAAGGTCTAGAGAGAGAGACCACTTTCCTCAACAAATACACATAGGAAACAAGAGTTTCATTGCTGGTAACTCGTGGGAATCTAGATCATCAATCCACAACTCGTCAAGTTCGTATATCCACCGAAGACGAATGTGTCGGACCATTGGCGCAAATAAAACGGCGACACAATGTATTCCCATTCTCTGGACTACATCCTGCTGGAAAGCTAATATGACCATGGTCCTGCTACAAGAGAGATCTAACGGGAGTTTGAGAATGAACGCTGAAGAAGAAGTCAGGCTCGTATGGGTATTGCATTGAATGGATCAATAGTCATCCATCAATAGTTAGTTTCGTTCATAGATTTCGAAAACATTTCAACGATCTGGAACTATCAAATAACATGCATTACGCATTATGAAATATATATATATATAATATAAAAGAATTAAGCAAATTTAGAATGTATAAACTAAAAGAATGTCACATATTGTATAGCAACTATAGCAGCAGATTGAAAGTGTAACTTAAGAGGGCAAGAATGATTTATGATACTTTATTGGAACACATTAGTAATGTATCGGGGAAAAACAGAGGATTTTATACGCGGAACGGCTGAAACATTATGATCCAAGTATGTATTCACAGGGCAGTGTGTAATCATATACGGACATATTGTGCAATAATAAAACGCGTATATTGCTTACAGACACCTGTGCAATCGTGAGATATAAATTTTATATGAACGCGAATGTAATAATGAGATTTTGGTTGCTTTATTTGTTGGCTCACATCAAATATCGCAGGTGGACATATTCCAACTATGTAAGTAGGTCTATACATTGTTAAAACTCAAATACAAAGTATGGTACGTGTTATAATAATCGAATAACTTAGATCAATGAAGGCACACTATGGTAGCGCACTAAACGTCAACGATAAAGAATGTCACGGTTATCTCAGATACAGATAATTTAAGAAATCATCTACAACAGATGCAAACATGGTGGACACATTATTGTAATAGTAGACATGCCTATGCCTAATCAACTCACAGAAATTGTGTTAAAGTGGTAAAATTTCTGGTCTCGATACACAATAATTAGTATGTTGATAAAGGGTTTCATTCGTTTATAAAAACTGGATACGATCTTCTTGGTCTTCTTCTGCATCTTGCTGTTTCCATTGTTGTGTTGTATGCTCTTGCAGCTGACCAATAAGAGTTTATTCTCATGAAGTTGCCGATCCATTTCAGTCTGTATTTAATATATATGAGACCACAGATGTTGTTCCAACAATTCTTGTAATCACTTCATTCCTCAATATGATATAGTCTTGTCCCTCTTATGATTTATCAAAAAATGTGAATTTTGTGCTTCTGATGCGCGCGGACAGCTTGTTTTTGTTTTTGTAATCAGCTCTCTTCTTTCAAAAGATCATTACGCTTTGTAATCTGCTCATGGTGTTCTCCACTTCTTCTATATACCAATATCCTCTACAATTCCTCTACGTCATTTTAAAAAGTATTCTGCTGATTGTCAATTTCGATTTAATGAATCTGTTACTGATCGACAATCGATATTAGCTTAACCGCTTTATGCGCTAGTAGAAAGCTAATATCGGTTATTCACAGCCCACGCTCTATAAACCCTACAGTACACGGCGTAGTATATTTTTTTCAACAACAAACGAATTTCACAAATATACCTTGGACATTTTTGTGTTCAGTTTTCATAGTTGTTGCCCTTTAAAACCATACGTTTTTCGATGGATCCTTGAAACCTTTAAGATGATACATAATTTGTATGATAATCTGCATGTATTTACATTTGTAACAACAATTTATGTCCAAAAAAATATTTATTTAGTTTCCCCGTATTTCATTTTCTAAAACGGAATATTCAGTATCGATACCAATTTAATTGATTTATACATTCAGTTTTTCAAAAACATTATATCTCACTCCAAACCCGCATTATATAAATAAATAGGCACAACCGTCCATATAAACATTAATATACACCTTTCTTGTCCTATTTTTATACCGTATTATGCATACCTGATCCTAATACGATTGAAATATTCAGTAAACATATGTTTATTATGTACGAGCGTAACTGGTACAATAATAGGGATGAGTTTTCTAATAGTGCACTCAATCAATCAATCAAGTGATGTGCCGAGTGACGTAGTCGATCATCTACTCCCAAACTTTCTGTCTCGTTGTGTTAATAGGTTCAGTTGGTGACATTCTCCCATGACATAATGATAACCCATCCAGCATTATTATTAAATGTTGGTGACATTCACCCATGACATAATGATAACCGATCCAGCATTGTTATTAAATGTTGGTGACATTCTCCCATGACATAATGATAACCCATCCAGCATTGTTATTAAATGTTGGTGACATTCTCCCATGACATAATGATAACCCATCCAGCATTGTTATTAAATGTTGGTGACAATGATCCAACGATTAACTATAGATCAGTATAAAATGAAGGAATTATCAGCTTACTCGTGTGGGTCAATATGTTGGTTTTAGTGGCCCATGGAGATAACAGTTAAGAATACATAATACAAATATTTGCATTCATTGTCGGTGTGATAAGAAGAAATACTTAACACTGACAGATTTCCACTCACGTATATTAAAGTTTGGAAACGTGACCTTAACAATGAAATTTTGAAATTACATTAAAATTAAAACTCTGCATGAAAAAGTGGTCACATGAAAAAGAAAACACGGAAGCAGGACTTCGATAAGATGTTGGTCGGGAAAAGGGTGGGTCTTTCAATCATTAATCTATTGATCACTAGATACAAGGATATGCAATCAGAGTTGATAGGTCACTGTCACGGATACACGTGTATTATATATATATACCATGTAGCGTCAAAACGTTCTAGGGATTTGTGAATTATATAGACATAAGTAACAATAGAATTATCAGCATTACGTATCCTTCAAAGTCGTTCCCTTCGCAACTGCAAACTTTTGCTAACAAAAACACACAATAGAGCTGTTGAAACATTTTTCGACACCTGACAGTTGTTGTGGTATTGGTGATAACGACATCTGCATCCTTGAAAATATGACCTTTTGAATATTGCAGATTTCAGTCGATGAAACAAGAAAAAAAACCAGTCGATGCAGGATCGGGAGAATACTGAAACTGCATATTGTACAAAGTAATCACATTGTGCTTTGCAAGATACTGATTTGCCAGTGTCGATCGTTGTGCCGGCGCATTGCAGCATTACCTAACTGCCTAGTCTCCACTTTTCTGGTCGTTTTCTTCTTTTTTCATCTCTTAGATGACGGAAGATATGTTTTGTTAATTAGTGTTAGTTTCTTTGATGTTGACTTCTTAAGCAAAACACAGAATTTAACATTTGTACATCGTTCTTCTTCTTCAGCGTTCATTCTCAAGCTCCCGCTGCTTGCCTCCCCTACAGGGATGTGATATGATCTCAAGGGTGAACGGAGATCTGATAATTTAATGTAATAAAGATACCATTGCATTTCGTCTAAAAAATATAGGAACGTTCTAAAAAATATATATGTTTGTTTGTTTGTTTTGCGTTCGCTCCATTGTAACCAGCACGGATATCCGTGCGATTTCCGCAGGGAGAGTGATTACGTTGTGCCACCGTTATGCGCCTTGTAGGCCTAGCACATCCGATTTCGGCATGCCATGACAATTTTGGTGGGCTACCCTAGCCTGTGACAGCCTCCCTATCTGTCGCCAGGCACGCGTTTGTGTGGTGACTCTTCGCCCAGACGATTTTTGCTCACGTCTGTCTCGCACGAGGTGTTCCACTGTCTATGAACTTGCCTCGTGTAATTGGACGTACTGTGCCTGTGCCCATCGGGTACTGAACCGTTTCTGATCCTTGAGCTTAGTTCCTTGAGAGGAAGAACTCAACAGAAGAGCTGGAGCCTGGCTCTTTCGCCCTCTTAGCCGAGGTGTCATTCACCGACATCGTGAACCCCTCGCCCAAGTTCGAGTCTCACACCACGCGTTTGAGCGCAAGGCGTTCTCGAGCTGAGCGACCTTGTAAAAAAACTATATGTATAAGAAAAGACACAAGAAACAATGACTATTGTACCATTTGTCATTAAGAATGCTTTGCTTTCGTTCTCAAGAGGAAACCATATAACTAAAGTGTGATCTGACTGTTATATATGATTTTAAACGGATGAACCAGTGGCCCAAAATTGCGATGAATATTATTGTAAAGCTCTCTTCAACATACGTATTTCAGTTGGAGTTTCATTAGCATTATCATGAAAAGCAAAACATCGATGACATCGTGACATTGAAAGTGATCTCTGCTATGACTTGCCCATAATGAGACAAAACATACAAATATAAATGAAAAACAGTGACAACGTTCACAATAACATTTTGTAAAGTGTATTTTTTCCTGAAATCGAATTAATTGTTTCATTAATGTTATATTCTGTTAATTAGGTGTTGCAGTGCCAGTAATACTCAATAAAGAAAAAAGAAAAGAAATTGTACAGTAGAATCCCTCTATAGCGAATTCGTTTATAACAAACATCCCTTTATAACAACACTTTTCAAAATCTCCAATTATATTTATTCTCTATTGTTTGTACTGTGTATAGCGAATGTGTTATATATTGTGTCAGCCTGGATCAAGTTGTTATAACGGGATTCCACTGTATAAATATATCAACATACGCAATGATGTCAATTGTTTAACAACTGAGTGTAGCACCCTATGACGTGATAGAAACAATGGGGTGGAGCTAAATTGTGTTCTAAAATTGGGGGTGGGGAGTGGTTAGCAGGAACAGTTTGGGGACAATATGTGATAGGACAGTCAACTACACCACCAAAATATGTTTAGATAACACTTACGACATGTATGGCAGGAGTGAAGCGGTCAATATCAAGTCCGCCGCATTTACTTTCCCAGAAGATCGAGTACACATTGTCTGTCTGAGGGTGGGTCGACCTAGGTGTGGGTGATTTTAAAATATTTCCAGTTTACCTAGAAATTGAACTTTAATATACATAACCAATCATATACAGAACCGATGATATACAGAAGTGATCATATACAGAACCGATGATATACAGAAGTGATCATATACAAAACCGATGATAAACAGAAGTGATCATATATAGAACCGATGACAAACAGAAGTGATCATATATAGAACCGATGATAAACAGAAGTGATCATATATAGAACTGATGATATACATAAATGATCATATACAGAATCGATGGTATATAGAACCGATGATATACATAAGTGATCATATACAGAACCGATGATAAACAGGAGTAATCATATACAGAACCGATGATAAACAGAAGTGATCACATATAGAACCGATGATATACAGAAGTGATCATATACAGAGCCAATGTTATACAGAAGTGATACAGAAGTGATCATATATAGAACCGATGATATACAGAACCGATGATATACAGAAGTGATCACATATAGAACCAATGATATACAGAAGTGATCACATACAGAACCGATGATATACAGAAATGATCATATACAGAATCGATGGTATATAGAACCGATGATATACATAAGTGATCATATACAGAACCGATGATAAACAGAAGTGATCATATACAGAACCGATGATATACATAAGTGATCATATACAGAACCGATGATAAACAGAAGAGATCATATACAGAACCGATGACAAACAGAAGTGATCATATACAGATCCGATGATAAACAGGAGTAATCATATACAGAACGAATGATAAACAGAAGTGATCATATACAGAGCCAATGTTATACAGAAGTGATACAGAAGTGATCATATACAGAACCGATGATATACAGAACTGATGATATACAGAAGTGATCATATACTGAGCCGATGATATACAGAAGTGATCACATATAGAACCGATGATATACAGAAGTGATCACATACAGAACCGATGACAAACAGGAGTGATCATATACAGATCCGATGATATACAGAAGTGATCCTATATAGAATCGATGAGATATAAATCTATGCAAACAACAATTATAATAAGACGATTCTATTTTACTTACCTGATATGGAGACATACGTGTATTATTTCTATAATGTACTATATATCGCCCGTGACAAGATATGGAAACAGATGTATGCTGTGCAAAAGTTGCCATCTTCGAGGAGATTTCACAACGGAAGGATAGCACACAAATATGTTGTTTGCTCACAAGTATGTAATGTACGTCACGACTGTACATATCATTTAAAAGATCGACTGATCCTCGGATTAAAGCAGCAGTTGGTTGTTTATATAATCAGGATTAAGACTCCACAAAGCGGTATGAGACTAGCCATCGAGGCTAGAAGTAGCTGATGTGTAGGTCTAGTGTAATGTTTATGATATGTATCGTCTGGCTAGTCGACATATTTCGCTTCTTAGCAACACCTGAATTGTCAAACTTCCTTGTGATTTGGGTCGTTAACGAATAAATTACTCTGCTTATTGCAAAGTATATTTGCTTTTGACCAGAGGTTCTTAACCTTTTATCCCCGTGCTCAACTTTCAGGTGAACGTTTCCGTCGCCGCCATATGTACCTAACAAACAAAAACTTTCCAACTTTTATCATTTATCTTATATATATATTGTTCAAATGATTTCAAATGGTTTGTTACCACATCGGATGAGAATGTAACAACCATCCCCGCACTGTCAATTTTGTCTTTGTGACCCGAGATTGTGTTACCACCAGTGGGCATAGGCCTATGCACCACGCAGAGAATCACTGCTTTAGAAAAGGGACTTTACTTACGTTTTCTGCAGTATTAACCCTTATAAAGTGGAATTCCGTTATAACAACATGGTCCGGACCGAAAAAATATGCATGTAATAACAGAAATTCGCTATATACAGTACATAAACAACATAGAATAAATATAATTGGGGATTTTAAAGTGTTTTTATATAGAGAAATGCTATAAAAGGATATCGCTATAGAGGGATTCAATTGTTTCTTTTCCCTAGAAGTCTAAATCTCTTCAAAAAGCCGAATGTTTACAGAGTTGACAGCGGATCCTACTACACACACTATTGGAAATTGTATCTAAACCCTGGAGCCTTTCGTAAAACAACATTTTGTCCTCGCAAACGGAAAAAAGTTACTGGTGATAAGTGGCAGTGTGCGTACTGGGCAAATATCTGATATCTTAACACGTAACCAGCTCTGTAGGAGTTTGCATAATGATTTGTCATCCATGAAGCGCTAATTGGGGAATTCGCGTCTCATCTCATGCACGTTAAAATAGTCAAAACAGTCTAATATAATCCAACCATTAAAACTATTTAACTATTAAATTACCGTAAAATAAGGGGTACAAAGGGAACGCATTGCTCTAGGCGGACCCATCGTTAGCAGATAACCAAGATCCCAAATGTACCTCCTCGCGGTGCACCCTGGTAACAGAAAACAGCAGCTCGAACTGATTCTGACCAAATCATTTGGGGATCGTGTCCGAGAATGTGGAAGTAGCAGATGGAAAGAGATTTGAATGCATAAAAGACAGAAATTTCTCGGACACCACCAGCAACACCACATACAGCGACACTGTCGACATACAGTGAATCTAGTTAGTGGAGTACGAACATTGGAGGGGCGGCCAATGAAAAAAGCATGAAAAGGTGGATGCATGGCAATAGACAGATAGATTTCATACTGAGTACAATGGAAAAAAATGAAAGGGCAGAACAGCGCTAGAGGACAGCGCCAACTGCAAATAGAAAGTGGAAACGATTACGGAAATGGGAATTACAAGCTCTGTTAGCTCGTGACGAGCTTCTAGTTACTTGATTTCCTTATAGGCAGAGACTATATAATGGGCGTCCAGCAAAACAAAAAGACCTGGCCTAACTCTAATGTCGAGTCTTCCTATTCCAGAAACATGCTCACAAAGAGAAAGGGTGCCGTAACCGATAGGCTCAGGCAAAAAAAGGGACAAAGATGGCTGTCCTTGCCCAACTCTACTGTCAAGCTTTCCTATACCGGAAATACACTTGCAGAGAGAAAGGGTTCCGTCCCCTATGGGCTCAGGCACAAAAGAGACAACGATTTTACCCCTGGCCCAACTCAACTGTCAGATTTGCCTATACCGGAAATACACTTGCAGAGAGAAAGGGTTCAGTACCAGATGGGCTCAGGCGCTATTGGGAGAAGGTCGCTCAGCTCGAGAACGCCTTGCTCTCAAACGCGTGGTGTGAGACTCGAACTTGGACAAGGGGTTCACGATGTCGGTGAATTACACCTCGGCTAAGAGGGCGAAAGAGCCAGGGTCCAACTCTTCTGTTAAGTTCTTCCTCTTAAGGAACCATGCTCACAGATGAGAAACGGTTCAGTACCCGATGGGCACAGGCACAGTACGTCCAATTACACGAGGCAAGTTCATAGACAGTGGAACACATCGTGCGAGACAGACGTGAGCAAAAATCTTCTGCGCGAAGAATGACCACACACACGCGTGCCTGGTGACAGATAAGGAGGCTGTCACAGGATAGGGTAGCCCACCCGAATTGTCAAGACATGCCGAAATCAGATGTGCAGGCATACAATGCGCATAACGGTGGCACAACATAATCATGCTCCCGGCGGAAATCGCACGGATATGAAGCGAACGCAAAATAAACAAACAAACCGTAAAATAATATGTTGATGGATTTTACAAAAATAAACACAATAAAGTGACCGTGTTATATTTAAGAAATGTTTTCCTCTAGTAATCCTTTTGGAACAACATTTTATGCATAGCAGCTCTCAATCAACCTCTTATATGGTGTGATGAATACTCTAGTGCTGATAGGTTATTCCCCTATCAGAAATGCAAAGAATACATGCTTTTGAAGAACAAAATGGTATAGACGCGCATCTATTATACACAACATAAACCAACCTATAAGTGTGAATCACAATCAATTCTCTTACATGTCAACAAGAACATATACTGGCAACTTCGCAAACCTGTATGGTTTGGTCATGTGCTAAGGCATTAATTACTTTCCAAAAATATCAAGTAGAGGACAGTTGAGGGTTGAAGAAGAAAAAGTGATATATTAGGCTATAGCTTTTGGGTTTTTTCCTTTTCAGGATGGGAAAGATGTGAGCATTTCTCCAGTTTTTTAGCAGCTTTTCATTTCTCGAGATCATATTTATTAGTATAAGGAGTACTTCTTTTCCCAAATGTGCCCATGTGTGTTAACATCTCATTATAAATGTTGTCTGGTCCAAGAGACTTTCTAGGCTTTAGTTTCTTCAGCCTTTGTTGGAGTACCTGCATATTGAAGACATCCTCAGATATGGATGAGCTAGTAATTTGGACCAATTTAGTCACTAATATCATGTCATAGCCAATTGTCAGAAAGAATGGTTAATATGCGACGTTACTGGTTCCTCGAGAGATTAAACATCCTCTGCCATGAATAGGCAGGCTTCAAAAAGGGCAGTTTCATAGAAGACTAACTATTTAGATTGACACAGAAATACATGGGTTCCAGGAAAACATACACACTGTAGCCACCTTCTTTGACTTACAACAGGCTTATGATCGAGTATGGAGAAGGGTCTATTGATGAAGATGGTTGTGAGGTGGGAATTAGTGGAAAGCTATATAACTGGATAAAATACTTCCTCATTGACAGAACAATCCAGACAGAGATAAATGATGCAATCTCGCCTAAAGAAATTCTAGAGGAATACTTACCACGGGGTTCTGCTTTGAGCTGCACCTTTCTCACTTACATTAATGACCTAGCCAAACATATCAATGATGAAAAATCCATATATGATGATGAACTAACAATATGGTAAAACCATGAAAATGTTGAAAGTGCAACCAAACGACTAAATGGAGATTTAAGACGACTGCTCGAGTACTGTAAAATATGGAAGCTGAAAATAAACTGTGCGAAAACTGTCTATACCGTCTTTACCAAAAGTAATTAAGTAGCCAAAGAAAATATATTAGTCTATGGTTAGATACACAGAAATTTCCAAGAGAAGAGAAGAACGTCCCACACATCGGAGTAACGCTTGATCGGCAGCTCACGCTCAAGAAGCACGTAGAAAATGATAAAAATAAAGCACTAAGACGTTTACAACTACTGAAAAGGCTCACTGCCATACAGAGAGATATGCTGCAATGGAGGCTTATGAAATAAACAAAAGAATAGGTCAGAAAACAGGGAAAAGATCTTGCTTCTCCATCTTAGGAAAACAAATTGGGGTCATGGAATACTTTTCTAGCCAGAGAAACAAGGATTAATAATCTAGGATGTAATTAAGCCTGCTGAACACCTAACCCAGGATTGATGGGAAGGAACAAACTGTTTAACCATCGTGTCACTGTTATGTCCACTCTTCTGTAGTAGACCCTTCTGAAGGATAATGAAAACTGACAGTATCGAGACTGAGTCTAGTCGTGTACAGTCAGTTGTTGGTGCATATATTTATGCGATCTGCGTAGAAAAATCAGAAATCAAACTACTATTCATGGCATAAGAACAAGAGTACAGACTCAATACTCCTTCAGATGTCGCGAATATCAACAACTCATAAATATATTTGTTTAATAATACTTTATTACATTAATTATGTCAGAATTACATGAAACAAAACTGCAACGGAATGTTAAAGTAACAAATGAGAGATTGTTAGTTAAGATAATGTACTTCTGACGCGGATATCTAAATATGAATACAACACCGAAGTTGAATGTGTCGGGTCACTGGCGCAAATAAAATCGCAACACAGGTTCATTTTCTTTATTTAAAGTACATCCTGTTGAAATTCTAGTAGGACCATCCTGCTACACTAGAGATCCGGTAGTTTGAGAATAAAGGAAAATATCTTCTTTCTGTCCTCGTGTATCAGAGTGTCTCTAATACACTATATATCCACCTTTTAAGAGGGCGTCCAATAGGTCGACTGTTTACGTATAGTTTGTTAAGGGTTTTTTGGATAAAACTTTGCTCTTTCTGTCTTATGTGGTCAAACCATTTAACTTGTTGTTTCTGGATGTATTCTATTGTTGACTTGATCCCTAATTGTTTCCTTAGTGCTTCATTCCTGATTTTGTCGCTCAAACTAACTCCAATCATACGTCTTACACATTTCATTTCAAGGAAAATATACAAAGATACAAATACGAGGATGACTCAAGTGAAAACCTTAAAAGTGTGACAAAACTGGAATAAACGTCGTCATCGTGTGTCCTTCTCGTGCCATCTCGGTGAATGCGTACAACGTGACGTCATAATGGCAGTTTAGAGATGGTCATCTAACTATTAACATGCAACAAAGAGGAGCAGCGTTCTGTTATCTAGTTTTTAATCTGTGAAAGATAAACCTAGAGAATCAATCTTCTTCTTCTTTCCTTCCTCTTTTACCCATTACGGGTGTCGAGGGAGATACAATGTTCTTGTTCTCGTTTTTCTGGTACTTCAGATGTTTTTTTGTGTTCGATTAATGTCTCTTTGATGTCGATCCAGCTTACTCTAGGTCTACCCTTGGCTCTTCTTTTTGCTTCTCCTCTCTTCATATATGCTTTATAAACTAATGAATCACACAGCATTCTTTCCAGATGACCAAACCATTGTATATGTTGGTTGTGTATGTACTGTAGAATTGATATGACACCGACTCTTTCTCTTATGATATCGTTTCTAATTCTGTCTTCTGGTCTCCTGTGGCTTTTCTCAGACATCCTATCTCTATTGTAACGAGTTGTCTATTATGTTTTGTTGTTAAGGACCATGTTTGACATTGTAGCACAGGGTTGGAATGAAGTTACTTTGGATAAGATGTTTTTGTTGACATTGGTAGCATTTTGAATTGCAATAAAGGGGATAATTGACCCAGTATTTGATTCGCTTTGCAACAACGAATGTCTATTTCGGTGTCCATCTTTCCATTTGAAGGTGAGGATCAATCAACCTATAGAAATTCTTCGGCGAATGTCGTTTGATATGGTGATGGAATCAATCAAGCAAGTGCCATGCCGAGAGACGTAGGCAATCGTGTTTCTCCACAACTCTGTTTCTTGTTGTTATAAGTTCGTGTTGTGGCACCTTCTTGCGCACAATTACAACCCATCCTGAAATTTCTATCTTTATCTTCCTCTGTCACTTCTACCCTTGATCTTTCCGGTGGTTACTAAATGTTCCAAAGTTTTGCTTTTTTCATCTCATGCCCTAAAAAAACGTGCCTAACTACTTCTAATTTTTGCTATAATTTGCCTTTTTTTACTCTAATGTGAGGACTTCTACATTAGTTTTAGTTTTCTTGGCTGTCCATGAAAGTTATAATAGAGATCCAGCAAGGTTTGAGAAGGAACACTACAACAACAACAACAACAAAAAAACCCAGACAGATTAGACCAGTTTTTCCCAAAGTGGGGCCCACGCCTCACATGAGGGCAATTTGATTATTCAGGAGGGAGGAGGGTTTACCGTTTTTGAATATTATTAAATATGTTCTTGTTTAGAACACCAAACACGAACCACAAAATATATTTATGTTACATGAGGAGGGGGGGCGGGTTGCCATCAGAATTTAGAAAGACTTAGGTGTGGCATTGTAAAAGAAAAAGGTTGGGAAATACTGGATTAGACGTTTTGATAACAGCCCCATTTGTCAATAAACTTAAAATAAAAACAGAAACATGCAAACAACACGAAATCCATATCCATAAGGCACAAGTGCACAACCAGTCAGAGTTTCTTGATGTCTATCATGATTTTCTATGTCGTCCCTTGTTTCATCCAACTTTCCTATAGTATCGTTTTTGACAGGGAATAATGCCAACATACATGTCCAACCCATGCCAACATACATGTCCAAATAATTGTCCACTATTGGAAATAATGATTCTTATAGACCTGTATGCATCTCTATTTTATTTTTACGTACACATTTGTCTTATGCTCTCTATAGAAAATGCGTAGAATTCATCTATAACGTGTATTCGAAGGCCTGTAACCGTCTTTCCATGTCTGCAGTGAGTGCCCAACTCTCACAGCCATATAACACAATAAAAATCACTAGTGAGTTATACAGTTTGATTTTTACACAAACACTAGCGTTACTTTACCAAATTTTAGTTTAGCCTTGACATGTCAGCTAAATTGTTCTTCAGCCGTATTAATTCTGTTTTTCATTTCTGCATAATAACACGAATATCTCTCACAAAAGAAGAGGCAGTGAGCGAAAACGAGATAACAGCGTATAAAAAGACTCAGTTATTTCAATAATGCCAGTGTGTACCGACAGCGCACTTGGTGCCCCTTAATAAACAAATAAACACAAGTAATAATCTGAATAGAAAAGCATACAGTTACATGTAATAAAGCAGTCTGAATAAAACAGCATACAATTACAAATTCTGGTTAACTCATATAAGTCAGATTAAAATTGCCTACTTGAAGCTATTGAGCAGTGTAGACATACAGCTCGGTTTTATATGGGACATTGATGTTATTAATGTCAATACCTGGTCGACTTTTGATGAGCTCACGAATATAGTTTAATTGAGCATCGCGTTCATTTGGTGCAAGGGATTTGTAGAACGAAGATGTCGTTATATTTGATAGAACTGTCTCCAGATTTCCACGGAAATGTACTCCTGGGAGAGTCCTATGCCACTGCAGCTTGAACAGTGG
Source organism: Meghimatium bilineatum (assembly GCA_034231615.1). NCBI lineage: Eukaryota > Metazoa > Mollusca > Gastropoda > Stylommatophora > Philomycidae > Meghimatium > Meghimatium bilineatum. The sequence continues at coordinate 63,695,756 of CM067321.1, read as the reverse complement.
TGATGCATCGATGTCTTTACGCCACTCTAAGCTGTTGATGTCATACTTAAGAGACCCTTGAATTTTCATGGCTACCTGTTCTCTCCACTCACGAAATTTCACCATGGACTCATCGTCAAGATCACCTTTGTTCCAGACTAGAATTAGCTTCCCTCCTGGAATCATAACTCTGCGAATGCTCTCTAAATACTTATCGTCAGAAAACCAGTGGAAACACTGGGCGCAAACAACGCTCCCAACAGATGTATCCTCTAATGGAATATTGTCCGCACTTGCCAAAGAAACATCAACGCTAAGCTGTTTTTCTTTGAGAACGTCTAGAAAATTCTCGGAAATGTCGGTAGCTAAGTATTTGGTATATTCAGGAAGCTTCTTCCTAAGAGTTTCCGTCATTTTACCAGTTCCTGCCCCAAGTTCTAAAACATCGTATCGGAGACTTCCCTTGACATTAGCTTCAGACAGTTGAACGATCTCTGAAACAATCAATTCAACTGATTCGTCCGTGTAACTTGGTCGGTACAAATCATATTTCTCTCCACCAGTGGTAAATCCTATTTCTGCCTGCTTCTCCACTTGTCCTAAGTTAGGCCCACAAGTATTCACAGGTCGAACCTAAGAATACAAGAGATCATCGGTGAGGTTGTATAATGAATACGCATACCCACTCAACGTAATGTGAACGAACACTAAATGAGTTTCTTCAGAAGAGACAATTATGGAAAAGTGAAAATGATTAAGACTAATTCACTAGAAAGTTCGCAAACATTGAGCTAACCACAACTGTCATAATTATGCTAATGACAGCAATGACAAAATAGCAAGCGACTTCTGGGAAAGTATGTTCAAAGCAAGGGAAAACAAGCATTATTATGCGGGTCCCTTAGCAAAAGAAATTCACACGAAGATGACTCAAATTAAAACATTTACGATGTGATGAAAATTAGAATAACTACGTCATTGTCTTGTAGCATGTGATTATTATTGAAACGGATGCTAGTGTCCTGCACGTGTCATGATTGTGCACGCAAATAGAGTAACAATCTATCTATCTATACGCTGTGGTCCTTGTTTGCCTTGCGGCGTCAGGGGTGGAAGAGCTCTCTGGAGATGACCTTCTTGTGTGATGTTTGTAAGCTTGTTCCTGTGGCTTCTTTGATTTCTGTGATCCATCTTTTACATGGTCTGCCATTATCTTTATAGTCGTGATGTCTATGTGTCATGGCCATCTGTGGCATGCTGTCTGTTGGTAGTCTGAAAGTGTTTGAAAAACACTTGATCTGTTGTCTTTTGATGTGTTCCAATACTGATATTGTTTTGGTTATCCGTCTGATGTTATTGTTTCTAATTCTATATCTTAATGACACGCCGAGTATTCTTCGTGGACATGTTATTTCTGCTGTCACTATTTTTCTTTTTTGTGCTGTCATTGCTCAGGTTTGGCACTGGTAGCATAGTGATAGGATAATAATAGTCTTGCATAATACAACTTTAGTGTCTATGTTTACATTTTTGTTCTTAAAAATACGTGTCATCGGTCCTAGTATCTGGTATGTTTTGTTGCATTTATTTTGTATCCATTTACTGCAACAGTAAATAGAGTAACGCCACGCTATAATGGTAACTTAAAGGAGGTTGTTCCACTATTGAGATTCACAAAGGAGCAGAATGGTGTTTTTTTTAGTCATCAAACGGGTGAAGCATATAAATTCACCATCCCGCAAGTGTATGAATGAAGTGGGAAGCTTCAAAACGGCGTAATTATGTGTGTAATTCTGTGACAGGCTTCGCCGGTGAACGATGACGCACTTTTGAAAGAGCCAAAGATAAAATTCCGCCACCTGGCACCAATGATTGAAGATATTCATATTCTAAGTTTTACATCATGCAGCGCCAACTGCGCAGCTATAAAATTTAATGTATTAAGTATTCGCTGCACATGGTAATACAGTTAACTATCGTTAAATTTCTAGGAGCCAAGTTTCATTCACCTTAGCAGAGCTAGGTGAAACGGTTCGATTTGCGATCCGCGACGAAACTCCGACTAAGTTCGCGCGAGTCGGAACTATTTCATTTAGTTCATCCCTGACGTATAACTGCAAAAACAAAACAAAACCACACAAACAGTATTTATTCAGTAGATTGAAATGTTCAAGCTGGCATATATTCAAGCTCATTTTCTTCTAATATGTTTGCTTACGCGTGTTGGTATCCCCGTCTTAGGACATATAAGACAATTATGCTTAGTATATTGCTTGTTGTCTTTCGTCCTGACGAAAGCTTTCAGTCGAAACTTCGTATGTCGCCCTGTGGCGTTGCTAGCATGTTTTATTCACAATATTGGTAACACGCAAACTTATTTCCTTTAATTTTTTTTTTATTGACTGTCTCCAAAAAGACCTTCCAACAGAATTAAATAAGACCTCATTCGTTAGGTTTTTTAAATTATTGTTGAGCTTTCTGCTGGTCAATATTTATATACTTGGAATCACATGCCAAAATAGCCAAAGCAACTTCAAGGATATAAATAGTGACCAACCGAAATTCAAACAATAATCAAAAACGTAACGAATGTGGTCATAATTATTTGTGTTGAAATGTCGTCTATACTGCCTAAGGTCTCATTTCCAGACATTGGAGTTTTATCCCTAAAATAATTGGGTTGGAAGTGCCAACTTGTGGCCCAGATTAGTCTATATCGGAGAACATTGTTCTGAGATCTGCTACTGCTACTTTAGACGGCAAATGTGGATCCGGAACCCAGACTTCAGGACTGCTCAACATACAAAGAGCAGAGACAGCAGACCTGGACAGAGGATACAGACTTGAGGCAAAAGCTATGGCCCAGCCGTTCTGACCTGGAGAAGACGGTACGTGGACTTCGTCTTGACGACGGGCCTGACAATATAGCATGACCACAGTTGCTGAACGTAGAAGAAGAAGACGGCAAATGGTTTGTATTGCAGGTAACACTCTTTTACTTTTGTGTTCGTGGTCAAACTCCCGCAGATAGATAACACAGACAGATGGATGGATAACATCACGACAACCCTGAACAAATAAGAATTCAATGCAGACAAGGCGAAATATCTGGCCTTGGACAGACAACTAAAGCTCCCAGTCACCATCCCTGCGCATAACGCTAAGTGTAAATATTCTGACCATCATCCACCTGGGGATAATAGACATATGGTAGCACTGTTAGTCGAGTCTTACATTATGGATGGTAGGACACATTGCTGCTATTTATTTCTTATACATTAAATTAACAGCATGAAACAAATCAGGCCCGTAGATACAGAGAAGTATATAGGGTTCAAACCGTCTCCACTTCTCTCTCTATCTTTATGAAAATAGAACAAGCCTTTACACAAGTAATACTAAAATGTGAGTAATGAAAAAGGGTAAAAAAATCCCTCCCTATGTCGCAGTAGTCGGATGTATCCGGCCATTGGCGCAAATATAGCGGCGGCACAATCAATTTTCCGTTATATGGACTACACACTGCCGAGAGAGAGAGAGAGACTGTACTCAATGTTACAAGTTCATGATTGTTTACATAAACATGAACTAGTACACTGTACCAGTGACATCACTGTACTCAAGAGATCCAATAGAAGGTTGAGAAAGAGAAAAGAAATTCTCCCTCTTAGCAGGTTTCCCAAAACATTATGCAACTCCCTTCTCCCTTACCACAGCGAAGTGGATATGGAAATATGGAATATATGAATATATTTCCTCACTGGGAATGATGCATGCGTATTTATAACACTGCATGGTATCTAATAATGAAAAAAACATTGACATTTCTAGGTGACATTCATCTTATGTGAGATATGTTAGCCCCTTTTTCGTGTTTTACGATATGCATGGTAAGGCATCATCATACATCAAGTGCTGTGCCGAATGGCGTTGGCGATCATACTTCTCCATGTACATCGATCTCTTAAATATGTCATCATCTCTGTTGGTGTCGTCAATCGAAGCCATTTAATCAAACTGTCTAATATATTTTCTCTGGGTTTTCCCCTTGACCTTTTCCCTACTATCTTTCCTGTTGTCACTATATTCTCAATGCCTCCTCTTCTCAGTATGTGCCCATAAATGTTGACTTTTTCTTATATTATCAATAATGCATCTTTTCCAATCCATCCTTTTCAGACATTCTTCACTAGTAATCTTTGCTGTCCATGGAATGCGTAACATTCTTCGAATAAACCACATTTCCGGTGCATCCAATGATGTATGTGATGTCTTATTTATTGCCCATGCTTCACTTCCATAGAGTAGCACTGGTTCAATGTAGCATTTGAGGATACGTTTTCTAGTATCCATCGATATGGACTTGTTGAATCGAATATTTTTCATTTTATGCAATGCTGCTTTTGCTTGTCCTATTCTGCTTATAATTTCGGTCTTGCATTTACCATCTGAAGTTATTAATGTTCCTAAATATTTGAAACTATTCACCTGCTTTAAGTTTTTCTTATTCAATACTATTTTACTATTTGGTGTGGCACTATTTCCTGATATTATCATTGTCTCTGTCTTTTTTATGTTTAAACTAAGACCTTTTTGTTCACTTTCTATCACCGTCCTGTTTAACAGATCTTGGAGATGTTTTTGGCTTTCTGCTATCAACACAGTATCATCTGCATATCGTAGATTATTGATATTGTGTCCTCCTATTTTAATGCCTGGCATATTCTTAATTGATCTCAAGATATTCTCGCTGTTAAGAGAAAATAAATCAGGTGACAACACACATGGTAAGACAAATTGCTGCTATTCAAGTCATAAGTTGAACTCAGTAAAAACAATAAAGGCTCAGTAAAAACACCTTTCTACTCATCCGAAAATTGTTACTACGTATCATCTGAGCTAATCAAGTACAGCGACACTATAAAGCAAATATTACAAATAAAGTTTACACATTTGTGCACTGCTATTGTTTTCCTTAACGGAACTCTGGTTAAAACAACATTAAGGCACACACATGAAAGCAAATGCAAGCGTAATCATAAATTCATTCATGTGCGGAAGTTGGAAACTGCTAAGCACAGGATGTAGTGAGCATTAAATATATACAGGAAGGTGAGGGAAGCGTCACGCCTAAGCTAGGAAGATATTTAACGTGGTATGCATATATATATTTAAATCATAGTCCAAAACTTGGTCTAAAGCACACACATATATGTGTAAATATGTATGAATCCGATATAATGACAAAAATTATATATATATATATATATACACGTATATACAATATATACGCTACATACAATAGATAACATGCGTATTTCCAGTGGCAATATAAGGTTGTGAGGTATGGACATTAAATAAAACATTAGCAAAGAGAATCGCTGCTTTCGAAATGAGATGCTAGAGGAGATTTTTGCGTATACCGTGGATAGTCAAAAAAGACAAATCAAGAAGTGTTAAGATCAATAAACATCGAAGAGAGCTGGATCCTTAACAGCATTCTAACAAGAACGCTGTTTTTGTTTTTGGTCATATAGAGACATAAACAGTGTGGAAAGATTAATAGCTGAAAGCAGAATTAAAGGAAAACGGGAAGAGGTCGCAAAGGCGACATCGATATACGATGGCACATGGATATATCAGATTGCTTAAACATGTCTCTAGCTGTGACAGGTCAACTCGTCCAGAATAGCGGAGTGTTCAGAAAATCAATAAGGAAGACCACTTTCTGGAAAGAATATGTCACATGATGATGATGATATAATAGATAAATATAATGACATAATTGAGAATTTTTTTTAATTGTAAGTGAAATGTGTTTTTATAGTGCGTTAACGAGAATACTATATATATATATATATATATATATATATATATATATATATATAAAATACCTAGCGAAGTAATAAAAGTAAATAAAAACGTAGGGTTCGGTGGCTTGCTAGATTATTCAAAATAGCCTGAACAGGAAGAAAAGTACCAGACGACTGGCACAAGTCAGTAATGGTGCTGTTATTGAAACACAAGGGTAGCATGATAGAATGCGTATCACACAGAAAGAATCTCACTATTAAGTCTTACATGCAAAATCTATGCAAAAAAACACTATTCACACTGCGACATATGAAAAGGACATCGAATACAATCAAGATCTAACAATAGTATTTGTAGACCAGAACATATGCGACATAATCGATATAGACATTCAATGGGAAACCTTAGTTAATTATATCATGAGAAACCAGCTGTTAGATAATATAGCATTATATCAAAATGTCAAAGCTCAGTAAGAACAACAGATGAAATGACTGAACATTTCAAAACAAGATTTGGAGTAAGACAAAGCTGAATATTTTCACTTCTACTTTTCAACATATAGGCGGCCTTACAGGGACAGAACAAAACAAAAGATCACATCAACACAGAGAAAAACATTGCAAATAAACCTGATGAATTTAATAATTAAATCAACGAAATACCTTTCGCCGACGATCAAAGTATAACATAGAAAAATGAGGAAACTATGCAAAACCACATTAGTTATTTATGTAAAACAACTTGTTGTTCAGCTTTACAACTAACGCACAGACTATATGGTAGTACGAAAAGCACAGATAACAGCATACAAGACAGTTTCATTGTTTCAACCGTATGCCTATTTCAAGAAAGTAGAAGACAAACAGCCCACAAACAATAAAAATAATGACACTATCACAAAATCACTAGAAAGCATACATTCAACAGTAGAGACATCCAAGGCAACAATAACAGAAATATTGGTAATGCAAGTACTGTCATCGAGAAATATATGGGGAATGAGAGGACTAAAATATATATGTGAAATGAGAACGAAATAAAACAACTATACTTGAAAACAATTTCAACGACAGCACAGCAAAGATCCCACCCACCAAATCTAAATAAATGAATGATCGGTATTAATACCAAATAACTTAAGTGTAGCAAACTGCAATATACAGCGACTTTCAAGGGTGTATCTAGCTCTAACGTCAGCGATGCATAATCATAATGCAGTGACCTGAATATCACTGGCTTCACGATTATCAGCGCCATTGAAATGTAAAGCGACAGGAGTAATTGTTATGTGGTTACTGTCATGAATATCTCAGCAGAAACGTCCAGTCTTTTTATCAGTTGCACAAACATATTTCTTGTCACATCGTTTACAAATGATAACGTACATGATGCTACGGGATTTACGTTATCCAAATAACAAAATTGCAGAAACATTCATCAAATTCTGCAACGGTAAAGATTATAAAGTTATTTTCTTAGTGACATCGGCGAGTTAAAGAAAATGCACACAAACAAATGAATGAAAATAATCAAGACCATGCCGCATGAAGGACTTTTTAAATTCTGATCGTAGGCTTTTACTGTGGATAGCCACAATGATGCGTTGTGCCGACAGTCAATAATAATCACGGTAAAAGTTAAATGAGTCATTTCAGAAAGTAGTTTTCCCATTAGGCAATAGATCTTATACTGTCGACGATCACGGATTAGCTAATATGCAGATCACCAACCTGAAACTCAACCTGAAACCTGATTTTATAGCCCAGACAGCTAATGGTTAAAAATCAACCCTCTGGGGAGGGGGGGCATTTGCTCGACCCTATTGGGCGTCACTACAAGAAACTACTACTTGGTGCTTTTATTGGCTGGCACCACGTGAGTAGTCTCACGCTGTGACACGCGATAGGGTAGCGTGAGTGTATTTCTATCGACCTCTTTTTTGTGAGATTTGTGTTTGTTTCACAAATCGTTAAGGAGGGAGTGGGGGTTGCTTGTCTCTTAGTACTAAATGGCATGTTCTGTGTTCCTTAAAGGAGACGGAGTGAATACTATAACCCCTCAGTAACGGACTTGATTGGAGCGGGTGTGAACACTATAGCCCCTCTGTCTACGGACTTGAGTGGTGTGTCGTGAACAATATAACCACTCTGTCTACATGATTAATTGGAAAGGATGTGAACAATATAACCACTCTGTCTACAAGCATGATTGGGGCGGATGTGAACAATATAACCCCGTGTGTCTACGGACTTGATTGGAGTGGGTGTTCCCCCCTCCCCACAGATGTGTCTCAAATCGACATAAAACTTTAAAAACTATGGAACTATAGCTGGAAAACAACTCATGCTCCAACATAAGACCTACTAGCTAATAGAACCGTTCACCTTTTTAAAACGACGCATTTGAGTATTACTTTGATTTTCATTGGTTTGCACACACAAAATATAATCATGGTCCCCAATTAAAATCACGGGAATAGACAAATAATCATTTAGAAGGCTTGAGCCAGTAGGTCTTATATTGCAGAGGGTCACGGCTGAGCTACTTCCTTAAATTACAGTACAAAAGAGCAAAAGAGCTATGATTTCTGATCTCCCCTCTAACAAGCACCCAAGCATGTCGCAACATAATCGTAAGCTTTACCATGATATACTGACGATTATAGCTGAAGATAAACAAAACAATCTAGCATTACAGATTAGCACAGCTGAAGATAACCAAAACAATCTAGCAGCGTAGACTGACGCATTCAAACTAAGAAAACGGCAATAACAAACATTGGAAAAACCTGGTATAAATAAAGCTGAACTTTTATTGAAGGTGGAAATTATAAATAAAATGTTCAATGATCTTATTCCTCTGCGTTTGTTCTCAAACTCCTGCAGATTACCATGATGTAGTCCAAAGAACGGAATGCTTTGTGGCATGGTTTGCAGATCAAGTTACAACAACATTAAGGCAGACATGAAGCAAGTGCAAGCGTAATCACTAGTTCATTCATATATGGAAGTTAGTTACTGCTAAATACAGGAAGATGAGGAGGAGTGCCCCGTCCAAGCTAGGAAGATATTTAAGGATTGGATAAATCATATAAGATTATTATGTGCCTTTCAACCTCACATATCCGATTTCAGAATGGCATCTGGGCTACTCTAATCCTATACGAGACAAGATAGCCTACTCCACCCCATAACTTCTTAGTCGCTTCATATGACATGCATGGAAAATTAATTGTGCTGCTACTTCAATTCTCAACGCTGGCAATTCTCAATGATGAAAAAAATAATGGCCAAATTTCTATATAATAATAAGACATTTAACCCGTTACGGTCGTAGGGGTGTCACACTGGATACATTAGCAAAAGACATCTCTCCAAACAGCTCTATCGCCAGCCATTCGGAGGAGTGTCGAAAAATCACGTCCAGGCCATTCCTCGATGTTATAAAATCAGGATTTTCTGTCTCTCCACTTTCCACCCTCGACTGTTCTTTGCAAAATAATTTTCGAAAGCGAGTAATTAAAAACATTACCTATATTGTGTAGATATTCCAGTATAGCATTTCTATGGGGAGAATTTTACTTGGTGGCGCCCAAATCCTCTAAAAAACATGGCATATCGACAAAAAACTATTATATGCCAAATCAATAAGGAAAAAATATGGAGATATATGCTGAAAATAAGTTAACATTGCAATCTTTTAAATGTTTTGTGGGGTGCAAAGGGAACGCATTGCTCTCAGCGGACCCAGGGTTAGCAGATAACCAAGATCCCACATGTACCTCCTCGTGGTGCACTTTGGTAACAGAAAACAGCAGCTCGAGCTGATTCTGGTCAAATCATTTGGGGAAGTGTCCGAGAATGTGGAGGTAGCAGATGGAAAGAGATTTGAATGCATAAAAGACAGACAATATCTCCGACACCACCAGCAACACACAGTGAAGCTAGTTAGTCCAGTCCGAACATTGGAGGGGCGGTCAATGAAAAAAGTATGAAAGGTGGATGCATGGCAAAAGACATAGATTTCATGCTGAGTACAATGGGGAAAAAATGAAAGGGCAGAACAGCGCTAGATTGCAGCGCCAACTGCAAATAGATAGTGGAAACGATTACGGAAATGGGAACTACAAGCTCTGTTATCTCGTGACGAGCTTCTAGTTACTTGATTTTCTTATAGGCCGAGACCCATACCCAATAATGGGCGTCCAGCACAGCAAAAAGACCTTGCCTAACTCTAATGTCGAGTCTTCCTATACCGGAAACATGCTCGCAAAGAGAAAGGGTACCGTAACCGATAGGCTCAGGCAAGAAAGGAACAAAGATGGCAGTCCTGGCCCAACTCTACTGTCAAGCTTTCCTATACTGGAAATACACTTGTAGAGAGAAAGGGTTCAGTACCTCATGGGCTCAGGCGCTATTGGGACAAGGTCGCTCAGCTCGAGAACGCCTTGCTCTCAAACGCGTGGTGTGAGACTCGAACTTGGGCAAGGGGTTCACGATGTCGGTGAATGACACCTCGGCTAAGAGGACGAAAGAGCCAGGGTCCAACTCTTCTGCTGAGTTCTTCCTCTTAAGGAACCAGGCTTACAGATGAGAAACGGTTCAGTACCCGATAGGCACAGGCACAGCACGTCCAATTACACGAGGCAAGTTCATAGACAGTGGAACACCTCGTGCGAGACAGACGTGAGCAAAAATCGTCTGGGCGAAGAGTCACCACACACGCGCGTGCCTGACGACAGATAGGGAGGCTGTCACAGGCTAGGGTAGCCCACCCGAATTGTCAAGGCATGCCTAAATAGGATGTGCTAGGCCTAAAAGGCGCATAACGGTGGCACAACATAATCACGCTCCCGGCGGAAATCGCACGGATATCCGTGCTGACTACAATGGAGCGAACGAATGAAAAAAAAATCCATCCAGTAATTGTTGGATAAATGAAAAACTAGCGGTAATAAAACATCAGAAATCATTCATCCAGTAATTGTTTAACAAATGAACAATGAGCAGTAATAAAAAAGAAATCTATTCCGCAAATGGTGACCCAAATGAACTACACAACTCGAAATGTCAAGTGTGTAGAACATACTGAAATTGATTTGAAGTTATTTCAATGATAAAACTGAACTCAAACAATAAATGAGATTAAACTTAAATCAGAAATCAATGACTTGATACTAGCAGAAATAAGTTACAGAACACAGCAGCAGTGTAAGCATCATGTGAAATTATATTGGTAATCGATAAAACAAAATTTAATTGGAAAAAGATTCAGCAAATCCTGCAAGGTAAAGTTTATAAAGTTAATTTTTAGTGACATTAGCGATGCAACAAATATTTCTGTCTAGAGCTGTTTCTCGATCTTTTTTTAACCATGCCCTGATCCAAGATTTTGAAATTATTCGAACACCCCCACTACTCCCCACAGTGTACAATAAAAATCTGAGTACAAAACATGACCTCCAATGAAAGGAAAGTTTTTGATATTAAATCGTCTGCATTAGCTTATCAGACATTGGTTGTTTTATTTTACTGCAAGTATTGGGTAGTGGTGCAAGAAAAATGTGTTTTAAGGTACAAAATTACTCAAACTGACTTCATTCCTGAAGAGCATCACCACTGATGTCTGAAAAGTAAACAGAAAATTTACGGTTTAAAACTTGCCATCCTTTTGTAGATCATATTCTGTGAAATGAATATTGAAGTTGGAGACAGGAGACTGAAATATAGAATTGAAATCCGCCGAGGATAAATGTTTCTGCCATTGTCGTAAATAAAATTGCGACAAGACGCATCTCCATTCTCTGGACTAGTCATCCCTCAGTTATCGCGGTTAATAGGGACCAGAACTGGCCGCGATAAGTGAAAAACTGTGAAGTAGTGTCATCCTCTCATTTTTAACACACGTACATTTTTTGTGTATGTATAATATCAATAAGTGTATATGAAACCATATAAGTGTATATGTTATCATTAGAACATTAAAGAATAGTTTTAAACATGTAAATAAAATATGAATAGTATAAATAACATACATAAAATAATGTATAAATAATATAAATATGATACGTGTGTGTGTGTGTAACATACGTAGATGTAACTAAAGTGTACATACTGTAAATATGTTTTTAGAAATCTGCGATGTACTAAGTCCGTGATAAATGAACCGCGAAGTAGTGAGGGATGACTGTACATCCACCTGGAAATCTAGCAGGACCATGGTCCTGCTACAAGGGAGATCCAGCGGGAGATTGAGAATGTTGTCCTGCTACAAGGGAGATTGAGAATGTTGTCCTGCTACAAGGGAGATCCAGCGGGAGATTGAGAATGTTGTCCTGCTACACGGGAGATCCAGCGGGAGATTGAGAATGAACACTGAATAAGAATTTAATCAATGTTCCACTATTGTTTTCATTTCAAGTTGATGAATCAATCAAGTATTCATTATGAGAACATTAAATATGCATCTCTGATTGTTTATATATAGTGCACTAGACACTATTACAGAAAGTGAAAAAATAATATGGAGCAGATGAATACTTTTATAAAAGTGGTAGAATGAATATGAAAAAAGAAGTGACTGTGGGTCTTTATCTCTGACAAACCGTTATGATTAATAGACCCTCAACCATGATCAACACTTCATATAAGCTGTGCAGATGTGGATAATGTCAGACAACGCAGCACAAGAAATGTACACTATGCGCACAAAATAGTATATTTAACAATCCGAGCAAACTTTCCTGGGGATGTAAGAACAAATCCACCTTGTAAAGAAGGAGAATTAAAACGACATCTTGAGCATAAAGTGAACAGCTTAATCAATGCACAGGACCGTAGATATTATTACCCTAAGGAAGGGGTTTTACCCCAAAAAAAGTAATTTGTCAGTTTTCATGTGTAAATTTCTCAATATAATGGGACGTGTGAAGACCTTTTTGTGAAAGATCGCTAAGGGAGGAGTTATTTACTGACCATTTGGCGAAGTTTCTAGTATTAAAAGACATGATCAGATTTTCTAAGGAGGGGGTTTGAACCTCCAAACCCCTCCCTTATCTACGGGCCTGTCACTGCACCTGGGACATCACCTGTGTGCTGGTATTAAGGTTAACTGTGTTTGAGCTGAATGATGAAATCGAGTTTTTCATATGAGTGCACAGGAAACATAAGCTTGTGGCTTACTTGAAGGATGAAGTTTGAAAGAAAGGAATTGATTAGCATTTGCGTCACTAAATAAACGGAACTTGAAACTTCAGAAAAAGAAATCACAATTTTAGTTGCAAGATAATCTTTAGGAATTTATATCCAAGCTTCAAAACTGACATGTGTATGTAAATCAAGGTTTCTTCTTCTTCTTCAGCGTTCATTCTCAAACTCCCGCTGAAACTCTTGTAGCAGGACAATGGTCCTATTAGATCTCCAGTTGGATATAGTCCAGAGAATGGAAATGTGTCGCCGTTTTATTTGCTCCTGGCCCGACACATCTGTCTTTGCAGAAAAAATGCAATGTTTGAAATGTTATATAGTGTTATGAAGCACGTAGAAAAGTGGTGATGGCAGGGGAAGGAGGGGTCAACACACCCTCCACACCTCTAGGAAAGCAGAAAATGACATTTAGTACTAGAAACTTCGCAAAAATGTGGTTAAAAACACCTTCTATTACAGAGTTTCTGATGACGTTAAAAACACCTTCTATTACAGAGTTTCTGATGAAGTTAAAAACACCTTATATTACAGAGTTTCTGATGAAGTTAAAAACACCTTCTATTACAGAGTTTCTGATGAAGTTAAAACACCTTCTATTACAGAGTTTCTGATGAAGTTAAAAACACCTATTACAGAGTTTCTGATGAAGTTAAAAACACCTTCTATTACAGAGTTTCTGATGAAGTTAAAAACACCTATTACAGAGTTTCTGATGAAGTGTTATCTAATGATAAAATTGCAAATTCTCCCCCTTACTGAAGATATATCTATGTAGATGTTGAGATAAGACGAGTCTGCATGAGAGCCCTGTAACCAGTAACCATAACTTTAATTTTGCTATGGCTGACTAATAATCCAAATTATGAAATTTTTGTATCCAAATACTACAGGTACAAGCATCACATTTAGATATAAGGTTAATTAAATATCAGATTAGAAATACAGGGTTGTCTATAAAGTCATTGTGTACTCATTTACATTATTGGTGACAATAAATCATGAATTGTGGGTATTTAGTGTGGACGTGTGTGATGACATCGATGCTACAACATTTATGACAATAGACTACTGCTCATGTGAATTGTGTAGTGGGTAAAATAACACATAGCATGACAAATTATTTTCTTGGTCAGCATATAATAGTTTTTTCTGTCAAAGGTTAAATTTTAAAATCAACCCTAGACATGACATGGCAACAGCAATGGCATGCGCCATTTATCACATGAGCCACTTGCAGCCTTCATAATGGGAAAAATTCTGCATTGACATAACTTTCACTAAATATATTGGAAGAAGAACTAAGGAAACAGTGCTGCAGATTAATAAAACATATTAAGAAGACCAACATTGGAAAGTATTGTAAGACAGGCATTGTTCTGGAACCCACAGGGGAAAACGGAAGACCATGAAATACCTGGAGAAAATAAATAGATAAAGAGATGCAAAGGCTTGGTAGAATATAGAAATAGTTTGAAGAAATAGCTATCGATGGGACGTGATGGTTTGTTGGGGACATATGTTCCACAGGGAGCTATTAAATGTGTAGATCCATATAAATACATAAGAACTATGCACTTCCAAATTTGTCATTGCAAGTACCAAAGGCTTCTAAGGTCATTGCATAGAAAATGTCAATGCTGGGCGGAAAGTTTTTTTTAAAGCAAAGCAACTTAATTGAATAACCACGCCCTTCTTTTTTCCATTCAACAACAAATATTTATGGAAATAGGTTTTTACATGTTCAATCATGCATAAACTAGGCTAAAGAGTAGAATAGAAACCCCTGGGTTGGATATCAGCAGACACTGTTCAAAATAATTTGTTCTTAGATTACACACAGGAGACTTTTGTTTGAATGCTTGTATTGAAAACCAGCCGGACTTTGTATGTTCACCCAGATTTTGCGTCCCCCTCCCCCCCCCCCCAAAACAAACCTAGATGTGAGATAATGTCAAATTTAAATATTTCAATAATCAATTGGTGTGTTGTGTGCACACGTGCATATTATGTGTACATACATATATACATATTTCTCCATATGCTGTGAAATAAATACTGTGTGCATTTATTGATATTCTATGAATATCAGCGGGAGAACATAACATAAATAATTTAAGATATGCAGATGTCACTATTCTCATTGATAAAATTGAGGAAGACCATCAAGAATTAATCAATGTAGTAGAGACAGAAAGTAATGAGAAAGGCCTCTTTCTAAATATCAAGAAAACAGAAGTAATAGTTATTTCAAAGAAATAAAAAAAACCACAGTTTGCAAGATCAAAGTGAATGACATTGTATTAAAACAGGTCCACAAATTCAAATATTTAGGTACAACGATTACAGCAGATTGAAGAAATTCAACAGAAATATGAAGCAGAATAGGACAGGCGAACACAATGTTCACAAAAATGAAAAATATATTGTGTAATATGACCTTGTCATTAGAGGCGCGGAGGAGTTCTGCAGTGCTATATAACTCCTATACTAACATATGGATGAGAGTTTGGGCAATAAACAAAAAGTAAGAAAATTAAGAGGCAGTAGAGATGTGGTTCTACAGAAGAATGCTGAGAATGCCATGGACTGCCAGGAAAACTAATGTGGAGGTGTTGAAAGAGTTAGATGTGAGACAAGAGCTTAATCACTAATATAAGAAAAAGACAGTCTGCATTTTTTGGCCACTTTATGAAAAAACGAGGTTTGGAGAACATAGGCAAGATTGAAGGTAAGAGACAGAGGGCGACAACATGAGAAAATATTAAAACAGTTTAACAACCTGGCACAACAGGGAAACAACAACAATTCTGATACATAATACAGGAGATAGAGAGCTGTGGAGAGCCATGATCACCTATGCCAGCCAGAATGACATGATGATGATAATATATATATATTAACAATTAAGAACATATACTTATCTACCTACGTTCATTCTCAAACTTCTGTTGGCTAAAAAGATTAAGTCTTGATAGTAGAATGCTCTGTTATAGTTTACAGTTTGACAGATATACATGCCTTTAATCGAACATATTTGACTTCAGTGTGGCCTTATGGTCACTTTGACCTGTAGTATGGCACAGGTAATCCGCCTTAACTAGTGCATTCTATCTTTTACTATCTGGAACACAAAACTGGGACATTTAGGTATCCCAGGTACTATTATCCAGATAACAACTTTGATAAAGTATCAATGTCACTGACTACTAATATAACTAAATTTATAACTTTATTATAGTTGTTGTGTCTCTGCTTATTTTTGTGACAGACCATGTCAGATATCCTGTAACAGTTTGGTTTTTATTTATGTAACTCCAGAAGTATCTTAGGTAATATGGGGCATCTCGAGCCCTTATTTATGTAATATAATAATCAATAAAAGGTAATACTGCTGCGAAACTTAATAACAATAGTGCTTATGTATAACACAGGTTTTTGAGTTTCACTTGATGACAACTGACAGATTATCACTAAAGGGTTATAGTGTGTAGAGATAAAAAAATACAAATAACAATATATAAGACATTTACAACATTTCAAGCAATTAGAAACAATAATGACATATGTGTAAACATATAGTCATGGAAGCAGGTTTTATTGAAAAGGGGATGGGATATGAGAACAGAAAGAAAATATTATTACCCAAAACAACATGGACAGCAATCCAAGACCCACGCCAACACAAATTTAAACAAATGAATGTTCGGAGTTAAGTCCAAAAGTCTTGATGGGCCTATGAAGTGCGGGGCCCACTGCGGCTGCATAGGTTGCAATGGCCTAAGACCGGCCCTGCTGGATGGCGTACGCAATCATGGCTCTCCACAGCTCTCTATCTCCAGTATTATGTATCAAGATCGTTATTGTTTCCCTTCTGTGCCAGGTTGTTAAACTGTCTAATATTTTCTCACACTGTCATCCTCTGTCTCTGTTGCGACTATGTTCTCCAAACCTCCTTGTCTCATAACGTGGCCAAAAAAATGAAGATTGTCTTATTCTTATATTATAGATTAAGCTCTTTTCTCATTTGACTCTTTCAACACTTCCACATTAGTGTTCCTGGCAGTCCATGCTATTCTCAGCATTCTTCTGTAGAACTACATCTCTATTTACAGCATTTACATATGATAATGTAAATGACATTATGGGATTTATATATAAAGGCCTCATCAATAGTCATGACAGTGGCATTAAGAGCGAATCTGAACTACATAGGGATGTGTTGCAAAGACCGTGTTTGGAACTAACCAGTGCCAAAGTGATCAGGAACATAAGACTTGAAGTGGCTGTGGACCAAGATGTCATTAAGATTTTTGTCACACCTATAGTCAACCAGAGGAAAGTCCCAGGAAGCGGCACGAGTTAGAGGATCAGACTGGAGAAGGGAATAATGCTTGAACAAGATTCGACGGACAGTAGAGTTATGGGGATGAAAAGTAAGGACAAGTTTAACTCTATCAAAGGAGGAGGAAGTACCCTGAGTATTAGTCAAAGTATCAAGTTGAGAAAATATATGGACACACAGCCATGCCGATGAAAGGACACTGTCAGGGGACGAACATCTAAAATTATAACAAAATTATCCAACTATACATATACAGTTACAATCACTGTATTTGTACTGTTTCCTCTATGAGAACAGATGTGTAACTATCTATCTATCTAGCTTCAAATATGATGCATAGGGCAGAAACCAGAGCTCTCCATTTCAAATGATGTGATGCTGCTGTGTGTAATTCTTGCACGTTGTTAAGACCCACAGTCATACCCTCTTCCATAGTTGTTCTGCGAAGATTCCCTCTTGGTTTTCCTTTTTTGCCATCTGGTACCCATTTTAATGTGTGCATTGGCAGTCTGTTTTCATTCATTAAAAGTACATATCTTATATAAGTCCATCATTTGATGTGCAAACTGTATTTGGTTTAAACTATTGATGTTGCATTAACAAATATAAGAGTCATAAAAATCTTAAAAGGTGCACGTAACTGTAACAAATTTAATATTCAAAACATTATTTAACACACTCACTGAAGCTAAACAAGAAATATGCAAAAGTGTTACTGACGGTCTACAAACACATTTCAAATAACATTTTATGTTCCAAGATAATTTCATCTATGATTAAAAACTGGAAATAATTTTGATTATCTTCTTCTTCCTCCGCATTCATTCTCAAACTCCTGCAGATCAGTAGGATGTAGTCTAGAAAATGGTGCGCATTGTGTCATAGTTTACAGCTTAGTTTTGATATCTGCGTTGTTGGCCCAACACATCCAACTTCAGCATAACTTCTGAGCCACTTTGACCCTATATGGCATGGGAAATCCAACCTCACCTCAAAACCTCCTTATTTTCCTCTTACAACAGGCTTGGAAGGTAACAGTGTCACTATTCTTTGCTCCCTTTTCGGACCCAAGTAGCAGACACAATTATGATGATAGAATCTCAAAAGAAGCCCCAAGTTTGCCACTCTTGTTCCCTATATCAGGTGACAAAGTTTCTCAGTTCCAGAATGTTTCTCTAGTATTCTTTCTGAGAGGGAAGCCTTCTAGAGCTTTAGCAAGTCCAATATAACTGTTGTATTCAATCTGGCTGTAGGGTTCAAAACCATGATCTGGAAGGTCTTCTATTTCAGAGGGGACTTTGCCATGACTTTCTTGAAGCATGTTGTAAGTAATAGGGATAATTTCATTTCAGCAATCCAGGAATGGATCTTCAGCACACTTCATCACAGCAGAGATCATGCAATGGGATATCCATCCTTTCTAGCTACCTCTTACTACTCTTACATTCATGGTAACCGGTACATGGTAATGGTAACCGGTACATGGTAATGGTAACCGGTACATGGTAATGGTAAATGTTCCTATTCTTTGCTTCACTTTTGGGTGAGTAATTTTGATAAAAACTGAATTTGCTAAAGAAACATTTTCCTTAAATGCAAACTACATGCATGACAAAATACACTTTGGGTCAAAGGGCCTGAGCCCATGGACGGCTGGTTCAGCAACCACCCAACCCACAAAATACATTCCAAGCTCATGTTATGCCAGTACATTTACGGGTAGCAGTGGCCACTTTTTTAACAAAACAAATATGTACATTATTTAATGAAATGAAATATTGATAAAGACACAGTAGCTAAGACTACTGGTGGAACCAGCAATCTGCCTGCTGTACACTGAGAGTTTCCCGCCCCCCCTCTTGGATGACGGGGGGGTCGTCATTGCATAGCGTGAAGATCGATGCTGACTTATCAACTTTTCAATCTGAGTTCAACAAGGTCACAAAAGCTGAATGAAACTACACATAATATTTAAAAGTTGAAATCTGTTCACTGCTCCATGTAATGAACCTAATGACTTTTCAGGAATAATTAGTGAATGTAATTAATTAATTAGTAAGAGTGAATGAATTAATGAGCGAGTGGAATTATATTTCTAAAATATGTGATTTTACATATACTTAAGCAACAACTAACAATATGTTATAAATCAGCCATGAGATATAAAATTGATTATTACTAATGACAGCAAAATATTACATAGTATTTACTATAAACTCAAGTACAGCAGTTTTACAGGTTATAAATCCCATCTGGCACATACAAAATTTACTAGTGAAATTGGAGTTTAAGTGTAAATATAACTTTTTTTATGTTTACAAGTGTTAGATAAGTCACATTAGTAAGTAAAGTGTTCAATTTTAATTATATGAATATCTTTAGTGATCTAAAAAGATTAAAATAACAGGGTTCAAGTTGAAGTCAATGAATGGGCATTCACATTTTTATAGGCAGTCCTTTTAAGTTGGGATGTGTCCTATTGAGAAGCTCCAATAATGCATGATCCTGTCAATATCTGATTAATTAAAACACATTTGATTGCAGAAGGTACAGGTCATCATCATCATCAAGTGCAGTCTCTGCAACGAAGGTTGGCTGCAATGGACCTACAACATCCTCCGTCTTTTTCCTTGGTGCACTCTGCTGGACTGTAACCTGTCCATCTGATCTGCTGCTTGGCATTGGGATGTATGTGGTAAGGCTTCCATGATGGCCAGCCAACATTCATTATTTTTCCCTGAATGTGCCTCGTGTGCACCACACACTCTGCTTTTTCGCCGCTGAACTATCTAACTCATAGTACTAATTTTTTTAAAAACAACAATTATCAGGTATTACAGATACTTTAGTTATGGTCGAATTTTTTCCTAGGCAGAATTTCATCACTACCCTGCCATCTCAGTATTTTACTGTTGAGAGGTTTCATTATAAATGGCAGACTGTTATGATGATATATTGTAGTGCTGGTAATTTTGTCCCTACCACCTGTGTTCTATATTTTGTTAAGATCAAATGAAAAACATCTGGTTTTCTTACACGACAAGATCTCCATGTATCAGATACATATAATAAAATAAGAACACAGACCTATGTATGATTACTATCATAGCTCTGAATCTTGATCTGCAGTGTTAATTTTTTGTTATTTGTTAGCAGTGTAGACTAGCCTAGCCTATATGTTGAGTGTAAATCAATAAAAGGTAATACTGCAAGTAAAACTGTATGAAAATAGTACTTATGAAGCAAACAGGCAATGAAGTCTTACTGAACGACGATTAACACACTTTCACATGCTCACGTGAAATAATACACACAACAAAACACAGGATATAATCACATTTGTGTGGTGTGGTAATTTCTACTCATTTTTGATGTTATGTTTATCTTGATAAAGGCTTTTTGGTCGAAACATTATGTTCTGTGTATTGTTTTTTGTATGATTATATCCTGTGTTTTGCTGTGTGTATTATTTCACGAGCATATGACAGTGATAGTGTGTTAGTCGTCATTCAGTAAGACTTCATTATCTGTTTCCTACGTAAATGTTATATTTAACAGGTTTGATTACGGCTGCATAATATTTATGTTTCCAAATGATGGTCAGGAAGTGATTATTATTTAAAGTAGTTGTCTGATCAAAACTATTCTTAGTGTGACAGTTACAATTAAATAAAATACATATCTGGTCTATGATCTTGATATGTGATTGAAATGTGGCAACAGACTGTGCTGTGTTATGAGTGCAGTGAAATACAGCCAGTTCCCTGAGAAATTATTTCGTTTCATCTTAGTTTTGTTTTTTTAAAGTGGCATATTGCCTAATGATAATGGAAAATGAAGACAGCAGCATATCTGCATTGACTCAGCCTATATTTTTAATGACTGTGTCAATTGTGGTGTTGAGAAGGTATCGAAGAGAAATCTTACAAGTCTTCACTTATTTCTTAAGTTAAGATTATGTAACTTTACACACACAAAAAACTAAATAATTTCTCAGGGAACTGACTGTATTTGAGTGTATTAATGAGGTGAGGTAGAATCAGAAAAATAAGACGTGGTTCTACTCCTCAATCCAATGGTTTAAAAAATGTATTTTATAGTAGTGAACAGTAAAATTAAAAGTAGTTCTAAATAATAAATAACGGCTTAAAATTAATGACGAGCACAACAAGAATAATCGAATAACATTAAAACAGTAATATAATACACACAGTGCTTACAGGTCTGCCTTAATTTTACTGTAAACTAAAACTAGGGCTTATAAATCACATGTAATTTTGTTGTCGGTGAAAGTGTCACAACTTACGGTGTTCTGACTTAGGCTACAAAGTTCATGAAACGGGACGTAAAAATTAAATTATTAAATACTAAAATTAGTCATGGAAATGAAGTTTAACAGACAATATTCTATTTTAATAAAAACTCACATGAAAGCTTTTTCCTTCATATTTCTCACCACGGTCAGACATTTTCTGGAACTGTATACTTGGTCTCGTACGATTAATGTAAAGAATGAATTGTAATATCTTTCAGAGATCTAAGACCAGTTAACTTTCCACTTGTCGACACTTGCAAAGAGCAGACAACACGACGTATTTTTCGTGCAGTCCTAGCAGTCAGAACACAGTGGACAACGTTGCCAGAATTGTCCCGCATATGACGACTAAATATCTTGGAATATTCTAAGAGAAACAGATCAAATGGTTTGCACACATCACCAGATTACCATCAGACAGCAACAGAAGCTATGGTACACAAATACAGTGAAGGCAGATCTAGAGGACGACAACGAAAACGATGGACCACGGAAATAAAAGAGGCGAAAAATACCACAATATACTCAGCACACACGAGGGACATGTCCAAAAAACTCTTTTACCCCTGACGCTTAAACGGTTTAGCGAATAGATAGATTGATAAATGACGACTAAAAATAGTATAGCTATCTATACAGTTTATGAAACAATAATGTCTCATGCCAAGTGGCGCAGTTGATCATGCTTCTCCACAATTATCAGTTTCTTGTGATGTTAATAAGTTCATTTGGTGACTTTTTTTGTGCCACAGTGACAGACGGTCCAAAAATTTCTCTCTTTGTCTCCCTCTGTCTCTTCTCCCTTTGATATTTCCAGTGGTTACTAAATGTGTGAACTGTACAAACGTTAGTATTGTTGTTTGCAAATATTTATACCTGCCTGTTTTAAAATATATTGGCCTAATGTATAATAACTTCAATACTACAAATGTGTACACATAATTTATTTTAGTGTAATAATGAAGAACACATCCAGTACTGAAGTATTTGTTCAAGATTAAAATGATATTAATATTGATCCGAAACTAGTCCTTGGTTAGGGACTACCGATAATAGGCCTATGTAGTAACTGCAGGAGAAGAAATTGAATTCATTTGAAAATAGGGGTGCAAAGGGAACGCATTGCTCTCGGCGGACTAAGGGTTAGCAGATAACCAAGATCCCAAATGTACCTCCTCGCGGTGCACACTGGTAACAGAAAAACAGCAGCTCGAGCTGATTCTGGCCAAATCATTTGGGGATCCTGTCCGAGAGTGTGGAAGTAGCAGATGGAAAGAGATTTGAATACATAAAAGACAGACAATATCTCCGACACCACCAGCAACACCACTCACAGCGACACTGTCGACATACAGTGAAGCTAGTTAGTACAGTCCGAGCATTGGAGGGGCGGCCAATGAAAAAAGCGTGAAAAGGTGGATGCATGGCGAAAGACAGATAGATTTCATGCTGAGTACAATGGGGAAAAAATGAAAGGGCAGAACAGCGCTAGAGGGCAAATAGTGGAAACGATTACAGTAATGGGAACTACAAGCTCTGTTAGCTCGTGACGAGCTTCTAGTTACTTGATTTTCTTATAGACAGAGACTCATACCCAATAATGGGCGTCCAGCAAAGCAAAAAGACCTGGCCTAACTCTAATGTCGAGTCTTCCTATACCGGAAACATGCTCGCAAAGAGAAAGGGTACCGTAACCGATAGGCTCAGACAAGAAAGGGACAAAGATGGCAGTCCTGGCCCAACTCTACTCTCAAATTTTCATATACCGGAAATAAATTTGCAGAGAGAAAGGGTTCAGTACGTCATGGGCTCAGGCGCTATTGGGACAAGGTCGCTCAGCTCGAGAACGCTTTGCTCTCAAACGCGTGGTGTGAGACTCGAACTTGGGCAAGGAGTTCACGATGTCGGTGAATGACACCTCGGCTAAGAGGGCGAAAGAGCCAGGGTCCAACACTTTTGTTGAGTTTTTCCTCTTAAGGAACCAGGCTTACAGATGAGAAACGGTTCAGTACCCGATGGGCACAGGCACAGTGCGTCCAATTACACGAGGCAAGTTCATAGACAGTGGAACACCTCGTGCGAGACAGACGTGAGCAAATATCGTCTGGTAGAAGAGTCACCACACACACGCGTGCCTGGCGACAGATAGGGAGGCTGTTATAGGTTAGGGTAGCTCACCCGAATTGTCAAGGCATGCCGAAATCGGATGTGCTAGACCTAAAACGCGCATAACGGTGACACAACGTAATCACGCTCCCGGCGGAAATCACACGGATATCCGTGCTGACTACAATGGAGCAAACGCAAAACAAACAAACAACATTTGAAAATAGATGTCTTAGAAGATTTAAATATTGGTTGGGAAGAATTCCAACATGCAAGTAAGAGAAAAAAGCAATATGTTTCTACAAAAATAAGAAGATAACGATGGATGTATATGGTATTTTACTACACAAGTTTGGGAGATACTGTGATATACCGTAAACGAGTCAGAAACTGCCTATCAGCAGGTTTCTATCAGAACAAGCACACACACACACACACACACACACACTTGCATACGTAAAATCCACACATTCCCTCTCGCATAAATGAAATTTGCTCACCTTTGGACGTGTCCGGAGTGCCATGATGGTGATCTGATTACTAACTATATAATTATTACGACAGCAAAACGTTTCAGTCAGATGACAGCAAAATGAACGGGCTTATGTTAGAAAGAAACTGATAAATATGTACACAAGGAATGTGATATACAATCACATGCGACAGTAAAGGTGTCAAGATTACACATCTTGCCGAAGATGGATGTGTCGGGTCATTGGCACAAATAAAAATAGCGACACAACGCATTTCCATTCTCTGGACTACATCCTGCTGGAAATCCAGTAGGACAATGGTCATGCTACAAGGGAGATCCAGCGGGAGTTTGAGAATGAACGCTGAAGAAGAAGATTACAAATAAGTCATGTTCATTTTCTTGCCTAAAATAAAGACCATTGCCTGAAACGCAGGTGCTATGATAAAATCCCGCCATCCGGGGGGGAGGGGCACTTTATTTATTGGTAGAAAAACGGACATGACTTAGGCCTATATATTGAATTACCTAAGAGAAGTGCTTAAATGTACTGGTGGATCATAATCGCTGTCTGCATGCAGCAGCAACCACATCCCCCGAAACAGCTTCTGCGTTTAAAATTAGATAAGACAGCAAATGGGATCTGTGCCCATAGCTTCTGATGTATGAAAAATGCCCTGCACAGCATGTACGGTCTGGATGCGGTGAACTTCGCAAAGGAGCTCAACTAACATGGGTCACTGGGCAGAAAGGAGTCATTCAGCTAGACTTTTCACGATGATAAGAGGTATTCTTCAAGGTACGGTGTAGGGTGGATGAAGATGCGGTCGATAGAAGAAGACAAGGCTGTGGATAGTATTGAGGACTGCACATGATCTAAAGTTTCCAAGCTCATCAGGATAGTAGAGGATATAGATGCCTAAATATTTTTCTTCATCGTAGCGTTGTAGAGCGTCAAAGAGCACGGTGAGACAGTAAGGCACACTAGTCATCTACTGCACCCCCACACACACTCAGTCGTCCTAACTCGTCTTGTCACTGAGCCCATATGTGTAGGGGCGAGAGTATGATGCTGACGACATTGCGCAACTCTCCCTAATTTTAATACGATTTTCATCTCGCAAGGCATGGCTTTTATCTAATACGTAGAACTATAGGCTTGTGAGACAGAATGAGCGTGATCAACCAACGAGTCTTCAGCATACATATCCTTCGTCATCTGCTAAAGGAGACTGGGCACCAAAATGTCTGTCCAGAGTGCGATGATGTCGGTTCATATTCGATAATCATGTTGTAATCGTTTTACTGACTGCTGACTATGCCAATATCGATATTACACGAGTACGTCAAAAGCTTTGGACAAGTTTTGACCCCCTACCACCCCATTGTTATCAAATCTAGATTTCATGGACCTCCACCCCACCTGCTTAATTGTCAAATACAATATAACACCCCCCCCCCCCAATGTTTAGCAGAAAAAGAACGAAAAAACTATAGGTCTATGATGTGTTTCACATTAGAAAGCAAAAATGTGTGGAAGTCATAAAAATGGAATTGTTGACGTCAAGTTTTCTCATGCCACTCCCACCCCCGGCCTTGTCAACAACCGTCAAACATTTTCAGACTCTCCCCTCCCCAATTTTGGAGGTAATTTATAGACATCCCCATATAGCCGGACCAGAAGGAGAACTACTACTAATCTCTGAATTAGAAAAAAAGTAATATGAAGACATGGAATGGAAATCAATGTAGACAAAAGTAAATCACCGGTAAACAACCAAAATCAATATTCGAAAATTAACAGTAAGCTGAACGATCAGAAATTAGAGGAAGTAAACGTATATATATATATATATCATGGAACGTGCTTATCCAATGGTGGACGATCTAACAAAGAAGTTAATTTCGTATTAGAAACGGCTTGGCAACTATGTCAAGACTTCGAAACATGGAAAAGCACATTTAGTATTGCAGCTATGGTCAAACAGTAGAGAAAAAAAAAACCACTTCGTATCCATCATGTCGTATGGGTGCCAGTGTTGGACACACAAGGCAGATCTAGAGAGAAGGATCCATGCCCTGGACTATTTTTATTAAATCGGAGTAGTAGATACGTGTACAGTAAGTGGAGGGGATGGTTTAATTTATGGGGGAGGGGGGAATCTTTCACTCATTTTCGTGTGTAATTCCCTAATGTTCATGAGAAAATTGTTGACATTTTTGCGGGAAATCGTTCGGCGGAGGTGTGTACCAACATTTTGGATATATTTCTAGTAGGCTTACTACTTAAATTCATATTTCCTAAGGAAGAGGGTGTTGAACATCCCAATTCTCCTATCTACGGACTATATATAAAACCAGTAGGCTTGCACTATATATTTACTATTCATTCATTAGGTGCCATGCCGGCTGGCGTAGGCGATAATGGCTCTCCACAGAACTCTTTCTCCAGTAATAGGCTTATGTATCAAGATCGTTGTTGTTTCCTTGAGGTGCCAGGTTATTAAACTAATATTTTCTCACGTTGTCGCCCTCTGTCTCTGTTGCCTTCAATCTTTCCTATTGTGACTATGTTATCCAAATTTCCTAGTATCATAACGTGGTCAAAAAATGAAGATTGTATTTTTCTTATATTATTGATTAACTCATTGGGGACCGATCGCCACTATAACGGCTTTATAGTATGGGTATACAGGACCTTTCGCCATTTTAACGGCTTCGATTTTAGATCGATCATATATTGATCAGTTATATTTCGTTTTGCCCAGTTCAATTTTTTATGGTAACCTCTGAACATCAAGGAAACCACTTCCTTAATAAACCGGAAGACAACTCGCGTGGCTGCAAAAGGAACCATTTCTTTGACCGCCATACGCTGCGTTTGTTATTTCCAAAATGCTGAAAAAATGACAACGCCCACTTCTTCTAGATACAGTGCTGAACAAGCTATGGTTATGTTTCAGAGCTTGTTAATTAGTTTATCTGATAATGATGATTCCGATAGTGATTATAGTAAATGTTTACAAGACCTTTGACACTGCCTGGCACAAATTCAAAATGATAAGACTAAATATGATTTTAACGTGCGTTTTGTGACCAAAGAATAGGACCATATCTCAATGTCTAGATTATTTATTTAGCATGAAATTTAGAAATTTTTAAGAATATACATGAGAATAGAGAATAGTACTACTTCAAAGTTTCATGGAAGTAAAAGCTTTGATAAAATAACATGTAACTACAGTGCCGTTGCATGCAACCTTCGTTGCGGAGACGGTACTTGATGATAGTGACAGTGTAGAGAACTACGGGAAACTACAGGAAGACAACAGCAACAAATTGAGCAGCAATAAACAAGTAGAGATTTTTCAACTGTGAACGGGACTTTGCCGTCTAAATGCGCATTTACACCAAATTGATCGTCATCAACACTCTGCGACTTGCATCTGCCCAGGAATAACATAGGGGACCTATAGGGTCATTCACCAGAACCAGGGTCATAGATACGTCTTCGATAAGGGGGAGGGGAAAATGTACCGAATGAAAATGGTTATATCTTCGATCTAATGAGTCATTCCTTCATTTTCCTTGGGTTTTCTATTTTTATTTTTAGACAACCAATTATATTTTTTTTGGAGGGGGGGGTCTACCCTTTTTTGGCATTTTATTTCCTAGTACTAAGTGTCATGATCTGACTTCTTAAGCGAAAGAAACACCCACTGCCCCCTTATCAACGGACTTGACCCCAAATAAAACATTCTACGGTAGAAGACTTCTGTACGCAATTAATTAGGACTTCGTTCGTTACGTTTAAAAAAAAAATTATTGTCGTGATTTTCATTGGCCATTATTTGTATACTTGGCGTCGCATGCCAAAAATAGCCAGGCGACTCCAAGTATATAAATGGTAGCCAGCGAATAGTGCGGTAATAATAAAACACGTAACGAATGACGTCCTAATTAATTATGTAAAGAGGTCTTCTGTACCATATAAGGTAATTTCACAGAGCACATACTACAGAACTGTTTCAGTTTGTGACAAATACTCGGCGCAAAATATTCACGAATTTCTGTATTTAATGAATAAATGGTAGAAGTTTCTCTGGCAAAGAATGCCGCAATAAAAGGGAGCTCAGGCTCAAAAGAAACAATAGATTAATGTTTTTGAGATTGTTGAATAGTCCAATGTCAGATGAATAACTTCTAAATTCATAAATGTGATCCATAAATGTCCAGTGAATCCAAGGTGGAGAAAGTGAACAATGTATAACCCAAGTATGTAATTATTGAGCACTGTGAACATTCTGCAGTTATGTTGTATGGTGTACAGGATTTTTGATTTATTTAAGGTCAAAACTTGCAAAATGCAATGCCCGAAGAAGGCAATTTAATCACCAGACTGAAACAAAATGTGCAATGAGAACATCAGAAAGATAATAAGATAAAACACCATGCATATAATATATATAGAAACAACAGATAAAATAGTTTGGACAATGGAGGGAGGGGGTTTAAATTTAAGTAATTATTACTAATACGGACGTTTTTATAAGAATTGTCTATTGTCATAACGTCCACACTTGCCGCTGAGCGTAGAGGTTTGTACAGAAGATGTAGTCTGTGTTTCAGAGCCAGGTGTGCTGCTATGGTTGTAGTGCAGTCATGTTTATTCAGGATGGTTTTGATGTTGTCTATCTATCTTTTCCTAGGTCTGCCCTTGGCTTTGTATCATTATTTAAATCTTGTTATAAGCTCTTATGGGACCGTTCATCCTCAGAAGACGTCCAAACAATTGTATCTGTTGTATCTCTATATACTTGATGCACTATGTTATACTTAGTATCTGTCTGATGTTCTAATTGCGCACCTTGTCGAATCTGGTGACTCAAATAGCCTTACTTAGACATTTTGCAAGTTTCGATCTTTCTCTTATGTGTAGGTGTTAGTTGCAAGTCTAACATTGGTAGTATAGTGTTGGCACAAAGATGATCTTACTTATGTGTAGGTGTTAGCTGCCAAGTCTGGCATTGGTAGCATAATGTTGACAAAAAGATGCTCTTACTTGTGTGTTTCTTTACTTCAATGTTGTTTTTTGGGTGCTAAAGCAAAAGTGACATCTGTGACACCTAATGACATCCGGTATATCACAATATTTTCATTTTGACATCTTGTTTCTATCTCTCAATTGACTCGTCCGTCTTCTGTGAAGATACTTCGTAGGTACTTGAACTCTTTGACTTGTATTATGTTTGTGTTCTCTATTTGAATGCTTAAATGCTCTGTTGATCTCGTTATTTGCATAGTTTCTGCCTTTTGTCTATTGATCCGCTTGTTGTATTTATTGCATATTCTTGATAGTGAGTTGATGTGAGTTTGTAGTTTTCTTCATCATCATACATGATGTTTTTATCGTCAGCGAAAAAAAGTTTATTGAATTTGTTTTTATGTTGTTCATTCTCTAAGTGAGGAAGACCTTCAAGAGTTAATTAATGTAACAGAATGTAAAGACAAAGGCCTCTTCCTAATTATCAAGAAAACAGAAGTAATGATAATTTTTGAAAGAAACAAAATAACACACCTTGCAAGATCAAAGTGAATGATATAGTATTAAAACAGGTCAACGAAATAAAGTATTTAGGTACAACGATTACAGCAGATGGACGAAGTTCTACAGAAATAAGAAGCAGAATATGACAGGCAAAAATAACATTCAGAAAAATGAAAAATATATTGTGTAATATGACCTTGTCATTAGAGGTGAAAGAGAGAGTTCTGCAGTGCTATATAACTCCTATACTAATATATGGATGCACGTTGTGGACAATAAACAAACAGGAAAGTTTGAAATTAGAGGCAGCAGAGATGTGGTTCTACAGAAGAATACTGAGAATTTCATGGATTGCCAGGAAAACTAATGTGGAAGTGTTGAAAGTCAAATGCGAGACGGAGCTTAATCAATAATATTAGAAAAAGACATTTTGGTCACTTCATTAGACAAGTAGGTTTGGAGAACACAGTCACAACAGACAAAATTGATGGCAACCGAGACAGAAGGCGACAATGTTAGAAAATATTAGACAGTTTAACATGCTGGCACGTCAGGGAAACAACAACAATCCTGATACATAGTACTGGAGACAGAGAGCTGTGAAGAGCCATGACAGCCTATGCCAGCCGACATGGCACCTGATGATGATGATAATCAATGTATAGAACATGAGGTTTATTTAAGTCTAAAATATTAAAAGTCTCTTCTTGGGAATTAACTCGTATGCAAGAGCATGAGAACAGAAGTTTCTCCGACAAACATGATTGTACCCGGTATTTGCATATTTTACAAGTACACAGTAGTTTCTCCGACAAACATGATTGTACCCGGTATTTGCATATTTTACAAGTACACAGTAGTTTCTCCGACAAACATGATTGTACCCGGTATTTGCAAGTACACAGCAGTTTCTCCGACAAACATGATTGTACCCAGTATTTGCATATTTTACAAGTACACAGTAGTTTCTCCGACAAACATGATTGTACCCGGTATTTGCATATTTTACAAGTACACAATAGTTTCTCCGACAAACATGATTGTACCTGGTATTTGCATATTTTACAAGTACACAATAGTTTCTCCGACAAACATGATTGTACCCAGTATTTGCATATTTTACAAGTACACAGTAGTTTCTCCGACAAACATGATTGTACCCAGTATTTGCATATTTTACAAGTACATAGCAGTTTTTATTTTACAAAAACATTGCACAAAATTATGAATATAAAGAGGTAAAAAACACGGGCAAAATGTTATCAAAACCTCTTAACAAATACTCAACAAAAATTAAGTAACAAAAATAATTATCAGGGTCATTACTATTAATAAGTTATAAAGGTGTATTGTATTACCATCGATTTTTAAAACTGGCTTACAAACACATATTTGTCTTGTTATATAGAAAGACTAATGAGTTTTGGTAAAAAAATGATGTACACACTGAAGACGTATTTAGTCATGCGTAGATACTACATATGTATTTCATCAAGTGTTGATATTAAACAACATGTGTGTAGATACCGACCATAAAACAATAATCTGTCATGTGATGTATTCTCTCCAGAACGTTGCCTTTCCATGTGTGGTATGCACACAAAATAGAGACATATTTGCAAAACATTGTAAAAACAAATTATTATGTTTAAATAGCATTATTGCAACCAACCCTTCGTGCATACATCAGCAGAAAATCTGGCTACAAGGCACGAGGAAGACCAAGATAGACGGAGACAATTAAAAACCTTACATAGACACAAGTTGAACATGGTCAATGCAACTCAAATGGTCAAAGACTGACAGCTCCAACTTCCACAATGGCTCCAGTGGTAATGACAGTAGATGCATAGAATAACATTATTTTGGTCCCATATTTATAAAAAAAACCATCTTTGTTCAACATTATGTTAAACACTAAAATTTAACATTATTTTTGTCTTACATATGAAAATAACATCTCTGTTAAACACTATAAAATAACATTATTTTTGTCTTTTAATTAGTATCGTATCATATTCAGGACGTAGCCATCAACACAATATTTTTCAACAAGTTTAACATTATGTCAAACACTAAAAAATAACATTATTTTTGTCTTACATATGTAAATAACATCTTTGTCCAACACTATAAATATGAAAATAAGAATACAATTTTGTTAGACATTATTTCAAACAAATATTTTCATGGGACACAGACAATACAGTTTACTATTCTGTATTTATATGAACACTGATAATTGCATGATTCCTTTGTAATCTTCACAATCATGTCAGCATTTCTTATTAGGTAGTTTGGCCAGATATACTTCTTTCCAGTTTGTTGGTAGTTTTTCCTTCTCCAGTATTTACTAAATAAATATGAAAATTAACTTTGTAGAAATGTCTTTACTTGCTTTTAATAGCCTCTGTTGGAATACTGTTTTTATATATTCATTATTTCATCTTTCTCAGATGACTTGTAACTTCTCATCTACAGGTTTTGTCTCCCATAGAGTTTGAGGCTTACTTTTGCATTAGCTCTCAACTACCACCAGATTTCTCTTAGATCAGGATGATGTTTCTACTAGATTTCCAGCAGGACGTAGTCCAGAGAATGGAAATGTGTTGTGTCGCCATTTTATTTGCACTATGGATCTGACACAAACTACTTCGATGTTTATAACAAATATGGTGTTTGAAGAACTTCCACTGACCAGTGGGTATCTGTAACCATATTGCTAGTATATCAGACCAGCTGTATGAGAGAAATGGTTCTCATACTTTCACACTGATCACCAAGCCTAAACTAACAATGGTCACGCATACACGACCCTTTTACCATTGTGTTATGTTGCTACTGACATAGCTATAGATGTACACATAAGCATCTTTAAAAGATCAATTTGAATTGAACCTTTATCAGGATATATTTTCTGGAGGAATATTATGAATCTTTCTAGATCATTCTCTAAGCAAAGACCACACATAAATGTTCAAAATTGCTACACTACACTGAATTGGACAAACGGACAAACAAACAAAATATCCGGGTTGTGATTTCTCGCTTGACGTGACCACTTCTCCAGTCGACTCAGCTGTAAATGAGTACCTGACGTATGAATTAGGGAAAGACAGCAAGGAAGGGAACTGGCCACCCGACCTAATAGTTGCTGCGGCTTAGTACATGAAGAGTTATCTTCATCCCCGATGGTAGTTGCTGCAATGGGACATAGCTTTACCTTTACACTGAATTACTAGACTACATTGAAAATACCCTAATGTAGTAAGTAAAAAGTAAAGTAACCCATATCATTTATTAATGCCGCAGGGGTGTGAGATGTTAACGATCTCACATTTCAGAAGCTCTGCAAATGAGGGCAGTAGCCATCTCCTCTCCCTCGCAGTCTTTACTTTCCAGATTAATCTGGTACCCATTTAAGGCTGGGTCGACCTAGATGCCGTTGCAATCTGAAAAACATTTCCGCCTCAACTGGAGAATGAACCTAGGATCACTCATATGCGAAGCCAGTGAGTTAACCACTGTGCTACGCGAATCCCTAATGTAGTATCTCCATGTGACTCCATTCTCCATTGGACAATATGAGTAAAAAATAAATATAACTAAATTAATATGAATGAGGAAAAAGCATAAAATACATTGATGTATTTCCATTATAATTTTATATTATTTCACGTACAAATCACTGGTATATGTACATACTAACAAATTATAGCAATTACTTACAGAAGCAAATAAAGAACATATAAAATGATCACATATTTATCCATTTAGTAATGAGTATAGGGTAGTCGAGGGCAAAGCGTCACACTTTTCACATTTTAGCATTCTCTGACAACTAGACTTAACTATGAGAGACTATACTGCCATCAGTGTATAGATTATACATCCATCTTACAATTGTGAGGTTATCAAAAACATACAATTACGCCAGAAAGAGAGTTTTTGAACATATGTAAAAAAAAAATCACTTTGTGCCATTTTCTGGAGCAAAGGTGATGTAGGCAGAAAGGTGAAACAATTAAGAATGAAATCAACGGCGAATTTACAAAAACTGCAAAATAACTGCTTCACTACTTGTCTTCACATATTCAGTCACATTCTGAATATGTGAAGACAAGCATATTCAATCACATTGCTTGAAAACTATAGACTAGGCCGTTGTATTTTTAACAGGTAATCCAGGAACGGGGTAATAAAGTATTGCTAATGACTGAAGACGCATATAACACATGCAAATAGATATTTCGACCAAAAGGCCTTTACCACAACAAATATTGAACATACATAACAGAAAACGACAAGTACGAACTATAGACGTTCACATGGTTAAGTGTAATGTGGAAATTGAACCGGAAGAATTGTAACATAGTCAGAGGTGATGCGACACCAGATAAGGAACGTACAAAGATAGCTACATACATGTGACACGCACAAAACAGACAGAGAGATGATAGAACAACGAGAGAATAGAAGGGAATCCTAAAAGGCGGAGGGATGAGAGGAGGTGTATAGAAGAAAGCTATGAGCATCAGTCGGTTTGTAGTCTACTGATGTGCTGATACTGGTAGGGTTGGAGGTCACATACCAGGTGGGGATCTCTGATGTGAACTTGATGGCCAGGTGAAAACTGTCAATGAAATTTATGAAGCTTGCCAGATCAGCCTCAGGCATGGAAGTGATGCAGATCGCATCATCAATATACCTATGGAACACTGAGGGGACGGGCCAATCATAGGATTCCTAAAACTGGTTCTCAAGGTGGCCCATGAACAAGCAGGTATAGCTAGGTTCTATTTTGGTGTCCATGGCGACCCCATTTAATTGACAAAAGAAATGCCCATCGAACTCAAAGGTGTGAGAGTCAGTACAAGCTCGGCAAGTTGGATGAGGGTAGAGGTAGACACAGAAGGATGAGAGTACTGGTTGAGAAAGAACTTCACGGCCTTGAGATCCTCAAAGTGTGATATGGAAGTGTAAGAGGAGCAGAAAGAAATGATAGGTGTCAACAGGGGACAGTGAAATAAAGGAAAAGATGGACAGGGCATGGTTAGTATCTTTCAGGAATGTAGGGTGTTGCTCCACTAATGGTTGGAAGACACTATCAGGAAGTCCAAAATATGTTCCGTATGGCAGGAACACACAGAGACAATAAGTCTTGCCAGGGTTGAAAGGTTTGTGGATTTTGGGCAGTATATAGAATGCAGGACTACCCACACTGCTTCCCTTGAGGCATAATCAATATACGGATATACTGTGTGAAACGTAACAAAAATAATACTTTGTAGAACACAGGTTTTTGAAAGTTTCACTTTAACAGGACAGACTATCACTAAAACTAAGGGGTTATGAGGTGCAAACAAGAAAACATACAAATTAAAATACACAAGATATTTTCAAGGTTCGAACCGTCAGGTCTTTCTCAAGAATATATAAAACAGTGAAAAACAATGAAAACAGTAAAACAATGATAACACCACAGTGGCACTTGATACACTATATAAAAAATACAAAGTTCAAGGTGACAATAATGTATGTGGAAACATGTAGTCATGGAAGTGGATTTTGTGGAAAATTGAATGGAAAACTTGACAAGGAAACATGCTTATTAATGTAACAATACAATATACATTTCATTTTAAACATGTACAAAAAACATAACAGTAATGATAACAGCAAGGATTTGAAAAGTTGCATAAAATTAGATTGAAAGTCGTGAAAATCTACTTCATATATGTGAAAGACATGTCCTTGAACTGTGAAACTTTGTTGCATGACAAATTGGAATGCTAGTGTCTGACGTAGTCACATGTGTTGACCAGAAACCCGATACATCAGGAAAAAACCAGCTTCAATGTTTTGCCCCGTGCGGCACTTGGTCCCTGGCTACCCTAAGCAATAAGGCACAAAGGTTATAAGAACCCCATAAGAATTTATTTATTCATTTTACTCAAACTTTTCAAGGCTGGGAGAAGAATTGTGAGTTTTCATATATTATTTTTATATTTACTGCAGAGTGATGATTCAACAGCTTATCTATTTTCATATTTAGAGTGAAAATTATCCAAGTATATATGAAATTTATATTGCTGAAATTTAAATTCATCATTAAAAAAACCCAGCGCCAATTGGGGAATTTCATTATGATATTTGAAATCAGCGTGTGCCAAAATCAATAAGAAATGATGTACTTAATGTCTGGTACAAATTTTTTTGAAAATTTGTTGACTAGTGTTAATTTACTAACTCTTATATCTGGAATGATGATTGATTAGATTTTTATTTTCATATCTGGAATGATGATTGATTAAATTTCTATTTTCATATATGGAATGATGATTCATTAGATTTCTATTTTCATATCTGGAATGATGATTTGCAATCTTTTCTATTTACATAACACTGAGCAGGGAATGGTGTCCCACGGCTGTGGAGCAAGAGGTACAGACTTTGGTCAGTGAGAATGTCAAAGAGGGGGGAAACGATTATATATACTGATGGATCTGTGATTAGGCATGTTCGCAGTGCTTGGGCCTTCATAGCTGAGTGTGCAGGTAAAATGATCAGGGAGGAGATTGGGCCGTTTGCTTTAACTACGAGTAGCATGACCATGGAGATTATGGTGGTGACCAGGGCATTTGAGTGGATAGGCACACGGAAGGTAACACAGGTCTGCATCTTGAGTGACTGAAGTATTGAGAAAGGCAAAGTGGAAAGTAGTTACATTTATTTTCGCACCTGGACATATGGGTGTGTGAGACAATGAAAGAGTAGATCAACTGGTGCCATGCACAATTGTGGCACAGGGCGATGGGGCAATGGATCGAGCTGATGTTTTGAACTCCATCAGAGATATAGCACGTGAGAGTGAGACTAGTGTGGATGATGATTCCTTTTCAAAGACCAGGATTAAAGATCAGGGTTTGAAATGCAGTGTTGCTAGAAGTGAACATTTTGGAGGGTGCAGAAGAATGATTGTCAACCAGCAAGGACCGGTACTGTCAGCAGAAATGTAGTGGCGGATACACTCTGGGAAAGATTGGAGCAACTATGGATGTGTCCAGTTTGCAGTGTTGATGATCCGGCGACTAACTAATCTATTTACATATCTGAAATAATGAATGACTAGTTTTTCTGTTTTAATATTTGGATTGATGATTCACTGTCTATTTTTAATTTTCATATATGGAATGATGATACATATTTCTTAAATTTTCATATATGATTTTATATGCATGTGATTTTTTATTTTTATATCTGGAATGATGATTCACTTATCATCATCAGGTGGCATAGGTGATCTCAGGTATTGGATAAGCCAACTTGAACAATTGCACTCCATGGTATGGAAGAAAGCTTTTAATACATCTTCCCATAGCACACAGGACAAGCATTGAACAAATG
Organism: Meghimatium bilineatum; assembly: GCA_034231615.1. Lineage (NCBI taxonomy): Eukaryota > Metazoa > Mollusca > Gastropoda > Stylommatophora > Philomycidae > Meghimatium > Meghimatium bilineatum. Next base: position 63,658,565 of record CM067321.1, on the reverse strand, counting down.
TCAGGGAGCGCATTGTTGAAATGTCTGACCGAAGCAGTGTTGAGACTTGAAATCTGGACACTGGGAGCAACGTAGAGGGTGGCGCAAATCTCTAACGACACTACAAACCTAGCCAAACATGACTGTCTGACATTGCCCAACACGGATCATACAGAGAGAATTGAGTTCAGTACCCAAGGATTTAAGATTCAACAAGAACATGTACTGGCAACAAACAGCAGCAATAAGAGTAGGAAATCAATTTGACCCCTTTCAACAAATAAAACAAGGAATTAAACAGTGATGTGTTCTTTCTCCAGACCTGTTCTCATTATACAGTGAAAAAATAGTGCGTGCAATAGTTGATATCCAAGAAATATTGGTGGGAGGACATAACATAAATAATTTAAGATATGCAGATAACACTTTTCTCATTGCTAAAAGTGAGAAAGACCTTCACTGCGAAGCTCCTTGTCCGAGATTCGTTTTTACCTACCGTATTGGGTAATACACGCAATGGCAAAGAGTAACAATACACAGACAGTGCCTGGCTATGGATTTGAAGGCCATCGTAAGCGGACAAAGGTGAGTGCATGAGAAATGCACAGGCCATATAGCAGACCACTGACATGTTTGGCAAAGCAGCACCTCATCTAAGAAGGTGTATCGACCCTGAGTCTAATTCGACCATCACCATTACCCAACACGGCTCATATGGAAGAAATTAGGTCTGCGACCCAGGGACACAAAAGGGTGGTAATGGAATGGTCTTTCTACATGAGGAACAGCACACTGGCTGCAAAGCACCTCGTCAGAGGATAGACAAACAATGGGTGGTCCAAGCAAACTATCAGCTCGTCTCGTAACATGTACCCCTCCCGTACCCTGAGTAGAAGGCTATTCCAATAAGCATTGTACCAAGACAAAAGGTGAAGTCTCTTGGGTATGAAAGAAAGCTCAGAAACCTCCCCATTTCATATAGGAAGTAATAGCTAATCGTTCATAACTCCTGGAGTTCTCAAACAAGCAACCTGTTTTCTTGATATTTAGGAAGAGGAATTTTTCTTTATGTCACTACTACAATAATTAATTCTTGAAAGTTTATCATTTTTAGCAATGAGAAAAGTGTTATCTGCATATCTTAAATTATTTATGTTATGTCCTCCCACCAATATTCCTGGGATATCAACAATTGCATGCACTATTTTATCACTGTATAATGAGAACAGGTCTAGTGAAAGAACACATCCCTGTCTAACTCCTTGTTTTATTTGTTGAAAGGGGTCAAATTGATTTCCAACTCTTATTGCTGCTGTTTGCTGCCAGTGCATGTTCTTGATGATTCTTAAATCCTTGCTGTTGATGTTCAAAGTTTTTCTATATCTGGAATGTTTTCTATTTTTAGATCTGGAATGATTCACTAGTTTTTCTATTTTCTTATCTGAAATGATTTCTATTTTTATATCTGGAATGATTCACCAGTTTTTCTATTTTCATATTTGGAATGATGATTTACTATTTTTCTTTCATATCTGAAATGATTCACTAGAGTTTCTGTGATATCTAAACAATGATTTTCTCATTCTTCAATTTTCATACCTGGAATGATGATACCCTATTGAAAAAAATATTTTCATATTACGAGTTATAAATATAAAGCTTTATTACAAATCTAGATAAATCATATTTATTGTACATCATGCACTGTCATGAGATGAGGATATTACTTGAAAAGAGATTTATAAAATATTCTTGAAGCATCTCAATTAAAAAATACACCATAATTTTAATAATACAATTCAACTCACAAATTTCAATATCAGATAATTATAAAGTGAACGCTGTGATTTTAATGCTATGATAATTAATTTGTGCATTAATTGATGAAATTCTGCTTTAAAAAGGACACATGTAAAACTGGGCACCTACAAGACAGAGTAACCAGTAAGCCATAGAAACTATCAGCATGTATATCTCTAAACATCTGCTGATGGAGACTTAGCACCTATAGGTCTGCCTATAGTGTTATGGGGCTGAGAACTTTTATTGGTTTCTCTTTTTCCAGTTATTTCAAAAAGTGATACATTCAATGAAGGAACAACTTAATCATTCACAACTTCTGTTCATCTATCATGTACAACTTCTCTTCTCCATCCATCATTCATAAGAATAATGCATTCAACATATATAACCTATTTGTCATCCTCTGCACTAACAAAATCTGCATCCCAGTCTAGGTCAGTTGCTGGAGCAGACATGTTTCCAGCATTCTGATCTGAGGTATTCACCTGAGTTTCTGCCTCTGCAAAATTCAAAATCTTTGTGGCAATTGACGTTCAGTGAGACTGCATATTATTAATATAATATAATATAATATAATATAATATAATATAATATAATATAATATAATAATATAATATAATATAATATTATGCAAAAACCTTACAACAGTTTCTACAACACAAACTAGTACAGTTTTACAGAACAAAAAAACAAACTGAATAATGGGTAAAAAAATTTATAGATAACAGTATAGATGACAGACTAAATCAACATCTCAACAATAAAGTTTTTATCAAAAGAAAATACAGAGCAAACAGAGAACATAAAATAAAAATTATGACAAAATCTTTGTAGTTCCATTGGAAGATTATTATAACTTCTATATAATGTTATAATGGTGGAAAAATGACGCCTATAATTCCTGTTATGATTAATAAAGGGGCTTAATTTTAATTAGCAAGTAGCACTCGGTGGATGATGTTGTATATAGTCCAATCCCATTATAACAATCTGGTTCAGACCTACACAATATATTTGTAATAACAGAAATTCACTGTATAAACAATAAATATAATTGGGGATTTTGAAAAGTGTTGTTAAATAGGGAATTTGTTATAAAAGGATGCTCTGTGTATGAATGGGTTTATGCAGTATCTGATGGGGATTATTTTCTTGTTAGTGTATGTGTCTATGTCAAGCAGAATATAGCACACATGGCAATTACCTTCAGTGTAAGCATGTACAAAGGTGCTTCAAATGAAAACTTTAAATGTTTTTTAGTGAAAATGTTCTGAAAAAGTAAAACAACTGTATTATTTTTTTTTATGCAGTCACTATTGCTATTAGTTAATTAGTTGAGAGATCATCCTCACTGCACGCAACCATAGGTGCTCCGAACTTCCCCTGAGTATATTCGCAATTACACGACGACTGACAGTTCCAGTTCTCTATTGATTGGCAAATATTCTTTGTTGACCATAATAACGTTCATTTCTTGCCACATCACATTTGAAGCCCAACTCCTTTATTTCTGGACATAGAAAAGGAATCATCATCTTCATTAGTTTCATTTGATTGTGAAGCTTCTCTCAAAGAGTTCAATATCTCAGGGTAATCCATTGCCCTGCTACTGGATACAGTGACAGAACCTGTCACACAATCCACTCTCTCATTGCCATGAACACCCATATGACCCAGACACAAAAATGAATGTCATTCCCATCAGCTTTGACCTCCGCACAACATCAAACCACTGTTCAGGAATACAACCCATTTGTATTTTACTGATCATACTCATTGAGTCGTTGAGAATACAGACATAAGTTGCACTCTGTGTTACTATCCAGTTCAAGGCCCTGGTCAGTGCCATAATTCTCATTGTTATGCTACTTATAGTTACAGCAAATGCTTCACTCTCCTCTCTAATAGTCTTCCCTACACTGTGCTGTGATGGCCCATGAACTACGCACATGAACCATCAGTGTATATAACAATATAATCATTCTAGGAATTCTCACTGGTCAATGCTTGCACCTCAGATTTAACAACAGTAGGACACCTCTTCCTACATTCTTTATTGATAGTTATTACCACCTGAAAGGATGGTAATCAACAGGAAGGCACAATGCTGCACTATGTGCCACATAATCACGTGCCACATCATCAAGTAAGCACACTTTGTATAACTTCCTCAGCACACCCCTTTCATGATTTTCCTCTCACCATTGCGATAGAAGTCATCCAGTGCCCACAAAGTGCTTGGATTTCTGTAAAACATTATCTTGAGCATATGTCTAAACACTCATGCATCACCTTCTGTACCTCTTCATCAGACATCAAAGTCAAGCTGTTGTGACATCCATCTTGCCGACATCATTGTACCGAAGTACATAACGGATGATATGGTATGCTGAACCTTGGCTGATGTCTAGATGTGTTGTAATGTTACTTACACCGAATCTGCAGTTTTCCTATACAAAGCGTTCAACTCATGCAACAAACTTTTGGGTCATTTCTCTGTGTGCCTGATCCAGTGAAGAACAATCTGTCACAGAACTCAAACTGCGTTGAAAATTCCTACAGCCCACATACAATTGTTGGATTGATAGGCATGCATCATCATACTTGATCTTCATTTGTCAATGAATTTCTATAGCTTTCATTCGTTTGTTGATAACAAATGGATAACAGAACTCTGTTCTTCTTTGGTGCATACTAAGTGTGTGTGTGTGTGTGTTGGGGAGGGGGGAGGAAGAGGAATCTTCAAATTGCTATTATACTGCAGCAGATGAACTTGCCATTGGCGCAAATAAAACTGCGACACAACGCATTTCCATTCTCTGGACTACATCCTGCTGAATATCTAGTAGGAGCATTGTCCTGCTGCAAGAGAGATCCAGCGCGAGTTTGAGAATGAACGCTGACGAAGAATTGTTATTATGGAAGTAATATAGTTTGTTCGCACCAAGATGGCATGTGCAGGATGCTTATTTAAATTTCTATCAAATTTAATTTGAAGCACTTCTGATTATTAGGTATCACACATTTCCATTGATTTGACGAGTTTAATACTTACCATTTATCACCTGAGATCGTGTGGTCAACGATCTAGCTTTCACACTGGTTAAAAAATTTTCAAAATCATCCTCATCACCTGCACTATTTGATAAATTGAAAAAAATAAAAATTGACAGCACTCATATAAACACAAGACAATTATCTGAGCTTCAGCATCTAAATAACTATAAACACATACAAATAACATAAATAAGTCAATAATAATTGACTACATAAATTTAAAAAATATATGAGAATCAGACTTACGATGTCGTAACACATTCCATACATGAAGCCACTGCGAGTAGCTTGTGACTCCATCAAATATGGCATAAAGTCACTTATAGTGGCTCGGCAATAATGATGCATGTATAATATAACAAATAATGTTCAGAATCAGTGGGCAGGTCATCTGGTACATATGTCAAACCATTGCCTGCCAAAGATACTGCTATATGGTGAGTTGCAGAAGGGCATACAATCTCAAGGTGGCAAAAAAGTAACGCTACAAGGACTCGTTAACGAACTAATTGAAAGTCTTTGAAATAGACCAAGATACATGGGAAGAAATTGCACAAAATAGAGCTACATGGTGCTCCAGAGTCAAAAAAAGGTGCAACAGCTTTTTAAAAGAGGATAAATGCAACTGCCAAATAGCGGAGAGTAGCTAGAAAGTCACAGGAAGACCAAAAACCGTCTACAGTAGTCATTCCATGCCCTGAACTGTCCAAGGATGTTTGCGGCTTGAATAGAGGTTATTAGCATCTATGAACTCATAGTCAATGATATAACTCTAACTGAATTTCAAAAGTGAATGCAACAAATAATCATCACCAGTTGTGATGGACGAACAACATAATGAATCACATTTTAAAATGGTGAAAATTTTAAGTAATCACTGGAAGTATTTCTGACAATGTGTCATAAACATAATAGATTAACTGCAAAATTAATTGTTTTTTGTAAACATGATAGATTAACTGCAAAATTAATGGTTTTTTTGTAAACATGATAGATTAACTGCAAAATTAATTGTTTTTTGAGAGGTAAGTTCTTCAAATTCATTATTTAAAAAATACCACGATGTTTCCATTATGTAAAATATATAATAGTCAACAGATTTCACAGCTTACGATTGATAAAAAATACGCTAGTCCTAGATTTAGATAGGTCTAAATCTGTCTTTATCGCTTTCTCACACGTCTCATATCACACACACACAAACAAAATTTACACCAATATTTATATGTTCAAATATTATTTAAATATCTGTAACAACAAAAAAGTTATCGCGATTTCAAAACAGCCACCGACGATTGCGTAACATTTCCAAAAACCAATTCTGTGGCAGTCAGCAGCAGGAGAGAAATTGCGTAATTGTAAACACAGCATGCCTAAGGTTAAGAGACAGAGCACGGAGAAGAAAAGGGAAAACAAGCTTATAAAGTTTACAACTTCCATTCAAGTGGTAATCACACTTACTAGGATAAGTGACAATAATATCCAAGGGCAGTTCAATTTAGATGTCCAGAGTCTGATCAGTGAGAATTCCTTGGAAGTATTATTGTCTACACGGCTGGGTCTGTGAATCAGCATGTGCGCAGCACATCGGCTTTAACAGCTCAATGCAAAAAAGGAAATGTATTGCGGAGGAAATTGGTGCCTTCATTACAACCACTAATAGTATGATGATGAGGTAACTAGGGCATTGATGTGGCGGAAGATCCATATTGTCATAAGTGTAAAATATTCAGATCACTAGTGCTAAGTATACTTTTATATGGATGTGAAATGTGGACACTCAATGTAAAGACAGAATGATTCAGTATTTTGAAAACAAGTGCTCCAGATGTTTAAGAATTAGCTATAAAACACAATATAAATATATTTGCCTGGCAGAAAATAAACAAACTTGCAGGCTATCAAGAACGCTATCAAGAACCAATTTTGACAGTGTGAAAAGCATAAACTTGTTTGGTTTAGACGTGAAACGAGACATAACTTGCTTTCTAAAATAATTTAGAAAACTTAATTTTGCTTTCTAAAATAATCGAGGGTGGAATGAGTAGAGGAGGGAAGAGAAAATTCTGGAATATAACTTCTTCTTTCGTTCGCTAACAATGTCTATATCTGCAGTGTCGTTTCCTGTATAAATTGAACAGTGGTTTCTATTTCTTGTTTTGTAGCATAAAGTTTAGCATTCATCGGTGTATCAGAAGGCCAGTATGTGCATCGTAATGTGTCATAGTTTGCACATTCTTGAAGGATATGTTCTGAAGTCTGGTTGGCTTGTCCACAAATACACTTTGCTGCTGTGCCAATTCTAAATTGTGTATACATATGGCTGGTTAGTCTATAGGATTTATAACAAAAAGCAATGGTCTGGGAATGATCTTTGTACAATCCTCTGAATCTCTGAAAATAGAGTTGTTTGGAGGGCCTGTTGTACTGATGTATCAAGTGTGGCACACCTACGACACTGACGTGTTATAGGTCTTATTATTATATTGACCAATTAGTTCCCCTCTATCACTGTTGACCAACTATATCCATTCATCAATGTTGACCAACTATTTCAACTCCTCACTATTAATAAAACACTTTTCCCACTTATCACTATTAACCAAAAACTTTTCCCACTCATCACTATTAACCAAACACTATTCCCACTCATCACTATTAACCGAATACTTTTCCACTCATCACTATTGATCAACTTTTCCCATTCATCACTATTAGTCAAACACTTCCCCACTTATCACTATTAGTCAAAGACATACATTTCCCACTCATCACTATTAACTAAACACATTTCCCACTCATCAATATTAACCAAACACTTACATTTCCCACTCATCATTATTAACCCAGGCTGTACTGTTACTTCTGGAAATGTTTTCCTTGTCTTTATTCAGTTTGGCAATTTGAGCAGCTTCCCTCTTTGCTTCATAAAATGCAGCTTCCTCTCTCTCAATCTCCTTCTCCTGCTGAGAGAGCTATACAAGAATTTAAAAGTGAGAAGGGACACATAAAAATTTCAATTTAACACAATCACAATATAAAAGATATCAGAAATAACAATCTGACTTGACTTCAATGAATGCTTATGTTTATATGTTGAATATCAATGTCTATAACTAACTTTCACTGGCACATCTTGTTTAGAAAGTCCTGCTCAATATTTTAGGTATGGTGATTCTTCACTGGTAATGATTTTTAAAAAAAACAACATTGGTAGCAAGCTCTAGTCAGGGTGAAGCCCTCAACCCAACATTTTTTGGCTGTATTGATTTTCTAGACAATATAAATATGTTCAGTAGGTTGCTACTGCTTCTGAATGGGTCAGATGCACAATTGCTTCTGGCAGGGATTTAAACTCGTTATGTTATCCATCACAACCTCACTGTCACAGAGATGGACTGCTAATTTTAAGATATTAAAATATTAACCAGTAAAGTTACAACTTTAAATCATTCTGAAATAAAATAAATAACTTATACAGAAACTTATCATTCGATGTATTAAAAACTTTCCATTTTTATTTATTTTCAGCCTGATTGTGCCTATCGGTGACAAACTTCCATTTTCGAGGTGGGTTCCATCATTTGCCCCTGGACACGTATGACTATCTTGTATCAGACCATAACCATCATTACTGGAAACATTCAAATAATGTATCTGATTTTAAGCCAGTTTTATTACTTTTGCTAGACCCCTTCCTGTAGAAGCTATTTTTTAATCCTTCAGCTACTGTTTTCAGTAACTAACGGGGTGCAAAGGGAACGCATTGCTCTAGGCGGACCCAGGGTTAGCAGATAACCAAAATCCCAAATTTACCTCCTCGTGGTGCACTCTGGAAACAGAAAAACAGCAGCTCGAGCTAATTCTGGCCAAATCATTTGGGGATCGTGTCCGAAAATGTGGAGGTAGCAGATGAAAATAGATTTGACTGAATAAGAGACAGACAATATATCCGACATCACCACATACAGCGACGCCAGTTAGTCCAGAACATTGGAGGGGTGGCCAATGTAAAAGGCACGTAAAGGTGGATGAATGTCGAGAAACGAATAGATGTCATAATGAGTACAATGACACAATGAAAGGGCAGAACAGTGCCAGAGGGCAGTGAGAACTGCAAATAGAAAGTGAAAAGTTCCCAGGAAAGGGGAACTACAAGCTCTGTTAGCTTGAGACGAGCTTCTAGTTACCTGTGCTCCTTATAGGCAGAGACCCAGACCCAATCATGGGCCTTTGGAAAAGCAAGAAGACCTAAACCAACTCTAATGTTGAGCCTTCTTAAACTGGAAATATGCTCGCGAAGAGAAAGGGTTGCGTACCCGATGGGCTTAGGCAAAAATGGGATAACGATGGCAGTCCTGGCCCAACTCTACTGTCAAGATTTCCTATACCAGAAATACACTTGTAGAGAGAAAGGGTTCAGTACCTGATGGGCTCAGGCGCTATTGGGACAAGGTCGCTCAGCTCGAGAACGCCTTGCTCTCAAATGCATGGTGTGAGACTCGAACTTCTGGCAAGTTCAGATGAGAAATGGTTCAGTACCCGATGGGCACAGTATGTCCAACTGCACGAGATGAGTTCATAGATGGTAGAACACCTCGTGCCAGATAGACGCACTTGACAAGCATCTTGGCGAAGAGGCACTACACACCAGCGTGCCCGGCGACAGATAGAGGCTGTCACGGACTAGGGACCAAACCTTGGAATAAAGGAATGATGAAAACAAATGTGCTGGACCTCAGACATCCAGACCACAGATTGGCCAACCGAGGTGCAAATAACACAGTTCTACTGTGCAACTTGCAGCACAACGTACTTCACGCTCCCCGGTGGAAATCACACGAAAAACTCGTTGTGGTTACATGAGAGCATACGCTGTAGAAGAAGTAACCAATCCCAGCTGCTCAATTCTTTCCCCAATGACTTCCCTCTGCGCTGATTTCTGTTGTCAATCTTCAAAATAAGAGAGCTTCCACAGTACTGGCTTTATATTATCACCATAAAATATATACAGCATGGATGGGGTGGTTGGCATGTACTAGCGACAAAATTCTTTTTAGCAATGAGAGGGGAGACAAAAACTACCAGTTAACTTGTAAATAGCAGTAAGATAGAGTAGTGAGAGCATAAAGGGTTACGTCATTGCGCAACATCATGAGATGGATGTCTTTTGAATACAAAAGAAAGCATCCCAATTGCATATAGGATTTAAGAACTAATCATTGATACATCCTGGGGATTATAACACCACTATCGCTATTGAATAAAAGTCAGAATCAGAGTCATTTCAAAGATGAGCAACATCAGCTACATTTTCCATTAAAAAATGGAATAAAATCACTAAAACTAACTATTGGCAATCAATTGATCAGATCACAAGATCAATCATATTGGAATGATACTTTTATTATGCCGCCCAGCAGAGAAAGCTTATAACATGTGAGATGAGATGTCTGAGAAAAGACGCAAGAGTGACCAAACTAGACAAAATGAGATCAGGAGAAGAATTGGTATAAGAACATGCACAGAATACATCGAGAAACAACAAATAAAATGGTTTGGACACCTTATGAGAATGAGCCATAACAAACTACAAAAAAGAACATATAATATAAGAAGATCCAGATATAAGGTCAGAAGAACACCTAGAAAAAGATGGATAGAAAACATCAAGAGAACACTGGACAAATTTGCATTAAACGCAGCCAAGGTGACACATCTGGCCGTGGTAGACAGCTAAAACTCACAGTCACCAGCCCTATGCTTAACGGCAAGTGTGGATATTCTTACCATCATTCACTTGGGGTTAGACAATAGACTTGTATTAGACAGGGTATACTACATGATGCAATACTGGTGTCAGATATGCAAAATTCTCTACATAAAAAATTCTGCCTAACAGCAAAAATTATCTAGTGCAGCTAGTGCCCAAAAACGTGGCTATATGTGCTGTATTAAATTAACAGCAAACATTACCTTAGCCTCTATCTCAGCATCCGCTTTGCCCTGCTCAAGTGCTAACACACCAAACTGTTTTGAACTGAGAAGTTGGCGCTCTCTGTCTGTCAGCAATCTAAAAAAACCACAGCAAAGAAATAGGCAAGAATATAATCAATAGTGAAATTGAAATAAAGAATATAAACTAAATATACAATAAATAGGTAAACTAAACAATGGCAATGCAGGGATTGTAAGAAAATAAGTTGAAAATGTATAGACGATCATAACTGTAACCTCAAGTAATCATTCCCAGGGATATCTGAAAATACATCATTTGATTCTAACCAAGCGATCTCTTCAGTACAAAGTGAATATATATATATATATATATATAATTATCTATCTTAATGACAATATGAAAGACAAAAGAAGGCCATATATATTTAGAGGATCCTCTATTAACGTCTTGGGACTTTTTCCTCTTCTAGCACATCATGTCTTTTTATATGCGGAAAATATGTTAACATTGCAGACTTTTAAATGTTTTGTTTAAAACTAAATCTCTTTCCATGTTCAGGTCTTTGCAGCAACAGCATGGAAATCATCTGACTGTCCATGAGATTTCATAGAGAATGCTGATATCTCTTCGGTACAATATGGAAATATGTGTACCCTATATTTCCCTTGCCTGTATTCACCAGACAGCAGAAATCTATTAATAAATTTAAATATTTTTTAAATTTAGGGTTAGGAGAGTTTTAGGAAAGTTATGAGCTACATAACTAATCCTAACAATAAATAAATGAATATTTAAATTTACAAATAAGTTTCCAGTATCTGATGAACATAGGCAAGGGAAATAATCAAATATGAGGGTACATGTCTCTCTAATATTTATGTATCAGGATCGTTGTTGTTTCCCTGACATGCCAGGATGTTAAACTGTCTAATATTTTCTCACTCTCTGTTGCCTTCAATATTGCCTGTTATGACTATGTTCTTCTTCTGATGAAAATAGGCAAGAGAAATAATAAAATACAGGGTACACATATTTCCTTATTGAATCAATCTTCTTTTCAAATGCCGATGTCACCTTATGTTTCCCAATCACATCTTGTCACAAAAATATATATAACTTCTGAATTGTTAAAAACACATAAATTCCTGTCTACCTGTATCTGCTTTTCTATTTATCATTCTATTTATTGTAATTATGAGATTCTGTTATGCATTATCCTTGTTTTCAAATAATTCAGGGTAAGATTTTGAGTCTCACATATCATTTGTGACAGTATAAATAATTTGTTCTACACTTTATTGGTCTTCACGATATAAAGATGGCATCCATTTCATGCACAAATTTTGTCACTTTTAAAATGTCATTGGCAATAAATTTTATGTTTTGATAATTTATTGTATTTTTGATCAATTTAAAATGTACTAAATGTTAGAAGTTTGATGATATTTAACTTGACTATAATTAATTTGAACTATCTGACAAAACTGTCTCATGACCAACAATATTGAGAGGTTAGTAAAATAAAAGAAAAGTTAGATACCTTCATTTTTTTTTCTAATTTTAAAGCAATGTTAGCCACTATAATTGGTTTTTCAAGCTCAATAGTTGCTTCATTTTCAGTTCAGATGAAGTTTTTTCCCAACAACAATAGCTTAAAATCAATATGACCTCAGGAAATGGATACCAGATCAACATTGAAAAATTAAAGGTGACTATTGACCACTTCACCTCTAAGAATTCATTGAAAAATCCAATCTAGGAACTATATTTCATATACTCTTCAACATTATGAAATGAGAATTTATTGTAGTTATTACTTTACCAACACCTGTCAGTTTCAAAAAGGAACATTTTGTATTTCAGCCTAAAATATTAAATTATGCATTTTTACCCCCTATTCTGTCCATATCCTATATAAAGAGTACAAAATTAATATGAGAATAATATTGACAGAAACATTTGGATATTCTGCAAAAAAATACAGAAAACCTGGACTAGATGACAGGTATAACTTTATTAGGCTCAAACATGTTGATTTGGTTTGATTATCACACAAGACATGTCCACACATATACAAATCCCAAGACACAAGCTGCGTATAGGTTCAAACGAAAAGTTATAAACCAACACATAACAGGAAGTCAGTTACCACATGCTGAAGGACATACTGAATATGCGATTGGAGCAGCTATGGATGTGTCTGGAGTGCCATGATGATGATCTGACGACTAACTAATTTGGATCTCTACTTGAGTAAATCTCTCAGAGTTTGGCGACTGATTGTTCTGGGTCTGTGTTGGTTGAGTGTTCTTTTTGCAGTGGTAGGGTGTGGATTGTTGTACAGTTAGATAACTGCTAACATCAAGTGCCGTGCGGACTGGCAAAGGTGATCATGGATATCCATAACTCTCTATTTCCAGCATCATTTATCAGAATCACTTTAGACTCTGCCATGCCACGAAGTCAGACTACCTAATGGTTTCTGACATTGTCCTGGATCTCTCTTGTCTATATCTTTTTCTTCTTCTTCTGCGTTCATTCTCAAACTCCTGCCGATTATCTTGTCTATATAACTTTGTCTCTTTCTGATATTATTGAATAACTCATCTCACATTTGAATCTTTCAGCATTTCGTCTTGAGTTGCTAAAGTTGTTAATGGTATTCTCAACATTCTTCTATAGAATCACATCTCTGATGAAGTGACTGTATAACCGTATAACCTAAGCCTTATCTAAGTTAGATGACAATTGCAATCAATGAAGCAGATGTAATTTGATTATTTGTAAATGAGAAAAAACAATGAACAAGAAGTGACTATGAGACAGGATAGAGATAATGGATGATGATGATACAACCCAGAGGTGGTACAAATTTGATCACTTTTGTTCTCTGTATCAGGATATGGAGTTTTACTTTCAGCTTTAGATTATCATATCTCTGGTATTATTTTTTGATGGGGAAGTTTACCAGAACATCTGGGAGTCCCAGATGACTGTTTTTTTAAAACTCAATGTGGCTGTATTGCACATACAGGTAACAGATAACAAAGAAGCTCATACCTCTCAGCTTGTTGGGATGATAACCTGTACAGAAGACCCACATAATAATAAGAAAACATCACTAATATTTTTAAAATTCCTATTTTTAACACTTTACTTAGCAGTAATCCAGAGCATACTTATCTCACATTACTAAGGGTGTTTATACATTTTAGAAACATCAACAGCGTTGTTTAAAAATAACACGAAATATAATCTAACTTACGTCATGTAGCTTTTATGTGTCCTAATGAATGTTAGCTTTCCAAATGAATTAGAAAGCTCCAGTTATTTAAATAAATTCAAGTAGGAAGCATGACGATAAATTAAAATTCTTGAGACTAACAAGAACTGAACCAGGCCCATGCTAATGGTACTGAATCGCTTTTCAACCCAAGTAAAAAGATTTCTTCGTACATTTGAAGATGTGGTTAGGTACAGAAAAGCCCATTTACTTGAGTTGCAAAGCAATTCGGTGCCACTAGAATGTACCTGGTTCAATTCCAATTAGTCTCAGTTAATTAAGAGTGAAACTATATTTATTATAGTGCCATGCGTGGATTTACATCAATCCATTATTATTTTATATTATAACAAAAGCTCACTTTTGAAAATTTCTGAACAACACACAAAAGCAACATCGACAGACTGTATTTCATGGGTGCCTCCATTTTAAAATAACATAGAGCCTTGATGAGCTATTATTAGTAATAATATCGCTATAGTTGCTGTATTTCTGAAGTATAATAACAAAGTTGGTCACTAAGAGTATATAGTGAAAATATGACAGCTATTGAATTTGGCCCAGTAATGTGCTAAAATACAAATTAATGTATATATTAATTATAATTATATAATTACTTATATAATTAACTTATAATCATTCAATAACCCATTATGTCTTAATTTTATTTCTCATATATTTCTTCTTCAGAATTATATAGATTCCATGACAATACTTGTGTATTCATATGTCATTGTCACCTTGGATGCACACTGTTCAATGTCTGCCCTCTATTGCTCCTGTGATATGACCATTGTTTTCATTGTTTGTTCACTGTTTTGTAATTTCTTGAGAAAGACCTTAAGGTTGAAACATTGAAAATGTCTTGTATATTGTTATTTGTATGTTTTTGTACCCACACAACAATATTCATTGTTAGGCCATCGTAAAACTACGACAAAACTTGTTTTCTACCTAAGTACTACTTTTATTTATATACATAAAAAAATAAATGTAAGGCTTGTTATTCCTCATTGACATTATTTGCTATTTATTAATTATATTAGCAATCAGTGACAATAATACTTTATAATTGGTGTTATGTGCCATAGAAGAAATATTTGTAGCACTAGTGTAGTGTAATATAGGTTGCAGGCACACCTTCGGTAAAGGATAGAGGAGGATTTAAGTCTTTTCCTGGTTTTTGCAGGCGGCCTTGGGGGGGGGGGGGGGGGGAAGAGACATTAAAAGGTGATGTAGGATGTATTTACCCACTTTTTGGGCTTGCTTCATCATACTAAAAATGTGCGTTTGTTTCATGGAATTAAATTTTGGGCTTGTTCATGGTACAAGATTTTTGGGCTTTTTTCATGGTACTAAATATTTGGGCTTGTTTTATTGTACTAGATTTTTGGGCTTGTTCAATGGTACTAAATATTTGGGCTTCCTTCATTGTACTAAATATTTGGGCTTGTTTTATTGTACTAAATATTTGGGCTTCCTTCATTGTACTAAATATTTGGGCTTGTTTCATTGTACTAAATTTTTGGGCTGTTACATATTACTAAATTTTTGGGCTTGTTTCATGGTACTAAATTTTTGGGCTTGTTTCATATTACTAAATTTTTGGGCTTGTTTCATGGTACTTAATGTCATGTTCAGACACCCCCCCCCCCCCACACACATCTTCAGGTTTATGTGACATACAGACTCATAGTCTTCATACTGTAATACTAACCTTGTTGTCTCAGTTCCATGAGATTCCTGTAAAACAAAGCAACCATGTGTAGCTCAAGCTTATTATAGAAAAGAAAGGAAAGAGAAAGAAAGAGATAAAAGAGGACAGGTAAGAGAATGAATAAAAGGTAAGATCAGTAAAAAAGTTTTAATTTAATGAGATAGCAAATTAATTATGAGTGTGCAGGTTGTAAATATTATGCTATGTTGAAATATTATGCCATCAAGTTAGACTTCAATCTAGTGCCACTCTTGAGCTGCACATGCCAGTCTGTAAAATCTGCAGGTTTTCTGTAGTTGGGATAGACTTCCATATTATAAAATGATTTGGATAGATGGACACTGGGAGAGACAAAGTTCTTGTCTACTTTGATGTGGTCCTATACACTCAAGACATGATACATTGTTTCATATGTGTGATGGCAATTTCTACAGTTAGGTGGCTGTGCTGGATGTATTCTGTTCAAATGGTAATTTAGAACGGTACTCTGTCCTGTTTTGAGCTGGAAAATAGTACTTTGATCTTGTCTTTGTAGTAAGTTTATATTGTCGTTTGGTCTAGAAAATATTAGACAGTATTTCCAAACATTTTGTTTTTACCATGCCCCACTTAAGTCTTTCTAAAATTCTGATGCCCCCACTATGTAAAATATACATATACTGTATTTTACATTCAAAAATTGAATTATTCCCTAGTTAGGGAATAATTGCCACCTGAACAATCAAATTGACCCCCAGTGGAAAACCCCATGTTGGGAAACACTGATCTAGACCCATTAATTTCTGAATACATCATATGGTCAATCGACCCTGTAGCTCAGACATTCATCCAGTCATCTCTGGAATTATTTCTTAGTGTCATTTTTTTACTGTATGTCAGCTGACTGATTTGTTTACGTGCAAATGAGATAAGCCTTCTTTGGCCAATTGATCTGCTCTTTCACTTCTGTTGATGTCAAGAGTGTCCTTGAATCCACTGCAAGATGACATCAAGATGACATGAATGTCATAGGAGGATAGTAGATTGTTTGTTTGTTTTGCGTTCGCTCCATCGTAACCAGCACGGATATCTGTGCGATTTCCACCGGTAGCGTGATTAATTGTGCCACCGTTATGCGCCTTGTAGGCCTAGCACATCTGATTTCAGCAGATAGTAGATTGTGAACCTGAAGTACTGAAAATCAAATTAGACAAAATCTCTGACATGCACAGTTTATAATGACCATCTGATAAAACAAAAACATCAAATAATGTGAATGATAAGTGACAAAAATGACATTTTAACTAACAGTTATAAATGTCTGTAAAATAGAGGCTTGTCGCTGTGCTGCTCGTAGATCACTTTAACAGAGGGGAAAACTTACTGTTTCAATGGGTCTACAAACAGTTATTGAAATCCTCGGAAGCCGGAATTCTACTGGAAAAAATGACACCGTTTAGGTGAAATCTGTGACGCCACAATTAGGAGGCCTAATTGTCATAAAAGTCATATATCCTACGTTTCATATGCTCACATACCATATATTTCTGTGTGTAAGCAGATAATTTTTGTATGCTTTTCCTTTCTTAAAGTAAGGTGCTCTGCTTATATTCAGGATAATACGCGTACATTTGTTTTTAAATTAGCGGTAGAAACACAAAAAATGAGAACACCGAATAATGTCAAATACTGGTAACAGGGGAAAAAACTTATTGTACCAATAGCTCTACAAACAGTTATTTAAAGCGTTCAAAGTCAGAATTTTACTGGAAAAAAAACAACAGTATTATTTACCGGTAGGTGAAATTTATGATGCTACAATTAGGAGGGCTACTTTCCTCTTCGTTTTCTGAAATCCTAGGCCTATCTAACAAAGGAACTTCAATGTCACTTTGCATGCTATATCTAGTGCTCAAATCACATACATCATACATACTTCCAACGGCTGTGTCATTAGTGTACATAAGTGAACATGAAGAGGAAGTGTGAACTCTGATCTACACAAAAAAGTTCACAGTTTTAAATTAAACCTGGGCAGACTCAAAATATAATATGGATCCTAGTGAAACACGTAAGTAAAAAAAAGTGACTTATGGCAACTGTAGCGGTCTCTAATGGTGTTAACAATCCAGAGCGCACTTTTCCCGCCATTACCAAGGCTTATGCAAAATTTTATACATTGATATCGCAGTCTAAAAATCTGTATAAAATTGATCTCGCTTGAGAGAGCCCTGAAACATTTTATGTGTTGTAATGACTGTTTGCACTTTCTGAATGAATTTGAAAGCCCCAGAGTTATGTCAAGTGCAAAATCCTACTTATTATAATGTTACATAGATTTTCATTACTTTCTATATATAATACAATTGCACCTTCAAAATCTCCTAAATCTTCATGGTAAATAATCATGAACGACATCTATATCTGTATTTCATGCATGCCACTATTTTGGAACAACATACCTTCCCCAGATGAGCTATATTTAGCAATGGGTATAGCCATATTTCTGATGTATCATAATGGTTCCGACGATCTGCTAAATTGATCAATAAGGTTCTATAATGGAAATTCGACTGTCGAAATTGGTCAGTAGAGTGTTACTGGATTCCATAGTATTATTACCTGTATAATTATTATTTTTTTCCTATCTCAGCCTAATGGTTTCAAAACTGGTTTTCAACTTTTGCCACATTTGGGACATTAAAAGTCACGCCCTCTGCTTATATACGGAAACATACGATATATGGTGTATATGATAGGAATAAATAGCTTCAGTGTGCCTGACTATAAACAATATTTCTTCCAACATGCACGTGGGGTGAGCGGCATGTCACTTCATTAGAATGCACTGATGTAACGTAAAATCCAGCACAAATAAAGCCCCTTTTTAGGAAGTAACAATCTATCCCTTACCAAGGTATCTATGTCCCTGTTAACACTAGGAAATATTTACCACTCAAGATATCTTCAGATTTTCTCATGTCAGAAACAAATTTGAGATAATATTGACCATGCTATGCCATTTCTTTCAACAGTCTAAACATGTGTGGAAGGAGTCTGTGAGACATTGAGCAGCAGCTAGTATGAAGGAGTCTGTGAGTAGCAGTTAGTATGAAGGAGTCTGTGAGGCATTGAGTAGCAGTTAGTCTGAAGGAGTCTGTGAGGCATTGAGTAGCAGTTAGTATGAAGGAATCTGTGAGGTATTGAGCAGCAGTTAGTCTGAAGGAGACTGTGAGGCATTGAGTAGCAGTTAGTCTGAAGGAATCTGTGAGGCATTGAGTAGCAGTTAGTCTGAAGGAGTCTGTGAGACATTGAGCAGCAGCTAGTATGAAGGAGTCTGTGAGTAGCAGTTAGTATGAAGGAGTCTGTGAGGCATTGAGCAGCAGTTAGTATGAGGGAGTCTGTGAGGTATTGAGCAGCAGTTAGTATGAAGGAGTCTGTGAGGCATTGAGCAGCAGTTAGTCTGAGATTTTCTGCAGCAGCTGCACCAATCGAGATTATGTGACACGTAAGGACGGTCTTGTGCCAGGCTCTCCCATAAATTTATGTCTACATTGACATGAGTTATGATGTCTTATGTATGACATTAAAACAAATCTTCTGTCCTCCAGCTGTGCGGAAGCCAATCTAGAGTTCTTTGTGTTACTAGCCAGATTCTTCTTCTTCTTTCGTTCACTTGAAACATGTCTATATCTGTAATTCTGTCTCCTTAATAAAACTCACTGTTGTTTGTAGTTCATACAGTGTCCCATAGAGCTTTGATTCCAGTATTGTTTCCTCTGGCCAATATGTCTGCCTCAGCGTTTCATGCTCAGAACACTCTTGAAGTATATGTTTGGCACTCTGTGCTGCCTGTCCACATGTACACATGGCCGTGTTGCCAATCTTGATCTTTGTATACATGTGACTGCGGAGTCGGTTGTGTCCTGTTGAGATGTAAAATTATAACTTGTTCTGATCGTTTCATAATGTGATAGTCATCTTGTGTTGGTGTTTGTGGCTTTCTTATTGACTTGATCATCTGTTTTTTCTGATGGTAGGTGATTGGTATATCTGGTTGGTCTTCGGCAGCACCTTCCTTAGCCAGTTGGTCTGCTTTTTCATTTCCTGACTAGCCAGATAAATATGCTAATTGTTTCTTACCACATATCAATACTAATATTACACATTTATTTATCTCCCAAAATACAAAACATTCATTTCTTGTTCATATACCTGAAAAAACCCAGGTTTTACAACAAACAAAGTAAAAATAAGTACTCACCCCATCAATAAGACTTTCAAACTGTGGATAAAGAAACAAATACAATAAAAGCATGCATTTAAAATATATACAGAAGTGATTTTATACCAGTAAATTATATTATTATTATTTTATCTTTCACAGATTGTGGTTAACACAGTAATCAAGAAGT
This sequence comes from Meghimatium bilineatum, assembly GCA_034231615.1. Classification (NCBI taxonomy): domain Eukaryota; kingdom Metazoa; phylum Mollusca; class Gastropoda; order Stylommatophora; family Philomycidae; genus Meghimatium; species Meghimatium bilineatum. The sequence continues at coordinate 63,638,373 of CM067321.1, read as the reverse complement.
ATTAAGATTAATAAACGTCGAAGAGGGCTGGCTCCTTAATAACATCTTAACTAGAAAGCTGTGTTTTTTGGGTCGCATAAAGAGACTAACAGCATGGAAAGATTAATAGATGAAGGCAGAGTTAAAGGCAACAGGGAAAGATGGCGTCCAAGACAACAATGGTGCAGTGATATATCAGATTGCTTAAACATGTCTCTAGCTATGGCAGGTCAATTCGTCCAGAATTGCAGAGTGTTCGGAGAATCCATATGGAAGACCATGTACTGGAAAGAATATGTCACATGATGATGATGAAATTCAAGTAGGAAGAAAAATTGGTAGCATATCCTATCCAGGACGTAGCTATCAACCCAGCATTTGTTGGCTGTGGTGATTTTCTAGGCAATATAAATACGTTCAGTAGGTTGCCATTGCTTTCTGATCGGTCCGGATGCACAATTGCCTGTGGTGAGGACCGAACACGGTACCTTTGCCGTCACAGACGCGCTGTGTACCACTTCGCCACAGAGCCGGACCAAGTAGGAAGAACGAGGATAAATTCAGAATTATGCTGAGAAGTCTATGGATATCTAGAAAAACCAATGAAGATGCACTGCGGCAGGCTGGCACTAAAAGGAAGATATAAATATCAGAATAAAAACTCTTCACGTTTATTGGCCACGCGAGAAGAGGTTTAGAAAACAATGTAACAGCTGGCAAAAATTGAGTGAAAAATCGACAGGGTATGGCGAAGAGAAAACATTCTGAATAGTTTGACATTGTGGCATGGTAGAAAGTCAGTAGTAAAGCTGTTACATAGTACCACACATAGAATGTTGTGGAGATCAATGATCACCAATGCCATAGAGCAGGGCACACAATGATGATTTCACTTATTATTTATAACAAAACTGCTTTTGGCAAATCATTTTGTTCCTGGCCACAATAATGTATTACAATTTCAATCACTAGTTCTCAGCATGGGCCATATGGCCACCACTATGGTATAGAATTTTGCTGTTGGGCTACAAGGGAACACATTGAAAATTGGGGGAGGGGAGCATAGACCACTCTAGTGGGGTGTCAGAGAAAGGTAAATATTTCAACAATATTGGTTTTAAAATAAGGATTGAACACATAGGAAGAAACACTATTTGGTTTTAGAATATGGATTGAACACATGGGAAACAACAATATTTGGTTTTAGAATAAGGATTGAACAAACAGGAAGCAGTACCAATAATAACAATATTAAATATGCTCTTCATAATTTTATCATTGCAAGTTCTGAAGGCTTATTGTTGCAAAATATTTCTTTCCATCCATTGTCTTTTTTCCAGTTTCTGATCCCTAGTTCTTATAGATTTTCCTCTATGTTGTTCAACCATTGTCTGCATTGATCTATTTCTTAGTCTTCTCCCTTGTACTTTACTAGCATAGATCTGTTTTAATTATATTGCTGTTGTTTATTCTTTCTAAATTTCTCAACTGTCCAAATCTTGTAAATCAAACCAAATCAAAGTTTGTATGTTTTGTGTTTCTGATTCTCAATGGAATACAAGCTTGCATGTTCTGTGTTGTTCATTTCGTAACTAATCTAATATTATAAAGTCAACAGCCTATTTCATTTCACATGCTTTTAGCTTTCTCTTGTGTAAAGATGTTAGTGTCCAAGTCTGTCATTGGTAAAAGAGTGTTGATAGGTAAATGGTCTTCATTATTTGTTGTTTTACTTTGATCTTGATCATCAAATGTTTAAGTTGTCATAACAGCTGATACATCACCGTGTTTGCCTTTTGGCATCTTGAATCTCTCTTCTTTTGTTCTCATTGGAAAATACTGCCTAGATATTGAACTGTGAAACTAATTATCAAAGAAATTTTCACTCTAAAATAAACATATCAAAAATATTTGAACTTTAAATTGCATATCAAAGATATTTGAACTCTAACTACATATTAAAGATATTTGAACTCTAAACTATATATTGAAGATATTTGAACTCTAAACTTCATATAAAAGATATTTTAACTCTAAACTTCATATAATAGTTAATTGAACTCTAAACTTCATATCAAAGATATTTGAACTCAGAAACTACACATCAAAAATACGTTTAACAAATATGAAATTAATTCAAACAGTGCTACCAATCTGGCATTGAAGCACATATAGAAATATCCACACTTACACTTGAACAGTAAGTGTGGATAACACCATATCATCCACCTGGGGTTAGACAACAGATAAAACACTAATATTGGAATGACAAAAACAGTATTAATAAGACAATAAACAAGGTATTAAACAGATAATAAGTTGGTGTAATAGAGTAATAAATGACAGCAAGACAATACATAAACATATATTTTATATAATCATAGACTAACTTATTGATACATGAAAAACTGTACTAGGAACATCCTACAATTAACTCATTAATCAGCATATAATTTAAATATAGAACATTAGACCTACTATTGAAGATTTACATAGTGGAGTACAGTATGTACTGGAAGGTTAGGTTGCCAGGGTCTGTGATATTTGTGCCCCCTCTAAATTACAACAATGATTTAGAGTTTTATACTGAATATTTATTTTCATGGTCCTTTGGGGCCACGGGCACTCCAGTCCACCACTGACAGAGTATATAATAGTGTTTTAAGTACATGGCTTATAAATAATTTATTAGTTCATGTCAAGGGTTTACTTAACTGATTCAGTAAGAATGTCTTATATGACACTTTTTCCTCAATCATCTGGACCTAGTTTCTTATAATTACTTCAGTCCTAATTTTTGATAGCTTCAAATTTTACATTAACTACAATTTGACTTCCTACCAAAAATAAATAATGATGATTTTTAAACAGCAGGGGACAGATGAATATGCCAATATTTGAAAAAAAATTGATGTATATAAATTCTTATGACTGATTGTATTTAGCTTTCCAGACTTAAAACTGAATAACATCTATCTATAAGCTGTGCCCCTTGTTTGCCTTGCGGCGTCAGAGGTGGAAGAGTTCTCTGGAGATGGCTTTCTTGTGTGCTGTTTGTAAGCTTGTTCCTGTGGCTTCTTTGATTTCTGTGATCCATCTTTTACATGGTCTGCCTCTGGCTTTATAACCGTTATGTCTATGTGTCATGGCCATTTGTGGCATGCTATATGTCGGTAGTCTGGAAGCGTGTGAAAATCACTTGATCTGTTGTCTTTTGATGTGTTCTAATACTGGTATTGTTTTGGTTATCAGTCTGATGTTATCGTTTCTAATTCTATCTCTTAATGACACTCTGAGTATTTTTTGTAGACATGTCATATCTGTTGTCACTATTTTTCTTTTGTCTTATGCTGTCATTGTCCAGGTTTGGCACTGGTAGCATAGTGATGGAATAATAATAGTCTTGTATAATGCAACTTTAGTGTCTATGTTTACACTTTTGTTCGTGAAAATACTGAATATCATCTGGGGGACTAAATCAATATATTTGTAGTGTTGAGTTTACTACAATTTCTTACTATTATTTCTATTTCCTAGATGCTTAAAAAATAACGGACTAAAGATTGACATTTAATACACAAAAGGAAACAATATTTCAATAGACATTCTCTTCTAAAAGTAATCTAGCTGTTTGAAATAAATTATTACAGGAATATTTCATACAAATAAACACAAATATCCTTGAAACATGAGGAAGGAAGATTGAGAGATTAATAAAAAGGATTAATGAAATGTTATGGTTATAACAAGTCTTAAGTTTATAAATTACATCATATATAAGGAGGTGGTCGGGAAAATATTGACACTTGTTAACAAGGAGGGGGGTTTTTTAAAATACTTTTTCTTCTTCAGCGTTCATTCTCAAACTCCCGTTGGATCTCTCTTGTAGCAGGACCATGGTCCTATTAGATTTCCAGCAGGATGTAGTCCAGAGAATGGAAATGCATTGTGTCACCGTTTTATTTGTGCCAACGTCCTGACACATCCGTCTTCTGCGGATTTTTTAATACAAAGTGTATACAATTAAAAATCTGAAGAAAAAAAATGTTTTAAAAGTATTTTCTGCCCTACAGGGGGTTCACAAAATGATTATAATTTAATCAGGGGGTGGGTGGGAAGAGGTCCCTGAATTATTGACAGTTGTTGACTGGTGATGGGATGTGTCAAACATTAATTGACATAATTTATGGACATTCCCTGAGGTAATTATCAAGGATGGTAACAGAATTTACTGGAGAGTTAGTCACTATCATCAACTAATTGGGAAGGAATTTCTATGTTGTACATAATTGTGTCTTAGTTGCTGGAAATGTATGTAATAGTCTACTTAATTAATTTTTGCCCAGAAGTATTTTGGTCTACTCTTACTAATTTCCATATCTGAAATTTGACATGTCAACTTACAGGAGGATCATTGTATATTTCAGCCAAAAATAAACATTATTTATCTATTGTCTTTTCTTTGATTTTGCTCTTTGGTGTTGCTGGATTGAATGATCCGTTTTTGCGATAAGCCATGTTTGTGTGTTTGATATGCAGTAATATTGTGGCGTATCATTGGTAAATCCTTAAATTCACCTTCTTCTTGGTCTTTCTTTGCCTCTTGGTGTTTCCATTCTCATGTTGTATGCTCTTGTCGCTAGCAAATACATGTTCGTTCTCATTAAGTGGTTGAACCATTTCAGTGTGTTTTTGAACATATTTGACAACAGATATTGATCAAATGCTTTTTGTAATAAGTCCTCAAATGAAACACATAACAATTTAAAAAAACCACAAAACCATAAACATATTTAAAACTGGGATGACTTGGACATGTTTTTCTCACATGTTTTATGACGAGAAAAATATGTCCAAATCATCCCAGTTTTAAATATTTGTATGATTTTGTGTTTATGTTTTATTTGTTTTATTGCTAGTTATTTATTTTTAACATTGATAGTTATGATTTTATAGTAACCTTTATATTTGATTCAGTATTTAACATTTATTTGTTTGGTTACTGCAGCACTCTCGATTTTTTCGGACAATTCTGGTTATTTATAATCTGTATTTCAGCCCAAAATAAATACTAAATTCTGTATTTCAGTCCAAAATAAACACTAAATTATGTATTTCAGCCCAAAATAAACACTAAATTCTGTATTTCAGCCCAAAATAAACACTAAATTCTGTATTTCAGCCCAAAATAAACACTAAATTCTGTATTTTTACTACACATTCTGTAACAAAAGTACTTTACTAAAGTTATTAAATGCAACCTGAGGAGTATGTTCTGAATAAAATACAAAACAGTTAACAGGAATTACTGAAGTAGCACAGGTTTTTTTTGTTCAACATGTACACTGAAACTTGAATTTAACATTAATCTCAGATTAAGCAAGCAGTTAATCACACCTACTTATAGTCAGATATTACTTTTAATTTCTTTCATGAATTGTTTCACAAATGAAACACCCAACTTTAAAACTTAGATGTAAGAAATAAGCACTGAATACCAAGGGGATCAATTAACTATGGAATAAACATGGAAAAGGTATAAAGGTTATTTTTTAAAAGATGTGGTATAAAGCCATAACAAAATCTACAAATATAATATATTGACTAAAAGGTCTACATTGTAGAAACGAAACAAAGATAAGAAATATAATATCTTGTCATGGTGGTGAGATGCTTTTAATTAATCTTCGGTGTAGAACAGTGCTCTAGAAAGCCTTAACTAGGATTGTCAGTCTGTCAATACTGCATTTTTCCCATTAGGCAGTTGCAGTGCTGCTTCGAGTGACTTGTGTAACAGAAATCCCATGCCCTTGCTGTCACCACATCATGTACAGGGCCATCCTAGATAGCATATCCCGAACAGGATGTAGCAGTTACAACAGCCTTTCAAAACTTATGTCGATCTTGAGCCAGTCTTCCTACATTTGTTACTGTCATGTTCAGGTAGCCTTTGATGTCTTGTATCCATCTTCTTCTTGGTCTGCTGCTTTTTCATCTCCATGGATCTATCTCCTCCATTATGATCTTCTCTAGGCTGTCATGATGTTTAATATGGCCAAAATATTGTAGTTTTCTGGAAAGACCCATGCTGTTTAGTCATTTTTCTTTTACATTCATTTCTCTCATGATGGCTACATGTAAAGGGTAGGTTTTTAAATTAATACTCAGAAGAAGAGACGGCCAAAGAAAATCCTTGATTTTTTTCAATACTCGTTCAAATGGTTGATGATAGAGATGTTTTTGTGTTGATGTCTCCAGTGTAGCACTCCTACAACCCTGATGGGTTATTGGTCTTCTTATTATTACTATTATTATACATCAAATTCTATAGCCAGTACAATGTGAGAGAACCAGCGTTCGAACCACAAGCTAATTAAAAAAGTTGGGTTTGTGAGGTCAGTTGACTATCAACTTTGCTACCAAGTCAACAATCTTTATTTGGTCTAATATAATAGTTTCAGGATACATAAGCAGGAAACATATAAGCAAGTAGGTATAATTTTGGTTATGAAAGTTACAAATTTGCGCACAGGAAAGAGTTAAAAAGAAAACTGTTTACATACACCATCATCCATATAATAATTCTGAAATAATAATAATAAATTCTCATTTTCATAACTGCGGAACAGTAAAATATGCATGTTTATAGGGAAGTAACATTTATTTAAATTACATACAGTTGTTGGTTTTGCTGGAAACTGTGGTCAACCACACATATTTTTGCTGTTGTAATTTTCTAAGAAACATTTACAATGGAACCAGATCGCATTCCATCAATAGTCTTCAATAGAAGATATTCTGAAAAGAGAAACAGGGGAAGACCCAGACAAAGATTGATAGATGACATCAGAGAAATACTAGAACACCAAGTCTGCACTTTGGAAGCGGCATCACAGTTAGCTAAAGAAAGAAGACTTTGATTCCCCATGACACCTAGCGGCACACATGGATAGGACAAGACAAGACATTTACAATCATTAGTCTACTATTGCTTTCTGAACAGTCTGGCTACCTAACTGCTTGCTACTTATTTCAAACTGGCTACCTTGGGCTAGTGATACGTGATTAGAAACCAGTACTATAGTTGCACAGGACACTTCCATAAGTGCTCTGCTCTCCATTCCAGCAGCCATCCAGGAGTATGCAGAATCAAAGTTCCAGTCAGGTATAGATTATGTTACCTTTAGATATTTGCAGAGGACACTTTCTCCCCTCACCAACATTTCAGTCATTTTTTTAATGTATACATCATCACTTTGGGCAATGTCTTCATTCTTAAATAATTTATAACTGTCCTTTTTATTGCTGTGATGTCAACCACAGAATAACCCTCCAATGAGTTTGCTCTTTCATTGCCTTTAAGTTGTGAGATACGCTCACAATCTTTCAGCCACATCAGCAGATATCTCAATCTGAAGATAGGTAGGGGAGTTAGGTATGAAAATAGAAATATCTAAAAGACTACCATTTTGAATTCCCTTTAATGCCCAGAATGAATTATATAATTGGTAAAATTGCAGTATGACATGTCTACACAGCAAGTCTTATTTTCTTAATAAATGCTGCTGTATTTGAAAGCTCCTCAGTGCTCCCATACATCTTTCTGTGTATATCCATCTCTGTGGACCAGTTTTCTTTCCTTAACTTATTTAGTGTATGTTACCTTCTGATTCTCTATAATTCCTCCAGGAATTAACCACAATATTCTCTATTCTGCCATGTCGGATGTTAGTCAAATTAGAGTAGGGTTGTTATGCCCTCGAGGACTTACTTCCAGACAACACAACCATATAGTCTGAATCTTAACACTGCATTCGTCTGTGAGTTTGAACAAGATGTGCTCTGCAGTATCTATTCACCGTTTTTCCCTTCAGCAATGGTAAGCTATTATTCAAAGCTTTCTTTCATAAATGGGGGTATATGCTCTTAATTGGTGTATCCAGTACCTGAAGCAGGGCTCCTACTTTGTGTGAAGTCTTTTGCAGTGAGATGTTTACCATCAGACATCATTTTGTGTGAAGTCTGTAGCATATTTTTGCTTGCATTTTTTCATCTTCACCATTTTCTCACATATCAAACATACACCAACAAAACATACATCATTACATTCAGTAACGATGCCTTTATTTCACCCCACGATCAGAGATAAATTGGGAAGACATTCTAGAATCACATCACAAGCCACATACAAGGATAGGAAAACATTCTAGAAGTACATCAGAAGCCACATAAAAGAGAGGAAAACATTCTAGAACTACATCACAAGCAACATACAAGGATAGGAAAACATTCTAGAAGTACATCAAAAGCCACATACAAGGATAGGAAGAAATGTTGAGATCTGTTTGAAGAATATTATTTTAGAATTCACTTTATAATTCTTACTGGATCTCTCTTACAGCAGAACAATAGTCCTACTAGATTTCTTGTTGGATCTTATAGCAGATCAATGGTTCTATTAGATCTCTTATTTGATCTCTATTATAGCAGGACAAGTCATTTTAGATCTCTTACTGGATCTCTCTTATAGCAGAACAATAGTCCTACTAGATCTCTTACTTGATCTCTCTTATAGCAGGGCAATAGTCCTACTAGATCTCTTGCTGGATCTCTCTTATAGCAGGACAATAGTCCTACTAGATTTCTTACTTGATCTCTCTTATAGCAGGACAATAGTCCTACTAGATTTCTTACTTGATCTCTCTTATAGCAGGACAATAGTCCTACTAGATTTCTTGCTGGATCTCTCTTATAGCAGGACAATAGTCCTACTAGATCTCTTGCTGGATCTCTCTTATAGCAGGGCAATAGTCCTACTAGATCTCTTGCTGGATCTCTCTTATAGCAGGACAATAGTCCTACTAGATTTCTTGCTGGATCTCTCTTATAGCAGGACAATAGTCCTACTAGATTTCTTGCTGGATCTTATAGCAGGACAATAGTCCTACTAGATTTCTTGCTGGATCTCTCTTATAGCAGGACAATAGTCCTACTAGATCTCTTACTTGATCTCTCTTATAGCAGGACAATAGTCCTACTAGATCTCTTACTTGATCTCTTATAGCAGGACAATAGTCCTACTAGATTTCTTACTTGATCTCTCTTATAGCAGGACAATAGTCCTACTAGATTTCTTGCTGGATCTCTCTTATAGCAGGACAATAGTCCTACTAGATTTCTTGCTGGATCTCTCTTATATCAGAACAATAGTCCTACTAGATCTCTTACTTGATCTCTTATAGCAGGACAATAGTCCTACTAGATTTCTTGCTGGCTCTCTCGTATAGCAAGAAACAATAGTCCTACTAGATTTCTTGCTGGCTCTCTCGTATAGCAAGAAACAATAGTCCTACTAGATTTCTTGCTGGCTCTCTCGTATAGCAAGAAACAATAGTCCTACTAGATTTCTTGCTGGCTCTCTCGTATAGCAAGAAACAATAGTCCTACTAGATTTCTTACTGGCTCTCTCGTATAGCAAGAAACAATAGTCCTACTAGATTTCTTACTGGCTCTCTCGTATAGCAAGAAACAATAGTCCTACTAGATTTCTTACTGGCTCTCTCCTATAGCAAGAAACAATAGTCCTACTAGATTTCTTACTGGCTCTCTCGTATATCAAGAAACAATAGTCCTACTAGATTTCTTACTGGCTCTCTCGTATAGCAAGAAACAATAGTCCTACTAGATTTCTTACTGGCTCTCTCATATAGCAGGATAATCGTCCTAATAAATTTCCTGCTGGATCTCTCTTATAGCAGAACAATAGTCCTACTAGATTTCTAGCTCAATCTCTTTTATAGCAGGACAATGGTTCTATTAGATTTCCAGCAGGATCTAGATCAGAGAATGAGGATATGTTGTGTTATCATTTTCTTTGTGCCAATCTGGCTTAGGTTATGAATTGAAGAATTATTCTCAAAGGAAGTTAACAAAGAATTGCAGATAGGAAATACCTCAATAGAAAAATCTTGTTCATCTGAGTACTTGGACCGAAGGATTCCTCTGCTGAAAAAAAAGAAAATATTTCATTTGATCTATGCATTTAATTTTTAAATAGTTTTTCCGTACAAAATTAAATAGGCATGTTCAAATGAAACTCTTGTGCTGCGCCACCTATGCCAGTACACATTGAACGTGAAGAGGTCATCACTGATGTAATATGTACACATCTATGAATATATGATCATGTGGTAATTCTATTTGTATAGTGTCCTGTGCAGGCAGTCAGCCACATGACAGGTGTAATAATGAAATCTGTCCAAATTTGACTAGTGAGCAGTGATTCAGTTTTTAAACATCAAAGCTTTGACCATCCAACATTAATTAAAAAAAGAGCTAGGTTTATGGTGGGAAAATGTGTTTAGAAGATGTCTGTAAAGGATTCATCTAGAATGTTTCGAGTTAGGGCGACAGGTAACAGATGATCTTATGTGACAAGGTCAGACACATGTCAATGTGACAGAAGACCCAACTTTCTTGACGTGCAGGTGGCATTATTGTGCAACAGAATTACACCACATGACAGCATGGAAGGTCATGTATTTTTTTTGGCTGCATGCAGCTATTTTGGGGTGTCCTTGTAGCTAATAGCATTGATGTTCACACTAGGCTCTTTAAAGTTTATCAACAAGCGTCCTTCTTGGTAAAAAAAAAATGCTATAAATATAACCTTTCCTGTAGAAATCTGTGCTTTAAATTTGCTGCTCTTTTGTGATCCAGAATATTTTTCATTACACGTTGACTGCATGGCTCTAAGTGGTTACACCTTGATTCGTCGCCTGCCATTATTCATAATAGATATGCATCACCCTATGCATGGTAATGCTGCAAATGATTCAAACTCCATCCCATCTGTTCTTCCCTATGATATTCACTCAATAACCGTGGTACCCACTGAGAACACACTTTACGATATTTTAATTTCTTTGGAACAATCATTTGAAATGTTCCTAATGACGCAGAGAATACATTAGCTAGTGAACGCAAACTCCTTCTACGGACAACACATATTTCTGCATCCATCTTGGTGATGGCTTCTACTGTCACAACAACACATACCTGACCTGCCACGGAGGATCATTTGTTACCTGTTGCTCTTCCTGAAACATTCTTGCCCAATACTGCATTGTTATCTTCTAAACACATTTTCCACCATACGCCACCTGCATTCTTTGATGAATGTTGGTTGATTGACATCCTTCAGCTGGTAAGAAACTGAATCAATACTCATTGGTCAAATGTGGACAGATTTGTTATCACACTGGACATGTTGTAGACTGACTGCACAGGACACTATGCATATGAAAAGAATGAGCATTTGTTCACGATGTGTACTTATTACATCAATGGTTACATCATGACGTCTTCACGCCCCTTGCATAGGTGACATCATGTGTGGGCTTCATTTGAATATGCCTCATAGTAGCATATTTGTCAACTACTAGCAGTTAAGTAGGCTAAATATTTTCTGTATTTTATAGTAGGCAGTTTTCCACCTTTCCAGATGATAGTATTATTGTTGTACTATAAGAAATATAATCTACGATCCATGACGATGATGGATGTGACTCGCAAGACCAATCTGAGTCAAAAAAGTCTTCCACGTCATGGACAAGGAATCACAGGCCCGCTTGTACCATCATGTCCTGTTGTGTGTCTTCTTAAACATGCAACCCTTGAACTAACTACTATCACTTTCTCCTTTGTCTTTATACCATCCCTGATCTTTCCCCTCTATTTAACACAATCCAAAGCATCCTGTTCCCATGATTCTGTATCAATGTCTGTTTCATGCATATCACATTTGCATGTGTTTTTGTACCAAAGTAGAGGTCGACACTCTGAGACTTTTTCCCAGACTTGTAATTCTCCATAAGGTAGATTTTTCAGTATTCTGCCCCCATCAGAGTCTGTGAAGAGCACAGAAAATACTGTGGTATTGCCTGTTCCTTCCAATACATCAGTGTTAGTAACTTTGTCCTGTCACCTAACTCCAAGAATTCTATGTAGGCCCCGCATGTGAAAGCTGTTTATCTGTGTCTTCGGGTGCATCTATCTATCTATAAACCCACTAGGGTCATAGGTGTACCACATTGGAAACTTTAACACACAGAGTCCTTCAGCCATTTCTATCTTCAATGATGTGGATGAGTGAGGAGAAATATTGTCCTGTCCATTCCTTGTTATTTTCTGTTCATGACTTTATTTGCCCACCTCTGTGATTTTCCCCTCTTCGACAGTTCCCTGCAGTATTGTTTTTGATAAGGAATCATGTCTGCATAAATGTCCAAACCGTGCTAGTTTTCGCACATTGCTTTCACTATCTATTATTACTATCATCTGAAAGGGCGGAAAAGTGCTTACTATGAAATACCAAAAATATATAGCCTACTTAACTACTAGTAGTTAACAATTATGCTTGTGGCTGCATATGTGGGTCTCACCAATGGCTCACTAGACACACCAACCATGCAACAGAAAATCTTAGTTGATGACATGTCTTTAAATTGAGGTTATCTTCTTATAGAAGCTTCATGGCATGTCATCTATACAATCCAATAGTCGTAACCTTCGATAACAGTTACCATGTTGTTCCGACAGGCGGACATTGTGCTTGAACTAGTTACGGGCACAGCATGGGTGGGCGGAACAACAAAGAAACCTGTCGCAAGGGCCAGAGTTGTGCCCTAATGCGACGTTTGTATCGGCGGCATTAGACTCGAAACACCATCGTGTCGGATGGCTGCTGCAACAGAGGGCATAGCACTTATGGAAATGCCCCACGTGCTGTGAGGCTAGTTTCTAATCAAGAATAATCAAGAAGTATGCTACTATGAGGCATGTTTATATGATACCCACACATGATGTCACCTATGCAAGGGATGTGAAGATGTCATGATGTAATAATAATAATGCTTTCACTATCTCAAGAGTGCATATAGGCTGTCCATGTGTCACTGTTGTAGAGGAAGGTGCAGAGGACACAAGCTTGATAAACCAGGATGTTTAGTTATTATTGTTAATTTTTTGTTTCCCCAGACTATTTTTGTTAGTCTGTTCATTATTGTAGATGCCTTGTCAACCTGGATGCTTATTTCTTGATCCAGGAATAATTTATTGCTGACATGATTCTGGATATGTAAACTGGTCAACAATCTCTAGCTCATCACCACTGATAACAATTTGTGGCTGCTAAATGGCAGCCTGCATGATAATTTGCACTTTCTTTTTGCTAACTTAAACCAAACATATGGCAGGCATCAGAAAAGGCAGCTAGTAGGTTTTGCAGTTCTCTGAGTGTGTTGTAACTACAGCATCTTCTGCAAAAAACAATTCTCTTATGAGGAGGGCAGTGTAGAGGACACCATCTGTACAAGAATGGATGAATATATCTTGGTCGTGAAAAGCATGTTTCAAGAGGAGAGAGAGAAGTATATTCCAAAAAGCATTGGGATGGGGGAGAGTATAATTTATAGGTTATAAAATATACTGAGGTTTAATTTAGGTGCCTATTAGATGTCTGTATTGAACTTCAGTGAAGTACTCTTTATACAGAAGTTGTTATTATAAATAATACAGGAATGTAGACATATATCATTATATAGGCCTTCACACTAAACAAACGATGATACCGCTTTATCGGCAATAAAATATATATAATAGGTCTATAATGAATTAATACTACTAGCCTACCGTAAATACAACTGTCCTTAGTGTTACTCAGTAACTGTTGTGTGTACTTGCTTGGTACTGTCTATGCCAAGGGTTAATTTTATATTTTTAAGCTGAAGAAATATTAATAATGGCAATGGAATAATCGCTGCAAAGTGCAAAGGTGATCACTGATTGCCATTTTATTATAGAGACATAAATAATCAATGAAACGAAAGTTATTAAATGTATGTATTCCTTACTGTAAAGCTGCCGTTTTCTCAATACACTTCTTCCATTTTCTCAGTCTAACTTCGACTAGTAAAAAATAACTTCACCCTGCAGTGTTTACCTTCGGTCTCCAGCACCAAAACATCTATGAAAGCAATTGCCCATGATTGTGTTCCCCTAAGTTCATGATAATACAACTAGGGGGTTATTACAAAATAGCTGGTAAGATAGATAGTTCTGTATCCTCAGAAACTATATCCGAAATACCCATCTGTTATTATTATCTCCAGATGTCTGCACATGATCCTAAACATTCTCACCGGAAATGTTAACTTTGATGGGAGTACTTATTGTTTTAATTAGTAGACAAAAAGTAAGACAAAATAGGAAAATGTTTTACATACGCCTATCACATAATGGACTCCTTCTATAAAATACTTTACTTTCAGTCACAAGTTAGTTAAAATTTGAAAACGTCTTAGTGATGTAGTTGCCAAATCATTTGTCTTTCCCCAAAGGGATGATGGTTTATATTATCCACTCTTGCCGTTAAAGGTAGGTGTGAGAGCCTCAGTTTTCTTTCCAAGGCCAGAATTTTACTCAAACTTCCATATCTTCTCACCGGTATCATAACCGTCGCTCGGACTTCTACTTCAGGGTACAAAGAATAGTGTCACTGCCTCTGTTCCAGACAGTGGAATGGCGACTGATAACATTTATGACACCCTAAATAAGCCACGTCTTAGGCACTCAATCCTCACTCTACTTATCTCGAGTCCTTGAGCACAGATTCCATTATCATCAAACCAGTAGACAAGGATAGAGCTGTTATCATTGTGAGCAAATATTTACATCTCCGTGAAAGCTACCGGCAACTTCAAGACACAATTCTACAAAGCGGCCAGAAGACAATTAATGACATCATACCCCACCACTTTTCTATCCATCCTGTTTCTATATGCCCCATAAATTTAACTAGAAGGAGAGTCGAGGTCGACAAAATGTATCGGCATGCGCATGCTATACCAAGAACATATGCCTATCTGATTTCCTATTTTTTCTCATGGCTGAGCACTACCATCATTCAGTAACCATCTACTACATCATTTGAGGTTTCCCTTGACAAAAATATGTTCACAGAATATTTCAAGCGCATTAGGTTCAGGATGTAAAACTGAACTGGAAAACATGTAGGCATATATTAATGTTTCTATAGCGAGTAGATAGTAAACCATCTGATTGGTTCAGCATGAAAAAAGGAGTCAGAAAAGAATGTATCATATCACCATATCTATTCAATGTTTATGCAGAGAACAAAATAAGAAATGTAAGAAATGAGAAGCACGAAAAATAATTTCGTCCACTCAACATCAGGTAAATACAAATAAGATAAATAGGTTACTAGAAAACTCAATATAAAATAATAAAATATAGAAAATAACAATAAAACAAAGAACACATACAATTGTTAACGTTTCGGTCCAATTGGGACCTTTATCAAGACAATAAAAACAGCCAAGAACAAAAAACCATAACGAATTTAACCAATTTGGTTAAATTCGTTTTGGTTAAATTTTTTATGTTTTGTGTTCTTAACTGTTTCTGTTGTCTTGATAAAGGTCCCAATTGGACCGACACGTTGACAATTGTATTTGTTCTTTGTTTTATTGTTATGTTCTATATGTTGTTATTTTATAATGACAGTTTTCTAGTAACCTATTTACCTTAATTGCGTTTACCTCTATTTGTCTGGTTAATGCGCCACTTCCTTTTTGTCGGACATCCTCCGAAATTTGGGTTATTTATATTCCACTCAACTTCGTAGTTCATACACACCATTAGAGAAAACAATGGCAAACAAAACATAGGCCCTATTTCTGAATGGAAACAAGACCAAGATTATGACAAATGATACAACTACTTACACATTCTCAATCAGTATCAACAATAGCGAATTAGAACGAGTCGGTGTGCAAAGGGAACGCATTGCTCTAGGCGGACCCAGGGTTAGCAGATAACCAAGATCCCAAAGGTACCTCCTCGCGGTGCACCCTGGTAACAGAAAACAGCAGCTCGAGCTGATTCTGGCCAAATCATTTGGGATCGTGTCCGAGAATGTGGAGGAAGCAGATGGAAATAGATTTGACTGCAAAAAAGACAGACAATATCTCCGACACCCATTTGCATCACCACATACAGCGACACTGTCGACATTCAGTGACGCCTGTTAGTCCAGTCAGAACATTGGAGGACGGCCAATGTAAAACTCACGTAAAGGTGGTTGAATGGAGAGAAGCAAATATATGTCATAATGAGTACAATGACACAATGAAAAGCAGAACAGCGCCAGAGGGCAGCGCGAACTGCAAATGAAAAGTGAATAAGTTCCTAGGAAAGGGGAACTATAAGCTCTGTTAGCTCGATACGAGCTTCTAGTTACTTGTGACCCTTATAAGCAGAGACCCAGACCAAATTGTGGGCACTCGGAAAAGCATGAAGACCTAAACCACCTCTAATGTCGAGCCTTACTATACCGGAAATATGCTCGCGAAGAGAAAGGGTTCCGAACTCGATGGGCTTAGGCAAGAAGGGGACAACGATGGCAGTCCTGGCCCAATTATACTGTCAAGACTTCCTATACCGGAAATACACTTGCAGAGAGAAAGAGCTCAGTACCTGATGGGCTCAGGCGCTATTGGGACAAGGTCGCTCAGCTCGAGAAGGCCTTGCTCTCAAACGCGTGGTGTGAGACTCAAACTTGTGCGAGGGGTTCACGATGTCTGTGAATGACGCCTCGGGTAGGAGGGCGAACGAGCCAGGATCCAACTCTTCTGGCGAGTTCTTCCTCATACGGAACCAGGCTCGCGGATGAGAAAAGATTCAGTACCCGATGGACACAGGCAGAGCTGGTCCAATTGCACGAGATGTGTTTATAGACGGTGGAACACCTCGTGCCAGATAGACGCGCTCGACAAGCGTCTTGGCGAAGAGGCATTACACACCATCGTGCCCGGCTACAGATACACAGGCTTTCACGGACTAGCGACCAAACCCGAAATAAAGGAATGACGAAAACGGATGTGCTGAACCTCGGACGTTCTAATCACAAGTGGCCAACCGGGGTGCAAACAATCACAGTTTTACTGTGGAACTTGCAGCACAACGTACTTCACGCTCCCTAGCGAAAATCACACGAAATATTCGTTGTGGTTATTTGAGAGCGAACGCTGAAGAAGAAGAAGAAGAAGAAGAAAGAGTCAACAGTGTTGAATATCTTGGTTCTTTTATCAGCAGAAACGGAGATCGATATGAAAAAAATCAGAAGTAGGTTGACTATCACGTCAAAGAAGCGAATGAAAAAATGAAAAACATATGCCTGGGTTGCTGTAAAACAACAAGATTAACATTCCTAAGAGCTTGCATATTGCCAGTAGCACTATATGGGTGTAAATCGTGGACAATCACAAACAAAGTGAAAAATAAAGCAGAATTTGAAACAAAATATTAAGAAAAATCCTCAGAAAACCAAGAACTAAAAAGATCATCAATATAGCCATCCTGAGAGAAATGAATGTAGAAAAAAAACCTGGCTAAACATGTTTATTTCCAGAAAGCTACACTATTTTGACCATATCAAATTGAAGACTATTTCAAATATCAAGTTCAAGGTCAGCATATAGAAGATCATAATAGACGGGATGATGCCAGGTTGACGAACAAGAGACAGACCAAGAATAAGAGGGAAGCAAGATATCAAAGACCACCTGAACATGGCGCTAACAGAAGCAGGAAGACTGGCTCAAGATCGATATAAGTTTAGAAAGATTGTGATGATTGATACATCCTGTTCAGGATGTAACCTGATGATGATGGCGTGGTCCGCTTTTCTCTATAATGAGTTTTTGGAGTGAAATGAGTAGGCATCTATGTTTACAAAAAACTGAATACAGAAGTAAACTAAAGTGGGGTATCAATACTTAATATTTTATTTAGAAAACTAACTAAAGTTAAAATACACAAGAAACATATAGGCCAGGGATAGGGAACCCATGGTTCGCGAGCCAGATGTGGCTCTGTTGATGGCTGCATCTGGCTCGCAGACAAATGTTCGATTATTAAAAACAAATGTTTCTTTAGACACCCTTGATCTACATATTAATTGCATATCAATATTTCATTCTACAAAGGAGCTAAAATCTACTGAAGCTCAGCATCAGAAGTCGCATTAATGGTAAGAAATACTCATTATTGATTAGCAACAGCATAACAATGTTATTAAAAAGAATTCAGAGACATAATTATTGCACTTTTAGTGTTGAAATTACAAAAAATGCACACATTTACTTGAATTTTTAGTGCCTATATAGGCCCTATTGTAAGAATGCATAAACATTTTTTATTTACACGTTTTTATTTTGTGGGTCAAACATTTCTATCAAAAATTAAAATGCATGCAGAATATCGTACAAATCACGTATCACCTTGACAATTAAAATTTCTTGGATCCATTGAAAAACCACATGATTTTAATGGGAGATAACAGTTAAAATTGTGAACACAAAAGAATTTTTTTTTGTCGAATTGTAAAAATGTTGTAAAAAGACATAGAAGAACAGGAGGTAAACATAAACCTACATGGAGAGAAACTACAACAAGTAAAACATTATCAATATCTTGTTCACGTAGTCACAAATGATGGCAGATGTGAAACAGAAGTCAAAAGGAGAATAGGAATAGCTAAAAGTAGCTTCAGTGACATGAGGAAATTATTAATATCTAAACAAATTACAAGTAAATTCAAGTAGGAAGAATGAGGAAGAATGAAAATCATTCTTACAGCTGACGAGAATTGAACCAGGTCTGTTCTAGCAGCACCGAATCGCTTTGCAACACAAGTAAATAGGTTTTCCGTCCATGACCAACCACATCCACCCAAAAAGATGTGGCGCCGTCAAGACTTTCAGCCTGTGTACTCAAGTCACTGAAAACAGACCAATCGAGACAAGAAATTGATGCCTTTGAGATGTGGGTATATAGAAGAATAGGGAGAACATCATGGAAAGAGAATAAAACAAATAAAGAGGTGCTAAAGACACTTAATATGAAGAAAGAACAACTAAGAGAAATAAAGATCAGGCAAATAACATATTTTGGACACATTAAAAGACATGACACCTTATTGAAGACCTTACTTAAGGGCAAAGTCAAAGGGAAGCGAGCAAGAGTTAGGCAGAGATCCAAGTGGGAAAGTAACATCACACGATGGACAGGTTACAGTCTAGCAGAGTGCACCACCAAGACAAGAGAGAGGAGATGTTGGAGATACGTTGCAGCCAACCTTCGTTGCGGAGACAGCACTTAATGATGATGAAAAATGTTTGTAAAAAATTTTGTAATGTATGTTGTAAAATGTTGTAATGTATGTTGTAAAATGTTGTAATGTATGTTGTAATGTATGTTGTAAAATGTTGTAATGTATGTTGTAAAATGTTGTAATGTATGTTGTAAAATGTTGTGCAAAGTCCACGATTACCCCCCCCCCCCCCCAAACTAACATAGTTAATCACCTGAACATTTTCTTGGAGAAAATCAGTGATGTTGTTATGAGCACTAAAATGGGTCCCAGTTTCGCTTGCCATTTCATGGATTACCTTGAATACCAGGTATGGCAAAGGTATACTGGTCATTTTCCTTGCATTACAGTAGTTACATCGATGATGGCATTCGCACCCCTATGTCGGAAGGAGAGTTGAACCAGTTCATTGCTTTTATTGGTAGTTTTAACACTGTTAATATGTTGACTTACAATACTAGTTTTAACACTGTTAATATGTTGACTTACAATACTAGTTTTAACACTGTTAATATGTTGACTTACAACCACTAGTTTTAACATTGCTAATATGTTGACTTACAATACTAGTTTTAACATTGCTAATATGTTGACTTACAATACTAGTTTTAACACTGTTAATATGTTGACTTACAATACTAGTTTTAACACTGTTAATATGTTGACTTACAATACTAGTTTTAACACTGTTAATATGTTGACTTACAATACTAGTTTTAACACTGCTAATATTTTGACTTACAACCACTAGTTTTAACATTGCTAATATGTTGACTTACAATACTAGTTTTAACATTGCTAATATGTTGACTTACAATACTAGTTTTAACACTGTTAATATGTTGACTTACAATACTAGTTTTAACACTGTTAATATGTTGACTTACAATACTAGTTTTAACACTGTTAATATGTTGACTTACAATACTATTTTTAACATTGCAAATATGTTGGCTTACAACACATTCATCTTTTGTGTCAATTTTCTCGACATCACAACCTCTATCGGCCCAGCTGGTGAAATATAAAGCAATGAAAAATACATTGTCGGCCGGGGGCGGCATTCAGAAGAAAAATCATTTAAAGGAAAGATTGGGGCGGGGGGGGGGGGGGTTGGAGGCGACATTTCAAAGACTTGAACTATAATGAGATGCACGATCCTGTTGGTTACGACCTTCCACCCTAATAGCAGAACGATCACACAAGTTTTTTCCAACATTTACCTCTACTTATGTCGGATCCAGAAACTCGAAAAGTCTTTCGGGATGGTTTCCAGGTAGCTCTCAGACGTGACCGTTACCTTCGAGATCTTTTATACTGCGAAAGAGTCATGGTGGACACGGTCAACTATAGCAGCACATCACCATGCGGCAAATTGTGTAGCACCTGCGAATTTGTTGTTTAGACTAATACTGTTCACTTCTCTAAGGCCACATTCACCATTAGTGAAAAATGTACCCACAAGCATAGAAACGTAATTTTACATCAACTTCATTTTAGTTTACATAGCAACATAACGCATGCTTAGGCTTTTCTAGTTGTTTTTACTGTAAGACTTTACTATTGTTAATATACACATTTTAATTCTTTTGTTTTCTATTTTGCATTTTCTTTGTGTGTCCTACAGTACTTTCTCATCATGTAATCATATTTGTGTGGTTAATATCTTTATTCTGTTCTGTTATCTCCAGAACGCTCTATAAATAGCGCAATTACGTCACGGAATAGTCACGTTGTCATCTCCGGAACTCTGAATAAATAGTACATTACGTCACGGAATTCCGTACGAGATCCAATCAGAACGATTGGTGCTGTGATGTTATTCAAAGCAGACGACATTTTTGTATCATCATCATCATCATCAGGTGCCATGCCGGCTGGCGTAGGCGGTCATGTATCTCCACAGCTCTCTGTCCACAGTATTATGTATCAAGGTCGTTGTTGTTCATTTTTGTATACACATGTTATTGATGCGCTAACAGGTAAACTTCTGTATGTATGTTTTAAAAGTTCATGGACAAACTTATCATCCACTTCTCATATACAACTGCCATACAACAAAGTTCCACATTTCGCTCAGTTGTATATTTTGGACAGTATTCATGCAACAGACGTTCGACAAGTACACGTAGCAAATAATACATGCGAAAGAGAAATTCTTGATAAAAATCGATCGATTTCGTCAAAACAATAGACTAGCACAGTCGTATCAGTTAATACGTGATATGGAAACAAGAGAGATTCAGAATGCTGCTCAAACTGGAAGAAAAATTCCAATAGTTAACATGGTCTTCAAGCGCGATTGTGATTCTGGTCAGCGTCGCTATAATATCCAACATCTAACGAGGTTGCAATGATTTTCGTCAACAAAGATGGAGAACCACCGTTTAACCGCAACATTCGCATTTAGTCATTGAATCCAGAGAATCAAACAAAGCAGTTCATGAATAGAAATATAGTTAGTTCAAATATGAATCCAATGTCCTCGGATTTCATGCCATCCCAATCCAAATTTTGACTAATGTAAGAACAGTCCTCCCCCTCTCCATCAGGACTAATGGTTAACCTAGTAATGAAGAATTTTCTGAATAAAATTGAGAGTAGCTGCTTAGTTACAAAAAGAACATGCTTGCTCAAATCAAGTATGAATGAAAATAACACACTGAATGCTCAAATCAAGTATGAATGAAAATAACACGCTGAATGCTCAAATCAAGTATGAATGAAAAGAACACGCTGAATGCTCAAGTAAAGTATGAATGAAAAGAATACGCTGAATGGTGAAGTCAAGTATGAATGAAAATAACACGCTGAATGCTCAAGTCAGTATGAATAAAAAAGGACACGCTGAATGCTCAAATCAAGTATCAATGAGAAAGAAACAACAATAATGCATGTAGGCCTATACTTAAGAGTTTTGTTTGGATACAATATTCTTCGTCTGTGTTAGCTCTCTGATAATCACTACAAATTTTCCTGTGATTTTCACATGAGAGCGCGAAGAGCGTTGCGCTACTGGTTTACAACGTTATACGCGCCTTCCAGCCCAGTACATCCGATTTCAACATGCGTTTATTTCAGGTGAGCTGTTCTAGCATGCGACAATGAAAGGAAATAGTTTAAAATGTTTACAATATATATATATATATATATATATATATATATATATATATATATATATATATATATATATATATATATATATATATATATATATATATATATATATATATATATATATATATATATATATATATATACATGTATTTTAACAACTAAAATAGTCAAGTCGGAAAAACTAAATACAAATGAAACCATCTTGTCTCGTTGCTGTAAAATATATAAATAAAGATTTCTCACGACTTCAGCATGGTTTCTGGGCCGCTTGGACTTTATTATGGTATGGACAACCAACTCCACCATTAAAACCTTCTTCATAGTATGTTTTGTTTATTGGTAACACACATATCTATTCCCGTTAACTTGTACATTTAATGTGTTCAGGTTTGAAACCCGTATCACCTATTTAATTATTTCCCTTGACTATGTTTAACAGTTTATGTCTTATCATTTATTAATTTAAATATACATTTATTTAGGGTTAAAGGTTAATTATGTAAAACGTAACTAACCCTAACCCTTAACCCTGATTCTAAAAAATGAATTTTAAAATAAATTATTAATATAATATTGAGATTAATTAATTCTAAAATAAGCAGGGAGACACAGGTTCCAAACCAGAGCCACAAAATCTTTAGGTTAGATACCCCTTAGATTATAAATGCAACAGCTTCGATAGAAGGAAATAATTTTTGGAATTTGCAACAAAAACAACACACTTTCTAACTATCTAAGAGCATCTAAGAAATACGTAAAACAAAGAATAGGCATTCACATTAAAAAACACCCATGAACAAAAACAGTATACCTTTGCGTATGGAGAATATGACAAGAGCGATGGCAAACAGAATCTGTGACAAGCTAACACATCACATTATTTTTAGATCTATGATTAAGCTATAAAGTAGCAGGTTTATCAGGAAAAGCTAAAATAGAATAATTATATTTATTGTAAATCCCGGATAACATACACAATAAATACTGTTTTAGGAGAATGGAAGATGGCTGGATAACGAGTGATCTCGTTTATGGAGCATTGCTATCCAGGAAAAGATCTGTGTTTACTTCGGTACAAAGACGTGTGCAAAACGGGATATGCATGATGCATGCATTGATAAGAAACCATGGAAACGGGATGCCATGGATCGTGTTGCATGGAGGGAAAAGATCAGGAATGGTATAGACAAAAGAGAACATGATAGCAGACAGTTCAGGGGTTGCGTAGCTTCTTCCTCTGCGTTTGTTCTAAAATTCCTGCAGATTAGCATGGTGCTGCACGGAGAAAGGAATGAGCCGTATCATGGTTTACAGCCTAGCTTCTACGTCTTTACAGCCTGTTATATCCGATTTCAGCGTGACTTCTGGGTCACTTTGACCCTATATGGGATGGACACCACCCCAAAACCTCCATAGTCGCCTCTCAAGACATGTAAAGAAGGTAAATAATGTTGATATTCATTGCTCCTTTTTCGGGGCACGATAACGCACTGGCGACTTTGTCCTAAGAATAAATAACATCACATGATTGTACAAGTGGGCTTGTGATGTATTGTACATAATGTGGAAGACTGTATGATTATCGATTGTAGTCTTCTTCTTCTTCTGCGTTCATTGTCAAACTCCTGCAGATTATCAAGATGTAGTCGGGAGAACGGAATGCGTTGTGTCATGGTTTACAGCACTGCTGCGATATTAGCGCCTTTCGGCCTATCGATTGTAGTGAATCACATCCATCATCACCATGGATTGCCGATTTTTCTTCTTTATCCCTTTCTAAGGCAGTGGCGATAGGCTATACACCATTATACTAGATTGTGAAAATCATAAGGCAAAAACCGTATTATTGTTACTGAAAACATATTGAAACAATTAGAGTTATGACTCTTGTACCTTTAATGACGGGAAACCAATATCCGGCCTTAGTGAGGCATCCAGATCAATTGTATTGAAATTTGTGACTACCAGCCCTCCAGCCTTCTCTGCATTATAAAGGGTTTCTTTCTTCAGTGTTCATTCTCAAACTCCCGCTGGATCTAGCAGGACCATTGTCCTACTAGATTTCCAGCAGGATGTAGTCCAGAGAATGGAAATGCGTTGTATCGCCGTTTTATTTGCGCCAATGGCCCGACACATCCGTCTTCGGCGAAATAAAGGGTTTGAAAACACGACAATAATACTATTGTCTAGAAACACGGAAAGTCACCAGCAGCAGAATTTATTTAGACAATATACTACTGAAAATTCAATGCACAAATTGCGTGGAAATATATAATGGTTATACATCATGATATAAATTTAATGAACTCATGTCCATGGTTGACACTATAATTAAACTTGAATTCATAGCTTTGATTTAATAATAATATTAATAATAATAATCACAATAATATTAATAATAATAATAATAATAACAATAATATTAATAATAACAATATTAATAATAATAATAATTACAATAATAATAATAATAATAATAATAATAATAATAATCACAATAATAATAATAATAATAATAATAATAATAATAATAATAATAATGATAATAATAATAATAAAAATAATAATAATGAGATCAATAACCAATGTGGATAGTAGGGGTCCACACTGGAGACTTTCGTTACTGCATGTTTTCCTGTGAAGGAGTGCAGGGAGGCTTTCTATGGGCTGTGGAAATAATGAAACACTGGAAACTGAATAATGACACTCTGTGGAAACACTGGAGATATCAGCACAAAAAGCCGTCCAAAAACCTCTGTCCTCAGCCATTCGGAGGAGTGCAGAAAAATCACGTCCATGGCTTTCTTTTAAGCTTTCTCCTCTACATTCGACTGTTCATTGCAGAATAATGGTAGAAAGTGAATCCTGTCTTGTTACATGACGAAACCAAACAAGATTATAGTTTTATTTTATATCTACCATTGATAATAAACGAAAAACAAATTTTTATAAAGTCAGTAAATTTGTAACTGTTTAAACTCTTTTTAACTGTCCATAAATACAACTGCTTGTTAAAGGGTCTAGCTTACTTCTTAGCTTACTGAGTTCTTAAACTCATGCAGATTTTCAGGATGTGGTATTGAGCCTTTCGGCCTGATACATCACACATGTAACTTAATAAAAGTGACATACAAGATTAAGTTCAGTTTCTAGCAGTAAACAGAGTACCGCTTATTTGTGACAATCAATACAAAGTAACTGCGTGAAACGTAACAACAATTAGACTTACGTAAAGCACAGGTTTATATTTCGTTTCAATGGGAGACGACAGACTATTTCTAAAACTAGTGGGTAATGATGAGCACAAAAGAAATCATAAAAATTGCAATACACAAATCACATTCAACGTTTCAACCAAAAGGTTTTTATCAAGACACAAACAAAACATCAAAAGACGATGAATGGAAAAATTATCACAACGTCCAACGGAAATATGGAAATGATATGCAGGAAGGTCAGAAAGTACACAAAAACGTGAATATATGTGGAAACGAAACGAACAAAAAGATGAGTAAATGACGGGACAAAAAGAATAAAGACAAAGACCACACCAACCCAGTACTAGACATACGAGTGGTCGGAATTGATTCAAAAGGCTTGAGTGTACCCAATTCAAAAATGAGACGATTTTCTAGAGCATACCTAGACCTATCATCGGTGGTGCAAGATCTGATGGCGGTGACCTGAATATCCAACGCACCATGAGTGTATTTGTGAGCATATTTCGCGAAAATAAGGTTGTAGCTAAGATTTAAACATTTGGACATGTCGCAAAATAATGTACAATGTGGGGTTCGAAATCACAAACACCAACACAAACACAACGTGGGCGAGATAGATCCCTTTTCGTTCATGTAGACAAGGACTCTCAAAGTGGGCGAGATAGATCCACTGTCTTTAATCGGAAACACATTTATGGGGAGGAGCATCTAGTAAAGCTTGATATAAACTCATCGTCGTAAACCAAGAAAAACATTGAATTTAGGAGGGGGGTGTCTAGAAAAGCTCCTCCTGCCTTCGTTCACCTGAAACAAGTCCATAACTATAATTTTGTCTCTTCAATGAGTCCCGCTGCTTTTTTTGAGCTCATGCATGTGTCTAGAAAACTTTTATACTTGTGTTTTTTTTTTATCGGGCCAGTATGTTTTTCTCATCCTTTTATATTCAGGATCTCTTGAAGTATATTGTTTGCAGTCCATAGTTCTTCCATGCACCGTTCTTTTCAGAAAACTACAATATTTTGGCCCTATAAAACGTCACGATCGCCTAGAGAAGATCATAATGGAGGGGATGATGTTAGGGAGACAAACAAGAGGCAGACCAAGAAGAAGAGGGACGCAAGACATCAATGACCACTTGGACATGACAGTAACAGAAACAGGAAAACTGGCTCAAGACCGACAGAGGTTTCGAAAGGCTGTGATGGCTGCTACATCCTGTTTAGGATATGCTACTGATGTGTCAACATTACATGTCCTTTGTGTTGCTAATGCAGAATTTTGTGTACATGTGACTGTTGAGTCAGTTGTGTCCTGATGTGACTGTTGAGTAGTTGTGTCCTGATGTGACTGTTGAGTCAATTGTGTCCTGATGTGACTGTTGAGTCAGTTGTGTCCTGACGTGACTGTTGAGTCAGTTGTGTCCTGATGTGACTGTTGAGTCAGTTGCATCCTGATGTGACTGTTAAGTCAGTTGTGTCCTGATGTGACTGTTGAGTCAGTTGTGTCCTGATGTGACTGTTAAGTCAGTTGTGTCCTGACGTGACTGTTGAGTCAGTTGTGTCCTGATGTGACTGTTGAGTCAGTTGTGTCCTGATGTGACTGTTGAGTCAGTTGTGTCCTGATGTGACTGTTGAGTCAGTTGTGTCCTGACGTGACTGTTGGATCAGTTGTGTCCTGATGTGACTGTTGAATCAGTTTTGTCCTGACGGGACTGTTGAGTCAGTTGTGTCCTGATGTGACTATTAAGTCAGTTGTGTCCTGAGGCAATCTTGTAGAATTGCAGATTGTTCTTGTCAGTTCATAATTTAAGTCATCTTGTGTTGGTGTTTGTGTTGGTGTTTGTGTTGGTGTTTGTGTTGGTTTGGTGTTTGTGTTGGTGTTTGTGGCTTTCTTTTTGATTTGATGATTTATTTTTTATTTAGGTAATCGAATTATTTGGATGTTAAAAGAAAATATCCAATAACAGGTAGCAAAGAAATTCTTCAAATTTTCATTTTGTAGTGTCAGTAGTATTAGGAACACCGTAGAAATGCAATACTTACAAAATGTTCTACATGCATTTGATATTCTGCACCATCCAAAAATGGAAAATTCTTGCTAAATATGAATTTCCAACTGGATATTTAAATGTACTCAAAGCTTTATATGTCTTCAAGATATTGTGCTAGAAAGTGCGACGGTTTTACATAGAAACAGAAATAAAACAAGGTTGTGTTATGTTACCATTGTTTTTTTTCGATTGTATAGATTGGCTTATGAAAAATTATGCACAAAATGAACATCTTTGTATAAAATGGACATATCATAGAACTCTTAGTGATCTTGATTTTGCAGACGCTTATGCGTTATGAAGTCCAACTTATCATAAAGTATAATATATGTTGTATTGTTATGTTTCAGAGCAAATTGGCCTTCAAGTTAACATTTCCAATACTAAATCATGAATTTTACTAACTGTAATTTTAATACGATAGTCAAAAGAGAAACATTTCAGAAAGTTAATCACCTGTCCTACTTGGTAAACAAAATTACACAAGATGGAGATTGAAAAGATATTTCGACTAGAACTGCGATGACATCCAGTGCATTGAACCACATAACAAACATCTGTAAATAAAAACAAACAATAAGTAAATATCCCAAATTGCAACTGTTTAACACCAATGTAGTATTTGTGATAACATATTATTGCGAAAGCTGGAAAATAACAGAAACACTGGAAAAGAAATTAAAATAATTTGAAAGTAAATGTCTTAGAAAATTCGTAAATATTGGTTGGGAAGAATCAAACACGTGTGAAATGAGATGTCTAAAAAAGCAGTAAACAAACAAGAAGATATCATGTGTGAAATGAGATTACAAGAACTGTTGGAACAACATCAGTGGTTAAATATATTGAAAAACAGAGATTGAAATGGTTAGGTCAAGTAATGAGAATGAACTCTTATTGGCCAGAGACAAGAGGATACAACATGAAAACATCAAGATACAGAGGAAGAGCAAGAAGAAGGTGGTTTGAAGGAGTTACCAACATTCTGACACAGCACAGTATTACTGCATATCGAGCAATGAAAATTGCAATAGCCCGAAAGCTGATCGTCATTCATTCATGCGGTGCCTCACAGCGTAAGCAGAAAAGAGATAATAGATAGAAGAATCAAACAAATATCACACAAGCAACTACGAGAAGAAACCAAAACATTATGTTTTACAATGAATAATGAGGTGCAAAGGTAACGCATTGCTCTAGGCGGACCCAGGGTTAGCAGATAACCAAGATCCCAAAATGTACCTCCTCGCGGTGCACCATGGAAACAGAAATACAGCAGCTCGAGCTGGTTCTGGTCAAATCATTTGGGGATCGTGTTCGAGAATATGGAGGTAGCAGATGGAAAGAGATTTGACTGCATAAGAAACAGATAACATCTCCGACACCATTCGCATCACCACATACAGTGACACTGTCGACATACAGTGACGCTGAACATTTAAGGGGCGGCCAATGTAAAAGGTACGTGGAGATTGCTGTCTTGTCGAGAGACTGATAGATGTCATACTGAGTACAATGACACAATGAAAGGCAGAACAGCGCCAGAGGGCAGCGCGAACTGCAAATAGAAAGGAAAAAGTTCCCAGGAAAGGGGAACTACAAGCTCTGTTAGCTCGAGACGAGCTTCTAGTTACCTGGGCTCCTTATAGGCAGAGACCCATACCCAATCATGGGCGTTCGAAAAAGCAAGAAGACCTAACCCAACTCTAACGTAGAACCTTTCTCGCGAAGAAAAAGGGATCCGTACCCGATATGCTTAGGCAGAAAATGGAAAACGATGGCAGCCCTGGCCCAACTCTACTGCAAAGATTTCCTATACCAGAAATACACTTGCAGAGAGAAAGGGTTCGACTTACAGCTGTTAGTTTCATGGGCTCATTCTTTGAAAGAGAACATGACCTTAAATATCTTGGGATAATCTTTGATAGAAGTCTCTCATTCAACAAGCACATCACAAATATGATTCAGAAGGCTAAAAGAGGGATCAGTGTTATCAAGGTTATGGCGACCTTCGACATGCAGCAATGGGTACTTTTTCTGCTTCTACAAGTGATGGTGCTATCTGTCATAGATTATGACCTCGGCCTACTAACTTTGTCACAAACACAAATCGATAGATTGGAAAAAGTTCAAAATGAGGCAATGAGAGAGGTACTGGGGTGTACTAGAGTCTGCTTGATCTCCCCAGCATTAGAGTGCGACATCAGGTAGCACAAGTTAAGTCGTACCTTAAAGTGACAAAATACAACCACCACCCATTACACCATCGTCTAGATGAGTCAAAGGGAAAACGAAAATCAAGCGTGGCAGATCATGGATGGTAGAGGCTGAAGACACACTGCGAATAGTATGTGAATTGGAAGAAATAGGAAAGGGCAGTGAATGGGTGGAGGTAGACACTGAGAAGAAATCACTGACTAAAGTAATAATACAACTAGATGAAGCGTGTCGAAAATGGACGGCAGTCAGGGCTCAGGATACAGTTCACGAACTCGCCCCACTACACTCGAAACCACAAGACATAATTATATACACAGATGACTCAGTTAGCAGAAACACAAATAAAAGCTGTTGGGGTTTTGTTGCCTACAGAAATGGCGTGAAGTTGGTTGAGAAATCTTCAGCATATTCTACTGTCACATCGAGCATGAGGATGGAGATAGAGGGAGTAACAGCAGCACTTAATTGGTTGATAACTGATACCTCAACACACGCGGTAATACTCATAGACTCTCAAAGCATGCTGCGCAAGATAGAAACGTTCATGATAAGAAAAGAATGGTGGAACATATTGAAGAACTCAGTTGTCCAGAGCATTACATGGATATACTGCCCTGGTCATGCTGGGGTCAGAGGAAACGAGAGAGCCGACTTATTGGCAGGCAATGTAGCGATAGACGGCACATTACTGAGAAGAGATAGAGCAGACTTAATGAAGGCAGTAATAAATTCATTTCAAGATGCAGATGATGTCAATGAGGTTGAGAACGTACACATACAGAGAATGTTAGAAATGGGAGTATTCAGAGGTGAGGGGAAGTAATATTTTTGGAAAGTCTCGAAGATCACACAATCAACACCTGACCGGAACTATGAGTCTACATACACTGGGATGGCTGCTGGAGTGGAGGGCGGAGCACTTATGGGAATGTCCCGCGTGCTGTCAAGCCAGTTTCTAATAAGGAATCAAGGAGAATCAAGGGTTCAGTACCTGATGGGGCTCAGGTGCTATTGGGACAAGTTTGCTTAGCTCTAGAACGCCTTGCTCTCAAACGCGTGGTGTGAGACTCGAACTTGGACGAGGGTTCACGATGTCTGTGAACGACGCCTCGGGTAGGAGGGCGAACGAGCCAGGGTCCAACTCATCAGACGAGTTCTTCCTCATACGGAACCAGTCTCGCGGATGAGAAACGGTTCAGTACCCGATGGACACAGGTATGACAGGTGGGGGAGGGGGTGTAATGATCAAATAACTCGTACGTTTATTCCAATATATCCTCTCTGATGCACTGTTATCTTGCATTCCTATCGCACGTCTTACTTATGACAGTGCGTATGACATTGATAACTAAATGTATGTCAATCCAATGCACTACTTCTTATAAAATTGATGACTGGACTGCTACTAAGACATACTCCAACGTGGAAACCATCACATGTGTATTATATACGTACATATGTAACCTTATTACAGATTGATTAGTCCACAACATCTACACTATGAGTACAACATCAAGCAATTATTATCATCACGTTCAATAATCAATACAAACTTCAATTCCGCAAGACAATCTTAAATCTTCACATTTTGCAAGATAATCCTTCGGTTCAGCAAACAATATAAACTTCAATTCCACAAGACAATCTTGATTCCTCAAATTCTGCAAGATAATTCTTTGGTTCGGCAACCAATATAAACTTCCAGTTCCTTCTTAACCTGTGGACCTATTGGATTTGGTACCTTGTCCACCTAACTGTAATAAACTTTCAACTGCAGAACAATGTCTAGTGTTTCACCGGGGAACTTCTAGACTCTGACTACGACGGGCTAAGGGTCGTACTTAGACGTGTGGACTCTCCAGTGAGCAAGTCCTAACTTCTTGACTTCTGACGTCTCGAAGTCTGCTAGTCTCCGTCTAGCACGAAACTTTGCTTAAGCATCTGAATCCTTTTGTTCCACTCTCTAGCTCGTCCAGGTGTTTCCATGTTTCCATGTTTTAATGAACTCCGGGCCATCCATATGTATCGCTCTTAAAATGACCTGTCATTTTCTCGATGACACCCTAAAATGTATGTGCAAACTCTTTACTTGAAACGTGTATTTCTGATCGTTCAGCAAACTCTCACATGGCTTATGTTTCCAGACACTCCCAGAGTGGTAGGGAATTCCGTAATGAGATCACTGATTCAATTAACTCGTACCACCGGTAGTTTTCAGTCCGCAGGGGCTTAGTGTGACAAAAAGTAGATATCTTCTAGAGCAGGAGCGTCGTTTTTATAGAAGAGGGAGAGGATAGCAAGTCCCCTAGATTACACTATAACACAGGCAGAGTACGTCCAATTGCACGAGATGGGTTCATAGAAGGCGGAACACCTCGTACCAGATAGACGCGCTCGACAAGCGTCTTGGTGAAGAGGCACTACACACCAACGTGCCCGGCAACAGATACACAGGCTGTCATGGGCTAGGGACCGAAACCGAAATAAAGGAATGACGAAAACGGATGTGCTGGACCTCGGACGTCCTGAGCACAAGTGGCCAACCGGGGTGCAAATAATCACAGTTCTACTGTAGAACTTGCAGCACAATGCACTTCACGCTCCCCGGCGGAAATCACACGAAGAGCGAACGCTGAAGAAGAAGAAGAAATTGAATAATGCGAAAAATATGAAATTATATCCAAAATGTATTTAGAATGAATGAAAAATATTGCCACTACAGGCATCAAAATTGGTACCAGATGACAAGAGAAAGGAATACCAATAACAACTCTATGCAGAATAACCATCAAAGAGGGTAAGACTATGGGTGTCAACAGCATGCAAGAACTATACACAGCAGTATCACATCGCCTACACGAGAGATAACTATTTGTACTCTCTAGTCCAGTGTTTCCCAACTTTTTTTGTAACCAGACCTCCACCTGTCTTTCTAAAATTCTAGTGTCCATATTTTGTAATATTCTACAATTGTATTATTTCAACATGAATTGTCCCCTCCCCCCTGAACAATTAAATGTCTCCCTTTTGGTGCATGTGCCTCACGCAGGAAAACACTGCTCTACACAGTATTGGGCGCTGAAGAAACATAGAGAGCAACGGACTTGAAAGAGTCCACGGAAGAAAAGAATTGAGAATCATTGATCTACATTACGTTATGAAGTACTTTTTGTTGGTTTTCGTTTTCAAACTCCTTCTAGTCAGATTAAGTTCGGACAACGGAAATCGTTGTGCTACTGTTTATAGTTTGACTGTGATGCCTGTTCCTCTCTGTCTGATGTATCCGACTCTTGGTGACCTTTGCTATTTGACGTAGGGAATCAAACCCCATCCACAAACATCCTTAGTCAACAATAACACCACATATTATAGCAATACACTTCATTGTTGCTATTCCTCGCTCCTCTCTCTCTCGTCCCGACAGCACCTAGTGGGCATACAGTACGTCATATAATTAGTTCCCAGCTTGCTTACTATCACCGGGTTACAGCGTGCCTGGTTCAAAACCATGTCCGAAAAAAAACAACGAAACCCGAGTTATGATTTCTCGCTGGACACGACAACACTGGAACTTGACCCGGCTGCAAATGAGTAACTGGCGGATGAGTTAGGGAAGAAAAACATATCAAGGAAGGGAACTGGCCAACCCACTTAATAGTTACTACAGCTTAGTATATGAAGAGTTATCTTCATCCCAGACGGCATGTTGCTGCCATTGGATCTACCTTTAGTTAGTTCTGCTTTGTCTAAAGTTAGCACATACAACATTCATAATCTTCTTCTTGTCGATCGACACGGAAAAAAATTACTAATGTCGTATGTTGTAATAATGCCGCATGTTGTAATAATGTCGTATGTTGTAATAATGTCGTATGTTGTAATAATGCCGTATGTTGTAATAATGTCGTATGTTGTAATAATGTCGTATGTTGTAATAATGCCGTATGTTGTAATAATGTCGTATGTTGTAATAATGCCGTATGTTGTAATAATGCCATATATTGTAATAATGTCGTGTGTTGTAATAATGTCGTATGTTGTCTAATGCCTTTTGCAGTAGTTCTTGTATGTATCAATTATCCAGCTATAACATATAAATCAAATATCATGTGAAAAAAGAAAACGGGAATACATTTTAGGCTATACAGTGACAGAAATTTAGAAAAAAACTCTTGTATATTTTTTTCACTTTCACTTCAAACTCAAGATTTAAAAAAAAAGAAATCTTTAGCTATAATCTACAATCAATAAATAGGCGCAGATACGACCTCCCTCATTAAAAAAATAACCGTGATCATTCGAATGTTTTTGTATACGGTGTTCATTTAATGACATGGGAATGATTTGAAGTAAAACGCAACTTCAATTTTACGCCATAGTTCCAACTCCATTTAACTGGTTATCAGAATATCACTGCTATATGCAGATGTTTCAGTGTTTGTTCTCCTTCTAACTAAGAAAGATCACACCATGACATTCGATCTCAAGGGAGTATGGCTTAGGAAATAGAAACGAAAGGGGTGAACTATTGCTAATTTTTTGCTTGGTGAACAATCTAGTAATCTTTAATACATTTTTTAAACAATATTCTAGAAGATTGTATACGTGGAAGTCACCAGATGACAAATGTAAATATCAACTATATTAGATATTGATCCAACGAAGATGGAAAAACAAGCATTCTCTTAAGTAAAATATTGCCAGGAGCAGACATGGGCCATGAACTGGTGATGGCGAAATTTAAAGTAAAAATAAATAAATTCAACAAGAACACCCATACCATTATATATGACACATCAGACATATCAATCGAATATAATGTCAAGAAAAAAACCAGATTTACTACACTTCTAGATATATAAGAAGAATTTATGCCAAAAGATCTTGCCAAAAAAAAAATAAGTGAAGCTACAGTACAGAAAAGTTTCTACCCAAAAATGACACAAAAATCAAGAATATATTTCAGAAAAAACAATGAAGTTAATTAAAGATAGAAAGAAATGTAAAAACGCCGGGAAATGTCACTCAAACTACAGAGAACCACAGAAAACAAAAATTATGACAACAGACAAAACAAAGATCAAACAAAAAATCAACATAGACAATATAGAACTAGAATGTGTAAACAAATTCGAATATCTGGGAGGAAATATAAACAGCTCCGGAGATTGTTCACTCGACATTAGAAGAAGACTCGCAATTGCAACACTCAAATTAACACTAATGAGAAATCTATGGCAAAACAGTAATAATGACACTAAAGTAACCCTTTTAAGATCATATGTTTTCCCAGTGGCAATATATGGATGCGAGATTTGGACTTAAAACAAGACAATATCCAAAAGAATAAATTCATTTGAAGTTAAGTGCTACAGAAATTACTTACGAATATCATGGACAAGATGGAATGCCATGAAATATCATAGAATCACGGAATATCATGAAAAAGAAAAACAGTTAAGGTTTGAATTACTTAAACTCAATGAATGGTGACTTCTAAATACCATCATCATAAGAAGAAAGATACAGTATTTTGGACACTTAAAAGTGACATGATAGAACAGAGTCCGGCTCTGTGGCGAAGTGGTACAGGGCGCGTCTGTGACGGGGAAGGTACCGAGTTCGATTCCCGCCATAGGCAATTATGCATCCGGACCGTTCAGCAAATGGCAAACTACCGAACGTATTTATATTGAAAAGAAAATCACCACAGCCAACAAATGCTGGGTCGATAGCTAAGTATTTATATTTCCTAGAAAAGCACCACAGTCAATAAATGCAGGATTGATAGCTATGGCCTGTAAAGGATATGCTACTAATTTACTAAAGTGACATGGTGGTATCGAAAAATTGATTCTTGAGGGCAGAGTGCCAAGAAAGAGAAGAAGAGGAAGAACAAGAAGACGATGGACCAGGGACATCGAAAAATGTATGTACATGTCTCTGGCCAATGCAGGCCTGCTTGCACAGAGCAGAGAGGCGTTCAGAGTATCCACAACGAAGACAACGTTCTGAAAACAATATGTCACTTGATATATACTTCTAACTAAACCGTGGCGGATATTTCCAACACCGTTTGTAAATAGAGCTGTAATGTGTAAAACTACCCAAAATAAGACACACAATAGCAGTATATTGTAGATATATAAAAGTTTGAATAAAAACTTTTTTGACAATTTAGTTATTAATTTGACACCCTATATTTCGGACATCAAACACCATACTTAAAGAAGGGGAAATAACAGACTTCAAGACCATACAAGAATTGAAACTGCAAACAGCGGACTGGAACATATAGAGACTCAAAACCTCTGCAGCACGAAAGTAACAAACTAACTAACTAATATTTCGGATCTACCTTTTGATGAACGTTTTGTTATGTGTGAACAATAGCTAAGGTGGGCGAGGGGGGGGGGGGAGGGAAGGGTAGGATTTGCTATTGGCCCGTCATTTGGCCAAGTTCCCACTACTAAAAGTCATGTTCCGATTTGTTGACGGAGGGGGAGGATGGGGGGGGGGGAATTGAACACCCACACATTTCTCCTTATCTACAGGGCTCAGTAGATATCTTCTTCTTCTTCTGAGTTTGTTCTCAAACTCCTGCAGATTAGCAGGATGTAGTCTAGATAACGAAATTGGTTGTGTTATGGTTTACAGCTGTGCTGCGGTATCTAAAACTTTCGGCCTGACACATCCAACTCCAGCATGACGTTGGGTAATTTGACCCTATATAGGATGGGACAGACAACTCTACCCTATAACCTCATTGCGACTTGCAAGGACAATTAATACTGTTGCTATTCTTTGTTTTCCTTTCTGACCCCGACAGCACAGGATGGAAATAAAATACTTACTATAAATTATATGTAAATAACACAAATATCGGAGGACGTCCGTCAAAATGTATTGTTTAGTATCTACTTTATTTAGTATTTACCTGTAAATTATGTGATATAATTTTTATAAAGGATTACAATTTACTTTTTGACATATTTAAAAAAACAACCCAATGCTGTATATTTTCCTACGCTGTTGCAACAAACCAAGCTAAAAAAAAGCTTAAATTCCAAAATCTTCAATCAATGCCATGTATTTTTCTGTGTGCATTTTCATTTCGCTTCTTCACCTCGCTTACATTTTTTCATCACTTGACGGGTTGCTATAATTTCACATTTGAAGATGTCTGGATCCAGCCAGTGCGATTCAATCAAATTCTACGGTTCTTCAACTTGTCTCAAGTTCCTTCTATCAACAGATAGACAGTTGCTGAAGGAACCGATAGACAAACTCGTAAGATACGAAATACGACATCATATCATAAACGTAAATTCCTACTCATTCTAGAAGGCAGTTATTTTGAGACACACAGTTTGGAAGTGACATTACGCCCGATCCATTAACACGTAAGGCAGGACCATACATAAAACTTCGTTAAAGGGGGGGGGGGGGAACTGTTCATAAATACAAATTCAATTTCTGGTTTTCATTAGAGGTTGGTCTTCACTAAGGTGGGATGTCTTTTAATGTGTCCAAAATATTTTATTTAACCTGATCTTTATGTCTCTTAGTAGTTCTTTCTTCATAATAAGTGTCTTTAGCACCTCTTTCGTTGTTTTCTTCTCTTTCCATGATGTTCTACCTATTCTCCTATATACCCACATCTCAAAGGCATCAATTATGTCTCTAATTGTTTATTTAGTGTCCATGTTTCTGAGCCATGCCATAGAATAGATTTAGCACTTATACTTCTCATTTTTAACTTGTTTGTAATTTGTTTAGATGTTAATACTTTCTTTATTTCATTGAAAGTGCTTTTAGCCATTCCTATTCTCCTTTTAACTTCTGTTTCACATCTGTCCCTCAGCACAACTTCTGTTTCACATCAACATAAATATAAAGCAATGCCATACAGTTACAATGGATAGGAAGCCAGAGGCTGACCATCAAAAAATAGATTACAGAAATTAAAGAAGCCATGGAAGAAAGCAGTCCAATCTCATTTACAAAAACTTGGCCAGGCCCGATAAAATATGTACAAGTATGCAATAACAGATATTCACGATATTTAGTAGAAACATTAAAGAATAAATATAATTGGGAATTTTAAGAAAGTGTTGTTAAATAGGGACATTTTTTATTAAAATGATGCGCTATAGAGGGATGCCACTGCATTAAAAGCTTTAAAATGGAATCTCATGAGAACTTTTCTACCCCTGATGCTGCATAGCACAAAGAGATAAAGCACACAAAGCCATGAATCAATTTTTACAAGTGGAGCGAAGTTTTATTCCATATCAACAAAGCTTCAATGTGTCTCGATGTGCAATGCTTTGAGAAAAAGTCTTCCAAAGTATAATGTTCCATGGAAAACAACAAGCCATTTTACTAGAGTCACTTCAGCTCGTGCTTTTAGCGATGATGCCGTTATTTAACCTTTTAAGAGCACAAACCTGGTTACTGCAACAATAATGGGAGTTTTTCTTAAATAAACTTGTGATATATATATATATATATATATATATATATATATATATATATATATATATATATATATATATATATTATATATTTGCATGCCATATACTAGAAAAGTGCAGTTGCTTGGTGTGCACCATGCTGATGAGATCTTCTGATCGTGACCAAACTCTCTATAGGAGACCTGTCAACTAAAATGTAAACATGAACTATTTTCCGATTTTCGTGAAATCTATTGCTTGGCCTTGGCTATTTTTGGCATGCAACTCCAAGTATGTAGATTGCGACCTATAAAAAAACCCAACAATAATCAAAAACGTAACGAAATTGTTCATATTAATTCAGTTAGGAGGCCTGAAATATCGTTGATAGCCACGTTCATATCTTCCACATGTTATTTATCTCAATGAATATAAGTTATATCACTCATTCTATGTGTTGTGACTCAACACAGTCTATTTGAGAAAACTGTACATTAGTTACGTAATCTCCCCTGGTAACACAACTTGTCACGAGTTTCCTATATAAATCATTCCAGAACACCAATTTAACTTATCTATTCTCGCCTGTGTGTGGACGGGGGCTCGTAAAACATGTTAATAATAGAAACTCTGTTTATCTTCCTTGCATGTAGTATGAGAAACGACTAAGGGAGGGTTAAATTCCTGTCTCATCGAATAAAGGGTCAAAGTGAATCAGAAGCAATGCTTAAATCATATGTATCAGACAGAAAGACGAACATATTGCAACTAAGCAGTAAACCACGACACAACGGATTCAATTCCACTGACTACATTCTGCTAATGTGCAGGAGTTTGAAAACTAACGAAGAAGATAAAATAATAAACGGAAATTTAAAATTCTAAAGTTGTACTGTATTTATATATTTATTTGGTATAATACTTAAATACATATTTTGAATATGAATATTTGGCCAATGACATTCGCCACGACGTGTACAAGAATATAAGACCTATTGGCATATGAGAAATCACTTCTTTTGAAATGACTAATGTGACTATTACCATGATTTTCATTCGTTACTTTGATTATACTTTGTATAAGTAAAAAAAAGTAAAGTAACCCATATCATTTATTAATGCCGTAATGATGTAAGATGTTAACGATCTCACATTTCAGAGGTTCTGCAAATGAGAGCGGCAACCATCTTCTCTAACTCGCAGTATTTACTTCCTGGATTAATTCGGTACCCATTTATGACTGGGTCGACCCGGGAGCCGTTGCATTCTGAAAAATATTTCCGCCTCAACTGGGAAATGAACCCAGGACTATTCATTTGCGAAGCCAGTGCTCTAACCACTGCGTTACACGGATTCCAAATTTTGGCAAGCATACTTTGTATCAATCGATCAATAAACCCATAACCCTTCAGGGTCGTAGGGATACGACATTGGATGCCTCAGCACACAGAGTGCTCCAGCGAATTCTATCCTCAGCGATGCGGATGAGTGTGGAGATATCTTTCCCTGTCCATTCCTTGATGTTGTCTGTCCATGTCTTTATTTGTCCTCCTCTGCTTCTTCCACCCTCGACAGTTCCCTGCAGTAAATACTTTGTATGCTAGCCAATGAAAATCAAGGGAATAGTTGGATGAGTCACTTTACTTGGCTGGAATTCCTAATAGCCAATAAGTCTTTATTTCTGATTCTCACGGTCTGATACATATTAGCAGCAATATATATATATATATATATATATATATATATATATATATATATATATATATATATATATATATATATATATATATCTTCATACCAAAGCAGACAAATCGACAATTAAGACATAAGAAAACAATGTAAACATTGAAAAGTTGAAATTGAAACCGTAACAGAGACATCTGAAATGATCACAAGTCTGAAACAAATTGGATACAGTCTGACAATATGTCTATATATTTGCATCGCAAAAATCACTACAACTAAAAAATGCTGGGTTGATAGCTACATCCTGTGCAGGATATTCTACCAATGGCAATTTTTTGTAATTGTTTTTTAAATAATTGGTTTAGTTCACTTGTTAAGTGTCGTGGGTGGAAGATGTAGATGTATGTCTTTGGCCATTTTGGTTGCATTGACCATGGTCAGCCCGTGTATATTTAATGTATCTTTGATTGCCTACACCCGTCTAGTTCTTGATCTTTTTCGTACCTTGCAACCCATTTTCAGTTGTATGCACTGAAGGCTGGTTGCGTTGCTTCCTTTCTCACAAAGAGACTAAACAACATGGACTGCTGTCTCTCGATGAAGTCTTGACGTGAGATAGTCTTTAATTCTTTCATGATATCTTCATTTCTTCGTCAGTGGATGAAGTCTTGACGTGAGATAGTCTTTAATTCTTTCATGATATCTTCATTTCTTCGTCAGTGGTTTAAGCGACGTTGGCAACATACAGTTGGTATAAAAATACTGTTTTTCAATGATCGTTTTGTCGCCATGCAGTCTGGCAATGATTACATCAAACTCATGCGTCAGGTACTAATTTACTGCTGGATCAACTTGAGGAGCTGTCGTGTCTGGCGAGAAACCACAACCCGTATATCATTTTGTCCGGAAGTGGTTTCAAACCTGGCACGAGGTAACCAGTTGATAATAAGCAAGCTAACTATCAAATAGACTTCTGCGCTCCTTCTTCATAAATGTAAGACCTAAATAAAAAGCAGACTAAGGTATGCGCTGTTAAAATCAGATGCACGCGACTGTAAAACCTGCGGATTCACATCATGAATTATCACATGGTAAGGTATACGAATTGTGAATCCTCACCACGAATTCAGTTTCTAAGCATGTCTTCAGCTGCTTGACTAGTAATTTACCAGAACCCTGAAATGTGTACTAGAGTTGCCAACAACTTTACTCCATAGCCATGTCGATATTCCTGATCTTTCAAGAGCTTGGTACTAATCTTTTGGTTGATGCATCAACGATAGGAATTTTTTTTTGGGGGGTTGGAACAAAATACTAGTGATAATTGAAAACTCCAACAAGTGTCAACTGGTTGGCGGGTGATACAGATAAATGTTATACTATCGATTCCAGTTGTCACACAAGATTATATTTCTATTTTGTTCGTGTGTGTTCGTTATTAAAGTTATGCTGGATCTATCTTGTTAGCTGGAACGTGACACTATTACATTTTTTTCTAGCAGGATGTAGCGTAGAAAACACGGAGATACTTTGTGTCACCATTTTATTTACACCAATAGCCTGGCACATTCGAACTAAAATGGTATCGTCTTCTTAGATGAGCAAGATGTAGTCCGAAGAACGGAACGCGTTGTGTCGTAGTTTACAGCTTGACTGCGACATCTGCGCCTTTTGACCGCACACATCCGACTTCAGCACGGCTTCTGGATCACTCTGCCTCTATAAGGGATTGGACAGCCAACTCCACCCCGAACAACCTTAGTTGCCTCTTACTACATGCATGTAAGATAAACAGTGTTACTACTCTTTGCTCCGTAGTCATATAGTAGGCCAGCTTGCATCAGAACCAGTTTATTGACATTGCGAGCGATGCTTACTGTGGACTTTTCACAAATTTGAATGCTTTAACTGTCAACTTTGCTTGACCGTTCTACCACTATCGAGACATTTTTCCCCTTAACTACATATGTCCACTTCACGCAATGATGAAGCTGAAATGATATAATATATAATACATTACATTATATTTCTATATGCTGTCTTATTTGCATGCCTTGATTCTAGACGTCTGGTGAGGGCGTTCTAATTTATTATATTTAATCCATATTTCTGTTTTTGTTCAGTTATTGATAAATGTTCCATTGTGTCGCAACGTAGAAAACTTCCTTGTTATTTTGTTTTTATATTTACAACTATTTAACATTGATTATTTTAATGTATTTATTAGTTTTCTGATACTTTACTGTTAAGCGGTAGCACACAAGTTTTTATGTTACAAAATCATACTTTTTTGAATACTCTTTCTGACATCTCGTGTGAATATAGTGTTAATTTTCAGTTCCAAAACATTTACTTTTATGAATGTTACTACC
Source organism: Meghimatium bilineatum (assembly GCA_034231615.1). Taxonomy (NCBI): domain Eukaryota; kingdom Metazoa; phylum Mollusca; class Gastropoda; order Stylommatophora; family Philomycidae; genus Meghimatium; species Meghimatium bilineatum. The sequence continues at coordinate 63,596,038 of CM067321.1, read as the reverse complement.
ATGAATATTATGAACCTTCCGTGAACCCAGAAGTAGGACGTTAATTTTAGGTTAGACGAATCTAGTAAAGAATATTAGTAAATAAAAACATAACAATGGAATGGACCTTTTTCTGAATTAATTGCATCCACTTGTTTCTATATTCTTAATTTTACTTCTTTTTCTTTGGTTCAGTTATTTCGTTTCACGTTACAATTTGTTTCGTTAAATGAATGTACCCGCTTAACAGGAAAGTATCTTTTTTTAAAGTAGTAATCACATTGCAGTATCGTATCCTTAGTGTTATTACTTTTTATTTTGGTTTTGTGGCACCCTCCAGTTGTAGGATATATTCTGATGCTTTGGTTAGTAGTCCTATGTAATGAAGATGGATAAAATGGTTTGTCTACCAGCTTTGTAGACATCGGTGTTAAGCAAGTCCCATCATAGAGAATACGACTGAGGGGACAGCCAACCACATGAGTCATTTAATTGTCGCCTATCTCTGAGTGGGACAGCCAATCACATGAGTGACTTAATGAGTTAAATATCACTGAGTGGGACAGCCAATCACATGAGTGACTTAATGAGTTACCTATCACTGAGTGGGACAGCCAACCAACAACATGAGTGACCTAATGAGTTACCTATCACTGAGTGGGACAGCCAACCACATGAGTGACTTAATGAGTTACCTATCACTGAGTGGGACAGCCAATCACATGAGTGACTTAATGAGTTACCTATCACTGAGTGGGACAGCCAACCACATGAGTGACTTAATGAGTTACCTATCACTGAGTGGGACAGCCAACCAACAACATGAGTGACCTAATGAGTTACCTATCACTGAGTGGGACAGCCAACCACATGAGTGACTTAATGAGTTACCTATCACTGAGTGGGACAGCCAATCACATGAGTGACTTAATGAGTTACCTATCACTGAGTGGGACAGCCAATCACATGAGTGACTTAATGAGTTACCTATCACTGAGTGGGACAGCCAACCACATGAGTGACTTAATGAGTTACCTATCACTGAGTGGGACAGCCAACCACATGAGTGACTTAATGAGTTACCTATCACTGAGTGGGACAGCCAACCACATGAGTGACTTAATGAGTTACCTATCACTGAGTGGGACAGCCAATCACATGAGTGACTTAATGAGTTACCTATCACTGAGTGGGACAGCCAACCACATGAGTGACTTAATGAGTTACCTATCACTGAGTGGGACAGCCAACCACATGAGTGACTTAATGAGTTACCTATCACTGAGTGGAACAGCCAACCACATGAGCGACTTAATAAGTTGCCTATCACGTCATGCCTAATTGAGGCATTACCGATATTATTTGTTTCTCATTTGGGTCCCGGTAACACAAGAGGGAGATAAGACATTTTAACTGTTCATTCTCAAATTCACGCTGATTCCCTCTTGCAGCAGGACAATGGTCCTACTAGATTTCTTGCAGGAAGTAATTTAGAGAGCGGAAATGCGTTGGGTCGCAGCTTTTTTTGCGCCAATAGGCAGAACAATCCAACTTTGACGCTAGAAAAGGAATGACTGAATACAAATCTTTTTCCTGAGTGCAATAGTCATTTATAATAATATACACATTTTTGTATATATATATATATAATGTCAAATATTTGTCAATGATTAATATAGGTATTATTGGTATACAAGTGTATATGTTTGTGTAAAACTTCTGCAGCCGTAGAACAACTGATGTATACACAAGTTGTTTTAAACTGACATCTTCATTGTTATTTTGAATTCTTTCACACGGTTTCTTTCTATTTAATCTTCTCACAAATCAAAATTAACGATTCGTCTGGTTCACTTAATGTTTTCCATATGTGTATATTGGAGTGTATGTTTACTCAATATGTTGAAATGTAAGCTGAAAGTTTACAGAGCAGTGGTACTTCCAGTGCTGTTTTACGCGAGTGAAACATGGACTGTGTATTGACGACATGTGAGGAAACTGTCACTTTCACAAAACTTGTCTGAGAAAAGTTATGACATTAGATGACAAGAAACTATTCCGGATCCGCTGTCTTTGACAGATCTGGTATCCCTAGCATTGACACTATTCTGATGCAGACAAAGATTTGTTGGGCAGGTAATCTGGTACGTATGCAAGACTATGGCCTGCCAATGATACTTCTTTATGACCAGTTGTAGAAGGGCACACGTTCTCAAAGAAGATCGTCATTAAGATCATTAAGATCGTCACTCATAGCCGTTGAAATAGACCAATATACATGGGAAGAACTTGCACAAAATAGAGCAACATGGCGCTCTGCAATCAAGAAAGATGCAGTATCTTTTGAGAAGAGGAAAAATACAGCTCAAAAGCGGAAGATAGATAGAAATCCACGGGAAGACTAAAAATCATGAAATGGTTCATCCCATGCTCGAAGTGACTAAGGATATTTGCGGCAAAAAAGAGCTTACTAGACATTCACAAACTCATAGTCGAGAACATAACTATCTGAATTTCAAAAGTAGATGTAACAAATGGTCATCAACACTTGGTGATGTATCCGGATGTACTACTCACATACTACCCTAACGGGTAATGGGCTTATAGATAGATTTATTTTATGCTATAAATACCTACTTGTGTGAGTGTCGGTCTCACACCCGTGAGGTCCAGAGTTCGTTCCCCGGTAAGATCTTGGTTTTTTTTACTGTCGGTAAGGGATAAGTTTTTACTGTCGCAGTGTAAATTTAAAAAAAAATCTTCTATGATTTTGTGTCGAAATTATATTATCTAAACATCTTCCATAGATCTTCGTGTCAAACTCGATGAAATGTTTTTTTTTTCAGTGTCATGTTGATATGTTGTGTCCATGTTATTGATTTACCTTTTTTTGTGTAGCTCTGGCATTACTCCCTTTATACTATTTTTAGCTGTATGGCAAAATCGCAATCCCTAAAACATACAGCAAATTATAACATAGAGTCCGGAGTTCAGTAGAGGACTGAGAGATGGTCGCGGAAAGAAATTTTTTGTTTTCGACTCTCGTATTGTTTGATGTGGTCAAAAGGATAAAACAGTTAAAAAAGATTATAGTTATAATTTCCTATAGTCGAATTGGCAGATCATAGCAAACGAGGCAATGTCAAAGTTTCCGAAATGAGAAAGCGAGTCAAGTGAGCACAAAGTAAATCGTCCTTTCTCCAGACAATGCACGCTAGAGGTATGCGTTGCGTAAGAGATACAATAAGTTGACAATTTCCAAAACGTCTAGCACGATAACAGGGGTTCTCAAACTTTTCATCCGACAAGCACCATATATAATTACGAGAGCACCATGGTGTTCTCGAACGCCGGGTTGAGAACGCGTGGTTTAGAACATAAATATTCAATACAATCTTCTCACTAGCAAGCCATTGCACGCGGTAGATGTCTTACTGCAATAAGCCCCTCTAAAAGTGGGAACCCTGCTTCAGGTATTGCACATCAACTAAGAGAGCGGGTGCTCATGATTATAAAGGTAGGCAATGATATCAATTTGTCCATTGCACGGTGAAAAGAGTAAAATATATGTGGTTTGGGCAAAACCTGTTCAAATCGACAGAATTACCAGTTTTTAGACCCAGATACTGAAATGGTTAGCAGCGTAGCCATCGAATAAGAGGGCGACGCAGCCCACTTTCTACAAGAAAATATTTTCTCTAGCGGAACTAAACTCTCAGATGCGAATTGGTTTGACATTCGAGGAAACATTGAGAATGTAATCTTACAAGAAACTTTTAACAAAATCCTACACCACTGCCAATCATTATTCAACACAGCAGTGCAGATAATTGTGGGTTCATTATCCCGAGAGCACAGTGAGTGATAAACGTAACCCGAGACCAGGACACAGCGAGGGATAAACTGTTCTGATACAGTACTGACCCAAGAAATGTATGAAATTCATCTCGTAACATAGAAACCATCTTAGTATCAGGTTTTACTACAAGTATTCTATACCGCAGCAGGTCAAAGTTTTCTGGGAATGAAAGACAGCCACACACCGTTTTCCCCTTTTTTTCCCCGATTGCAGAGAGGAAGCAAAATATAATCGCCCCTAATGTCCGGAGGTCGGAACAACAACACAAACAACGACAGCAATACCAGTACATTTTAAAATAGCAACACAATTTGTTCATTCCGGTAGTAAGAACTCCTTGCACTCTTCACGCGAGAAATGCCACGTACGACCCGGTAAATAGATCTGGCGCGTATTGACCCAAACTAATTTAAATTACGGTTTAGGAATGACATGTTGTCAATGAGATTGTGAGGTGCCTCCACATCTGAGGTCAGCAGTTAAACCCATGACAACTGGTGGGCTATATGTAGAATGAATAATGAATCGTTATATCTAGCCTTTTTCACTTTTTTTTGGTTTTGTTTTTATTTTCTGAGTCGACGTTGATGAACTCTGATCTACCCCATAAATGCTCTATTTCTCTCAGTGCAAGAAGAAGAGTATGCATACTGATGGTTCCCGTAGCCCACTGATTAAAAAAAACCTTAACAAGAGTGACCACATTTAGGAAATAAAGACCAGGACACTCATTAATGATATACATTTGCTCCAAAAATAAGACAACGAAATATTTGTATTTGTTAATTTATGTTATGTAAAATCGTCAAGTGGAACGTGTGATAAACAACTGATAATTAACTATAAACTACATATTATGAGGTTATTTTAAAATTGTAACTCCATCTTGGTCGTAATGATCGTTGGCAATTTAGATCAAATTTATACACAAAGTGAATGTGTATCATTTTGACAAAACTTAAACCAACTGTAAATACTCTTATTTTGAGAAATATAATAGTTTTTTAACATCTGGCCATTTTCGCATCTCGATAAAGTTTATCAGGACAAAGATATGCATCCAAATCGGTACTGCTCTTGTCAAGTCAGAACGTCTGGTCAATCAAATTTTAATTAACTGCCCAAAAGCGTGTTCTGTTCGGCTTGCAACGGTTTAATTCTAAAAACCTTTTAGTCAAAATATTATAATTTCTCTCAGTCTTGTACCCTCCTTTAAATAGTGTTATTATAGTGCTCATATTTGTCTATAATTAATTCACTTTGGTGCCTTTAAATTCAAAGTGCTCGCTCTTTCATTTCCTCAGACTCGCGCATGTACCGGACATCATCAGAAATTTCTAAAGATTAGAACACGCAATGTACTCCATTTACTAATGTCTAAGTCAGGGGTCGGCAACCTTTTGCTAACTGTGTGCCAACTTAAGGTTTCAAATTATTCAGAGTGCCAACATCACATATCATTTTATACAAGTCGAGGCCAATATTCTTATTTTACCATAAAATTAATTTTTATATTTTAATTAATTAATATAGGCTATAGTGATATTCATTAATATGTAAAGTTGTAAACAACATTTTTTTAAATTGTTTCTTGAAAGATTAAATTTAAAAAAATGAATTATTAATGGGAGCCTTGCCATTGCATGATATTGGCCAGTTGCTCAATATCAACAACATACTTTGTCACTTTGAGTTTGACACAATTTTTGAATGTTCAGTCGTTAGGTGACTACGCTGTATATTTAGCACTGCTTTCATGTGAGAGAAAATTATATTCAACTTTATACAGTAAACGTGAAGAGTCTGCGTGCCATTTGAAATTGCTTGGCGTGCCATAGGTTGCTGACCCCTGGTCTAAGTGACCTATACTTGATTTTACTAAGCATGGACTGCGAGTATTGTTAAAGGCACTATTGTGTTGTGATGTGTCCATAAATTACGTCCACAATATATGGAGGAGATGCTCTGAAAATGTTAGACAGTTATTGACAAGGAAGGGAGAGTAGCGGTGAAGCGACATCATTATTTACCATGCATGTCGTAATAAGCAACTAATGGGGTTTTGGGGTAGGGGTTAGCTCAATGGGTGATATTTATTGCAGGAGCACATAACATATTCTAATCTGTAGAGACTTCTGATGATTTTTGGTCCTGGACATGCGGGAGTCTGCGGTATGAAAGAGCAGGCAAGATGGATTTAAAGGCAGCAAAATGTATTACTTCCATATTCCATAGAGGGACAAGGTGACGGAGAATTTGTGTTGAAGTCGGATGTGCTAGACAGAAATATATAGATAACCTAGCCATGCTTTAAACTATGACACAACACATTCCGTTATCGTATGTGTGTGTGTGTGTGTGTGTGTGTGTTTTGGGGTAGGGGAGGGGTGGAGAACTAATTGGGAGAAATTGTGGATGTAATATATGGGCAGCCACATAGACCCTGTCTTATTTCATTTATCTTGTTCTATGTTGTTTTCTTAGCACATGTATTTTTTGTGAAAACGTGGAATATATGTGTTTTTTTTTCATGTGCAAGTAAATAGTTCGGCAAACTTAATTAACCTATATGTTACCCTACACTTTTCACCTGTTGGATAAGTTTTACTTGATTCTTGATTAGGAACAAGGATCACAGCACTGGGGGCATTCACATATATGTTCTGCTTGTTGTTCCGTGAGCCATCTAAAAGTGTATAAGCTCAGTGTCCCAGTCAGTTGCTGATTACGAGTTCTTCTGATCTTTCCGTAGAGAGAGCAATTTCTCCCATCACCTCTAGTCACTCCCATTTCTACCATTCTCTGAATATGTACATTGTTACGCTCGACTTCCTCCTCGTCTTCTCGTAGGTTATCCATCACAGCTCTAATCAATTCAATCCTGTCTCTTCTTATCTCTGTGCCGTTCTCCAAAGGTTTCCAGTCAACACATCGGATCTTTCATTTCCCCTGACCCCAACATGACCAGGACAGTAAATCCATGTAATTCCCTGCGCATTGTCGAGAAGATTGACCCATTCAGTTCTGATCATATACTTTTCTATCTTGCGCAGCATACTTTGAGAGTCCGATAGAATCACTGAGTCTGCTGATGGTTGCGTCGCCAACCAAGTGAGAGCTGCTGCTACCGCTTCTATTTCCATTCTCATACTCGATGTTGTAGTGGGGTAGGCAGCTGACTTCTCAGCTAATTTCTTACCCTTTTGGTAGGCAACGAAACTCCAACCACACCTGTTTCTTTCTTGCGTTACTGAGCCGTCTGTGTAAAATATTGTATCGTGTGGCATCGAGTGCTGCAGTATGAGTTCTTGGATAATTTCCTCTGTTCTGTTGGCATCCCAGTCGTGGCACTCTCTTCCCATCTGTATCACAGCTGTTGTCAATAATTTTCTCTCATTGCCAAATGACATCCATTCACAGCCTCTTCCCACTTCCTCCAGCTCAAAAACTCTGAGTAGGGTATCTTCTGCTTCTGCCATCTAGGACCTTCTTCTCTTGATTCGCTTTCCTTTTGTGCTGTCTAGAGATATGTGTAAGACGTGATGATCATTATTGGCGACCTTGAAGTATTCTTTAACCTGGGCTATTTTATGTCTTGATTTGATGCTAGGTAGGTCTAGGAGAAACCTCATGGCCACGATAGGTGTATCTCTTGTGCATCCTAGGACAGCTGTCATGGCTTCGTTTGGAACTCTCTCCAATATATCCACCTGTGTTTGCGACAGTGTCAATAAACCTAAATCATAGTCAAACACAGATAATATCACTGCCTGCATCATCTGAAAAAAGGGTTCGCTGCGGTATTTCTGGAGATGCCATGATTTTGACTGAACTAACACCCTTCCCAGCTTTCTGAATGACATTGTCCACATGTTTCGCGAAATATATACTTCTATCAAAAGTGATGATTAGATATTTTAAAGTCTGCTCCCTGTCAACGTTGATGCCCATGCAGGTGACTGCTGGTAATGTGTGTCTGTGACTATTTTGTTGTTCAGTGAGAACCAGACGATGTTTGCCCTGGTGGGATTGATAACTGCTTTGTAGTTAGTACACTAGAGCGACAAATCTTCTAGATTACGCTGAACGCCATCAATCATGTCTCTTCTGTTTCTGCTGTGCTTGTACAGCAAGAGGTCGTCTGCATATGTTAGTATCCTGCCAGGCCCAGCGCATTGAAGCTGCGCTATTTTGTATGTTCAGACGTTAAAGAGTACATGTGATAGTGGCGATCCCTGTGGCAATCCCGGTGCTATAGTTCTGATCTCTGATGTCCAGGATTCCAGTCTGAGAGCCACAAATCTGGACATTAACACCATTGCTATCCATCGAATTATCCACCAGTCGATGCTGAGTTCGCTTAGAAAATGTATTAGTTGTCCAAAACTGACTCTTTTTTTGTAAGCATCTTCTAGGTCGACCATGGCGACCACTGTTTCCCCCTTTGCCTGAAATCCCTCGTAGATGTCATAGGCGAGGATTGCCGCATTTATGGTCGCGTCTCTCCTCGGTCTGTATGCACCTAGAGTGTCAGGAAGTAGTCCTCTATTTTCTAAATCGAATGCAAGTCTTCTAGCGATCCTCTCCAGCGCCGTGCCGTAAACATTTTGTAAGGTTATGATGCGATGATTCTTGATGTTTGAAATATACTGTTCAAACACCGAATTCCCAATAACGTTTGAATGGAATGGAAAGACAACTTTATTTTTATCTTTCTTGAATTGATATACTGTTAGAATACGCATTAATAATGAAATAATATAATCACATATTATGAGAAAACCATCATTGATATACCGTTAGAAAACTCAATAATAATGACATAATTACATCAGATATTACGAGAAAACCATGAACATATTTATATAATGTTCAACCTATCGCATAAAGCAAATGACCTCATCGAATGGATGAAATTAAGAAAGTAATTACGTTTCAAGGAGAACAGATATGTCATTCATAAATCCGTCCTACGTATGTTGTCAGTCATAGTGTAATGTACCATACAAAAATATAAGTTTAAACCTGCATGCGAACGGAAACTGAGAATATTCATAGTTGTATGCAGCAAGAAAACAGTCTCTTTCAACTACATAAACTTAATATCATGACAAAATTTTGTATCAATTTTTTTTTACTCGAGATTTTATTACGTATACTTAGGAATTATGGTCAAAAATGGCGGTTGCGTTGGTTTAAACTTTGGCGATCCTGATGCGTCAGCTTCTATGAAAAGCCTTGCAAGTCGATATGAGAACCCGTGTGCAAATATTTATATAAAGTGCTAAGTTTTCGTGAATTCAGTGTATAAATTCAAGGATGAGTTATATTTAAGGTTTTTATGTATACGTTAACTACCTCGAAGCAGAGGAAGAGCATCGCATGTGAGATGAAGTATTTGAGGAAAGCTGCTATGGTCACCAAACTGGACAGAGTAAGAAATGACGATATCAGAAGAAGAGTAGAATAATGCCTTGTATCGAATATATAGAACGTCAGTAGATAAAGTGGTTTGGTCATATTATGAGAATGGCCCCAAGCCGAAATCCAGTGAGAGCTTAAAACAAAAGATCATCAGGATACAGAGCTAAAGGTAGACCAAGAAAGAGATGGATATCACGATAACCCTCCACAAATATGGACTCAACACGACTTAGGCATCACATCTGGACTTGAACAGAATCTTACAGCTTCCACCCCTACGTTTAACGGCAAGTGTGGATGCTATAAATCAGCTTCCACTTGGGGAAAAACAATTATAAAAAAAGACTTTGGAATTTCAAGACTGTTTCCATATGCTACTTAATGTCTTTCTTCTGCTTCGGTCTTCGTTTTTCAGGTGTCAGCATTCAATAGTATTCAATAAGAGAGCCGCGTAGAACAGTGGTTAACGCACTGGCTTCGTATATGAGTGGTGCTGGGTTCATTCCCCAATTGAGGTGGAAATGTTTTTCAGATCGCAACGGCTCCCAGGTCGACCCAGCCTTAAGTGGGTACCGGATTAATCCGGGAAGTAAAGACTACGACGGAGAGGAGATGGCTACCGCCCTCATTTGCAGAGCCTCTGAAATGTGAGATCGCTAACATCTCACACCCCTACGTCATTAATAAATGATATGGGTTACTTTACTTTAAAAAACATAATTCAATATTAACATTAGCCAGGGCATGAGAAAAATCAATGAGACAATTTGGCTGACTCTGCTTCTATAACGGATGGTCAATCTATGAATAGAGCAGGTGTATATGTTATATATGTTATATATGTATATATGTATATATGTTATATATGTTCTACGACAGTCTGCATGATATGAAGATTGTGAGGTAAATGAGCATGACTTAACAGCGGGAATTCGCGAATTGGGAGTACAGATATGCTTAGCACGGAACGAACACGGCACATACATTTTAAAAAGTATACTCAACAACTACGGAACCGAAACAAGCAACTGTACACCCTGAGAGGTTTACTGAAGCGGAGATCTGAGCATCTTTGGGAATGTCAAGTGTGAGAAGATGATAATCAACATTCTTGAATCTAATCGTAAAACTAGGCAGAGGCTATCTTGGCGTCCGCATCGGTTGCGAGCGCCAAAAGCAATTCCAAGGGGTGCCACAACGGAAACTAGTTTAGGTAAGGAGGATTAGCGTACAAGCCAGACCATGATGTAACACTTTCTAATTGTGACGCTGTCGGCATTGATGCATTTTAAAGAAAGAAACAGTCTGTCCAAGTAATCCGGCACATACATATATTTTTATGAAAGAAACAGTCTGTCCAAGTAATCCGGCACATACATATATTTTTATGAAAGAAACAGTCTGTCCAAGTAATCCGGCACATACATTTATTTTTTATGAAAGAAAAATTCTGTCCGAGTAATTCAACCCCTTCATACAATTTATTATGAAGGAATAGTCTGAACTAATAATTCAGCCCCTTTGCACACTTTTATGGAAGAAACAGTCTGTCAAAGTAATCCGGCACATAAATATATTTTTATGGAAGAAACAGTCTGTCCATGTAATTCAGCATCTTCACACATTCTGTTATGAAAGAAGCAATATGTCCAAGTAATTCAGAAACGCCATATATTTTTTATGCAAAAAGATATATTCTTGCAGTATGCTATTTCCCTGGCCCTCACACAACGATGGAGTATCACCTTCTTACAGATTAAAATTCTTTACTTACAGGTGCGTAATAAATAGAAACACTGTTTAGCTTCCATGCATATCGTAGGGGGCTTCTAAGTGCATATTGGCGTGAAGTTTGCTGTCCAATCCCTCGTAGGGATAAAGCGACCCAGAAGTTACTCTGAAATTAAATGTGTCAGACCGAAGGATGCAGATGATGAAATAACCCCTTTTACTGTGAGAAGATATATTTTCTGACGAAAGCTGTGGTCCTTTTCAGCTGAGTAACCAATGTGACATTATGGTCCTTTTCAGTTAAGTAACCGAGGTCACATTCAACATATGTGGTCCTTTCAGTTGAGTAAGCTGTTTCAAAAGTATGGTTTTGTTAGTGAGTTTATGGATGCATGTTTAGTCACCGAAACAGACATTACAATGTAGCAGTATCCGAGGACCATAACGTCCTGCCAGGAGTACAGCAGATACGTCTGGAACAACTAGTTCATCATTCTTCCATCACATCTTTTGACCACTCTGCAGTGACGGCACATCTAAATTTCGCAGCCACCCAGGAGCCTGACACAAAAGGATAAATTCCAATGCTTGCTACTTGCATATCTCGGTCATTCACATGAGCCATTTAACAAAAGTACGAAATCGAGTCACCACCTGTATTTCAATAATTTTTTCATAGGTGATAGGTTGACAGCATATCCCATAACTTTACTTAGTCGCCTCCTGAGGCATGCATGGAAAGACGTAAATGATCCCATTCTTTGCACCCTGAACTAGTTAGAAGCCTGGACCCTGGTTGCAGTACGGTCGGAAGCCTTCTTCAGACTCATCATCGTGTGCTTATTCTTTCCAGAACGCTGTCTTTGCAATTTATGTCATAAACCTGACTCTATCCTGTGCCAATCTGCCGGCCTCCTTCAACGATACCTTCATACAGTCTTTAATGTCATCTTTACATCTCCTTCTAGGTAGGCCTCTTCTTCTACTTCCAGGAAATATGTCCTCTAATATGAGTGTTTCCATGCCATTGTGTCTTTACATATGTTAAAAATATTTCAGTTTTCTCCAGACTACATCTTGTTAAACTGCACCAGTTTGTTGCTGAACACAGATAAAGATTTTGGGGATCTCCCTAGCGTAGTGGTTAAGCTGTAACCGAGGTGTGTTCAAGAGGTCATAGTTCGAATCCAATCTGACTCGTGTCGTCTTGTGTACAAGGTGGATTATTTCGGAGATCCCTGTGGATTATCACTTGAAGCTACGGAATTACGTGCTATGAGTGGTACTCTCGGCAGGCAGTGTGCTGCGTCGTTGAGAAATGTCGAGTACATATTGGAAACCGAGTACAGTGAAGTCAATCCTCTTTTAAAAAATACAAAAAAATTATTTTAAAAATAGAAAAAAATGAAAAAAATAAGAACAAAGATGAAGATTACGAACCAACATTATATCACTATGGAAATTCCCATAAGTGTTTAATTGGACATACCTCATTATATTTAGCTCTGTCTGATCATGAACAGTGCCTTTTTCAACATTCTCTTTGTAGTTTATTTATGTCTATCATGATTAACTCTGAAATATGTCATCTCATAAATGTGCTAATCAGTATATTGTTTCACCTCAATGCATTAGCTCTTTCATGTTTTCTGAAATCAGCTCGCGTTACATCTGAAAATAGCTGTTTCATTTTCCTGAAATGAACTTTTTCATTGCCTCTAGAATAAGCTATTTCATTGTCATCAACTCTTTCATTGCCCTTCAAAAATAGCTAATTGTCGCTGACATCAACTCTTTTAGTGCCCCTAGAATCAACTCTTTCATTGCCCCCAAAAATAGCTCATTGTCGCTGACATCAACTCTTTCATTGCCCCCCAAAAATAGCTCATTGTCGCTGACATCAACTCTTTCATTGCCCCAAAAATAGCTCATTGTCGCTGACATCAACTCTTTCATTGACCCTAGAATCAGCTCTTTCCTGAGTGAATCAATTTCCTTATATATTCTATGTTTTGCTCCTCTTGCAGTTGTGTTTTCAGAAGTGATGTTAGAAGACAAATAAATATTGTAAACAGGAGAAACCCACTCAATAACTACAATAGAAAATCGTTTAATGCAGCGCCAAAATTGTTTCCTGAAACTAGTCATCCATGACACATATTTTTTTCTGTCCTGTTTATCAATCGATTTTTAGAAATTTCTGTTTTTTTAAAGCGTGTTGTTAGAGTGGATGACATGTGTATTTGGATGACATGTGTATGTGAATGACATGTATATTTGGTTGTGGATGGCATGTGAATGTGGGTGACATGTGTATTTGGATGTGGTTGACATGTGTATGTGGATAACATGTATATGTGGATTTGGATGGCATGAGTATGTGCATGTAAATGATATGAGTATGTGGATGTGGATGACATGAGTATGTGGATGACATAAGTATGTGGATGTGAATGATATGTGTATTTGGATGTGGATGACATGCGTATGTGGATGACATGTGTATGTGGATGTCATGAGTATTTGGATGTGGATAATATGTGTATGTGGATGAACATGTGGATGTGGATGAGTAACTGTTTCATTATTTATATTTTGTTAATAAATCAACTTGCGAACACATCGAACGCTTTACGGTATCTTAATCTTCCTCAGTAAGGGCCGAAGCACATACCTGCAGAAACGCGAAGATGGATATGCCGGACCACTGGCGCAAATTAAAACGGCGGTGCAACGCATTTTCATCCTCTGAACTACGTCCTGCAGAAATCTAGCGGGACCATTGCTCTATACCAAAAGAGATCCAGTGGGAATTTGAAAATGAACGCAAACAACATACATGCGGAAAAAGGATTTAGTCCGTACCGGGAATTGAACTCTGGACCTCATTGATACCAATGCTATAACATATCGGTCATTCGAACCATTCAGTAAAACGTCGGGTAGGAAAAGCTAAATTCGAATTAGATGTAACAATAATTTCTGTAAAGATTAAAAAAAATTTTGTTGTGATTAGGCCCTAAATTATAGCGAATTGAATATGGAACAAATTCTGCCCCAGTCAGGCATCTACATCAAAGAGATATGATTATGAAATGGTTAAGTTATTCCAGTCTGCAGAGCAGACTGTCTTAATATTCGTTCCTTTAGAAATATAAATCTATTGCCATGACACAATATCTGTAGAGAAATGGCGTCTTAGCTATATATGGTAATGGCCATAACATGTTGACGTTTTTGTTCACTAATTTAATATCAGATTGAACCCATCCTTCCACAGAATAGACCTGCATGCTAGTGTCACACACAGCTTCAATTATCTTCGCTGATTATTGGACACTTTTTTCTATACTGTATATTGTCGGCCAATGAAAATCACGGGAAAATCGGAACAACCGAGATAATTGATGCTGCTGAGATCGTGACCATTGTAGATTTGGACTTGGTGCGAGCCTTGATAAAATAAATGAATTTTTAGTTATGTGCTAAAACATATGAGGCCTACTATGTATAAATGAGTTAATCTTCACTGCAAAGAAATAGTTTATAGAAAAACATAACTTTCTTTCTTAATATTGTGTTTAGACAATATTGTGTTTCTACAACATTGTGTTTAGACAATATTGTGTTTAGACAACATTGTGTTTAGACAATATTGTGTTTAGACAACATTGCTTTCTCTTCTTGTTCCTTGATATTTATTTCGTACATACTTGTGAAGTATTTCCGGGAGGATAGGGCGTTGGTTTCACATTAGTAAGGTAAAGAGTTCAATCCTCGATAAGGATTGAGGTTTTTTTTCCTGCCGGAGGGTAAATTAAAAAAAACTCACCGTGTACATGACATGGCGCCAACAAGAGCATACGGCCTTTATCGCACAGCTACACAATTTTTCACTACAACTCCCTAACGGAAACAGAGAATTTAGCAGTTTGACATATTCCTTGCGCTCCATGCTCCTAACGTAACTGGATAATTAGAAATAAAAAATTCTTAATGATTAATGTAACTATTCCTGCGATTTCCATTCGTCACTATGATTATATTCTGTGTGAAAACCAAAGAAAATTAAGGAATTAGTCAAATAAACCATTTTAGAGGCTGGATGTCACACTAGCAAATATGTTTCATACTGTAGATGGTCTTGACTAGATATTATTTGTATAAGAAACTTCTTATTTGTAAGTAAGTTTTCCAAGATCCATAGAGTTTATCACTCTAGGTTACGGAGGGATTACGGAGGTAAAGCTCTGAGTGTACTCTCGGCGGACTAATCTGTTGAGAGTTTCAATAGATATGGTAAATTCCAAGTAAAATGAAGTCAATCTTGTATGAAATTTGAGCAAGAAATTGGTAAGTTTTATATATTTGTGTATCCGTGCTGTCTTCCATCTCGCCGGCACTTATCAATATTTAGTATATTATAGGAATGGTAGTTCAGGGATGTCCCTAGTCTAGGTTAAGCTGTTCGCCTTGTGTTCAAGAGGTCATGCGTTCGAATCCGGTTCGTGTTGTCTTGACTACAAGGTGGTTTTTTTCGGAGATCCCTGTGAGTTATCGCTTGAAGCTACGGAGTTACGTGCTATGAGTGGCACTCTCGGTACTTTCCAATATGTACTCGTTGAGAGTGACGTAGTACGTATGGGAAACCGAGTACAGTGAAGTCAATCCTTTGCGATTTTTAAACCTTTTTAGGAATGGTAATTGAGCCTAATGTTTCACGTAAAAAAATGTAACTTGCTTTGTCTTTCTTCATGGTTACATGTTTTTATGCAATTTCACCCATTTTTTAAACTAATTATTTCAACTATTGTAAATACTTACTCTATATATCTTCCTTCATTAGACAAAGGCGTTGGAATTACATCGGCCATGTTCTCAGAATGAACAGTCTAAGAATTCCCCATCAGTCACTATATTGGGTGCCACCTGGAGTAAGAAAAAGAGAGAGACCTAGAGAAACTCTACGAAGAACCATTAATAGAGAAAGCATGTCAATGAACCTAAACAGAACGCAACAATTGAAAGACCTGGCAACACAAAGACAGAAATGGAAGGCTATGGTTTCTGCCCTATGCGCCGCTTATGGCCCTGGAAGAACATAACATTACATAACAAATACTTACTGGAGTTATGGATGGAATTCCACTAGATGGAATTTACTGCACGTTCATCTCAAACTGTTGTGCCTTCCGTGTGGTTACCTTTCTTAGTACATATTCTCCATCTTCCCTACTCACAGATATGTCTATATATTCCTAATTGTACTCCTATCCATATATATGTTTATTTTCATACATGTTACATTATATGATGTCATATATCTATCTATCTACTTTTTAATTTACCCGACCATGAACTTGAATAACTCTGCATACATATTTTTACTGCTCTTACACGTTCTTTCTTGCTTCATGGTTACATGATTTTATGCCCATTCCTACTACCGTGTTCCTATAAATACTGACCTGAATATATTAAAAAAATCACTTAATCTCTATAGCATAGTGTTCATAGCCTACATAATTGTCTTTATACTATAAAAATAGGAATATTCATTCATATATAGTACTCTGCCTATATACAGTCCATCCTTCCTGGTGGAATATTCTAATGTTCTTGTTCTCACACATTCACACTAGCAGGAAGCCTTCACGGACCTATCTCTTTTCCCCTCGTCTAGTATTACATCTGCATTCAATTCGGTACTCACATACACATCTGCCCTAGGCATATCTCACTCTCCTATCTTCACTTCTCGGGGTGCAAAGGGTCTCGCATTGCTCTTGTGCGAACCCAGGTTTAGCAGATAACCAAGATCCTGAAAGAACGTCCTCGTGGGTCACCCTGGAAACAAAAATACAGCGGCTCTTGCTGTATTCCTGACTAACACTTTTAGCCTCGTGTCCGTGGATGCTGTAGATGGAATGATAACTGCCTGCAGAGAGACAGTAAATATTTCCGAAACCTCTACAATATCACATCCAACATATGCATGGAATATGTACTTTCCGACCTGGTCGGCTTAAAAAGCAGAAACATTAAATGGGCGGCCAATGTAAATGTTCCTAACATACAGTGACCTCTCGAGTACACACCACATGTAAAAGTTAACACACACTAGAGGGCAGAGCAGTGTACGTAAATCAACCCAGTAGCAACAGAGCTACAATATTCCAGTACGAGACCGCCTGGCGTACGTGCTGTTCATGCCCGAGAACACACTGAAGGTGACATGTCCCCCCACAATTGACCCCATTCAAAGTACGAGTTATGACTCAAGATTTGGATACGCAAACGTGAACTTGCACCTCTGTGTATAGAAGAAAGCTTTGAATACAGCTCTCCATTGCCCACAGGACAAACTAATGTCGGGGAACACATACGTTCAAATGTATGACCGAAGCAGTGTTGAGACACGGAATCTGGACACTGCGGGCAACTTAGAGGATAGCGCAAGTCTCTAACGACACTGCAAATCTAGCCCAACTCGACTGTCGGCCGTTGGACAACATGGTCCTTAAAGGAAGAATTGGGTTCTGTGCCCAAGGGCCCACTGCAAAGCCCCTAGCCCAAAATTCCTATTCGTAAACTGATTCGTATAAATTTTACCTGTCTCTGGGTAAAATACGCAATGGTGAAAAGTCAAAACACACAGATCACGCCTGACGATGGATAGGAAGGCCATCTCAAGCGGTCGACGCGAGTGCGTGAGAAATACACAGGTCAAACTCCAGACCCCCTACGTGTTTGGCATTGCAGCACCTAGACTAGGAAGGTGTATCAACCCTAAGTCTAATTCGATAGTCGCCGTTACCAAACACGGCTCTTACGGGAGAAATTAGGTTTGGGACCTAGGAACACAAACTGTGGTAATGTAATGGTCTTCCTATACGATGAAAAGCTCGCTGGTTGAAAAGTGCATCGTCAAAGGATAGACAAAATATGGGTGACCCAAGCAAAGTATCAGCTCCCCGAGTCTCGTCCCATCTTATGTAACTCCAAGTAGAAGGCTCCTCCAATAGACATTGCACCAAGCCGAAAGGTGAAGCCTCCTGGGTATAAAAGAAAGCTCATAAACCTCCTCATTGTACATAAGAAGTAATAGTTAATTGCTCGTAATTCCTGGGGTTCACAAACAAAAATCTTCACTTTCATTCATACTTATTTATACACATATGTACCCCAAATGTACACATATGTATGTACGATATACTGGTACTACTGGTCTTTCATTCGTCTGTCTTCATTCTTATGATAGTACCAGTATCCCCCCCCCACCCCTCTAACGTAAATATTTGTACACTCAATTTGCCACTTCCCTTTGCAATATTAATTTGATCATTAATTTGGTTATTCCCCTTGGCAATGTTTGCCAATTTATATTTATCAATTATTAATTTTTGTGCTTGTTGGATTATGTTTAGGGTTTAAGTTAGGAGAGGATTTGTTTTACATAACTAACCCTAACTCTAACCATAACTAAATTTATATTAAAAATTAATAAGGAATAAACTTAAACTGACAACATTGCCAAGGGAATCACATCGGGTGACACTGCTTCCAAACAAGAACCATTATAAACCCTTCTAAAAAGAGATTCTGAGAGCTAATTTCACACATTATGGGGTGAAAAGGGTACCGCATTGCTCTCAGCGGACCCAGGGTTAGCAGATAACCAAGATCCAAAAAGTACCTCCTCGCGGTGCACCCTGGAAACAGAAATACAGCGGCTCGTTCTGATTCTGGCTAAAACTTTTGGGGATCTTGTCTGTGAATGTGGAGGTAGTAGATAGAGAATGGACCACAAAAACGATATGAAATATCTCGAACACTTCTGTGCCAACACATGTAGCAGCACTGTTGTCATACAGTGAAGCTAGTCAGTACGGTTAGGAGCATTGGAGGGGCGGCCAATGCAGATGTTACACAGTGGGTACATGTTATGAAAAATATTAAGAATTGGTGCGCCTGTCACCATAAGAATAGCATAATGAGTAGACTGAGAGGGAAGCACAGCGTTAGAGGGCAGCGTCACATGCAAAGAGACCGAAAAACGTTTCAAAGAAATCGGAACTAAGTATTGTTTGCTCGAGACAAGCTTCTAGTTACCGGTAATCCCAGCCCAGGCTCAACTCTACCGTCGAGTCTTTCCTATACCGGAATGGTGTTCGAGGAGAAAAAATGTTCAGTACCCGATGAGCACAGACACAAATTGTCCAAGACAAGTTATATTCAGCTCGAGAGATAAATTATAGTCCCGAAGCTCCTAACAATGTGTGTAGACTCAGACTTGGATGAGGGTTTAACATTCGGCTAAGAGGGCGAACGAATCCGAGCCCAACTCTTCTGTCGAGTTCTTCCTAATTCAGAACCAAGCTCGTGGTTGAGGAAAGATTCAGAACACAATGGGCATATGCACAATACGTCTAATTACACGAGACGTTCACTGATTGCGGAACATCTCGTTGCAAGATAGACGTGAAGGGCAAACGGTCTCGGAGTAGAGTCAGTACACATTACCTGCCTGGCGACAAAATAGGAAGGCTGTCACAGCATAGGGTAGAGCACCTGAAATGTCAGGGCATGCCGAAATCAGCTGTGCTGGGCCTAGAAGACGCATAACGGTGGCATAATGTAACTATGCTCCCAGTGGCAATCGCACGAATATCTGTGCTGATTATTACGGTAGTGCGTTCATAAATATAGTTGTCCACCGATATTGTTTATTTTATCCGTGATTACTGAGCGCATAGGCACCATATTTTGCACGAAAGCATTATTTCATAAGCACGTTGGATATTTATGATTTATTATTTTCTAGTTTGGAGGGTTTTATCGCAGCAGTTGCTACGAATGTCGTTTTTAAGGTAGCAATATTTTTCTGTTTATAGTCCTAATAGTAGACGGAATTACAATACAAATTACCAAAAATTTTATCAATGAGGAAAACTTTGTCTTAGTTTTTTGTTGTTTTTTGTTCTCCAATTATTCATTGCCTGTTAGGCAAAGTGTGAATGTACTAGCCAATTAAAAGCACAATGACATACGAAGACGTCATTATTGATTAAATTATATTGCCGTGAAATGTCTTTAAGTGAGTATCTTCATGCATCAAATAGCACAATCGTAGAACGTCAATTAATATTTACATGTATGCCATATTAAGTAAGCTTTTTGTTAGAGATTTCATAGATGATTATGTTAAAATAATAGTCATTTTCCTAAAAGGTGTATATCATATTCGACGTGTTTTTATTGTGAAGTCTTCAACATATCATGTTTTTGTAAATAATTACAGGTTATTATAAAGCACAATTGAAAACTGAAACTTGGATAAACGCTCACCACACTAATGGAAAGGAATGGCAATCTGTGGTTGGAACTAATAAAAGATATGTACCTAGCAGCAAAGGTCAAAGATTAATAATGGCACTTGCAGGCTGCAGACAAAATTGTCTTTTGAAGAATGGTGAACTCATTTTCATTTCCAAATCTACCGATAATCGAGACTACCATGCTGAGAGAAATGGTCATATATTTAGAGAGTGGATAGAGAAGAGGGTACTTCCCTCATTTGATAGACTCTCCTGTCTGGTTATGGACAACGCTTCCTACCACAATGTTGTTGCATGTGAAGATAAGATCCCTACAACTTATCTATTAAGGAAGAGATAACAATATGGCTTGGAAAAGAACAGATTCCATTTACTAAAATGCACTTGAGTCCGAAGTTACTGTTGTTGGTAAAGTATGCAATCTCCACATTTACAAAATTAAAGAGGATCATGGACATAGATGTATAAGATTATCACGGTGCCATTCACATTTAAATCCAATATAATTTGTTTGTGCTAAAATTAAGGGAGCAGTCGCAAAGGAAAATGAAAACTTTAAACTTAATGATGAACAGAAAATGAAATATACTATGCTCTCCACCATTGACAAAGAATTCTGTATAAAATGTGAGGAAAATATTTAAAAAGTGGAAGAAGAATATTGGCAGAAAGATGGGTTACGCTTCATTCAACCAACTACAACTATCGATCTTTACGATTCATCGGATTATGAACAGAACAATAAGAACTCTAAAACAAGGACAGGGGAAAACGAGAAGAAGTTGGATTTTGATAACATCAATATAATAGTGAACATATGAAAGCAACACAGCCGATGTGAGATATCTATCAATGTCAAGACATATGTGATATTAATATATAATATATAACATAGTCTTGCTGGACAACAAGACCATATTGACAATTGTTACAAGTAGTTGGCTGTTGGGATTTAGTCATTTGATGAGAAATGAAGTTCTCTCTAAAACAATAATACAGAGCAAACTAGAAGGCATGTAAATAGAAAGAACTAGTCAATAATTTTACATTTTGTGCAGACTTATATTTACATCTATACTTTGCTTCTCCTTGACTGATACGACAGAGCTAAGCCAACTTCTACAAAACGTATCTTCTGCTCAGTTTTGTTCATTATTCGTTATCTTATGCTTCAACTGCTTACTATGAAGTTCTGGAAGTAATTAATATTCGTGCAGACATTGATTTATACAGCCTCCTATATTGCGTTTCATTATTATGATTTAAACTTCACTTATAAAAATCCACATTATTAATACGCTCTGCATTATATTAGTGAGCTTTGGTTATGAAAATTAATGTTCCGGAACAAATCATTTGCACAAGTTGTTTCATATTTCATTCCAAAATTGTCGTTTAAATTTTGTTGTATTATTTTTAATAACTGGCTTCCTTCAGTTTATATTATATATATACGTATGTGTATATATACGTATGTGTAAATGTATGTGATGAATATATGTATATGTATATATATATATATGTATATATAAATGCTTATATGTATGTGTATTAGTATATGTATGTGTATATGTATATGGGGTATAAAGGCTTCCGCATTCTTCTCAGAAGACCCACGGTTAGCAGATAACCAAGATCCTAAAAGTACCTTTCCGTGGTGCACATTGGAAACAGAAAGACTGCTGCTCTTGCTGTTTTTTTGTCCAAAACTATTAGGCTTGTGCCCGTAGATGTGGAATCTGTAGATGGAATGAGAAGTGTCTGTAAAGAGACAAGATATTTATCCATCTATATCAACACCCCCAGCAACACTGTCGGCGCACAGAAATATGTGTAAAGTATATGGGCATTCCGTCTCGGTCAGCCAAGAATGCAGAGACATTGGACGGACGACCAATGTCATTGTTCCGATATGGGTAGCTCCAGATAAAATATGGTAATCCTATGAGCGCACATTGATTCTGGACAAAGAAACACGCGCTAGCGTGTGTATGTGAATAAATATAGTGGCAACGAAGTTACAATTGTTCATCACGAGACCGACTGACGGAAGTGCTGTTCATGTTCGAGAACACACGAAAGACCACACGTCCCCAATGCAACTACCTCCATTCAAAGTAGAAGCCATGACTCAGGTATTGGATACACCAACTTCCACATGCACTCCTAGGTATGGAAAAAAACTTTGAATACAGCTCCTGAGTGCACATATGACAAACACTGAACAAATGTTGGTGAACATATTGTTCAAATGTCTGACCGAAGCAGTGTTGAGATTCAGACTCTGGACGCTATGGGTAACGTAGAGGGGGGAGTATATCTACAAACCTAGTCCAACTTGACTGTCGCCGTTGCCCAACATGGTTCATACACAGAGAATTGGATTCAGTACCCAAGGGAAACTCCTCGTCCATTGCGCATTTACCTACTTCTTTGGGTGATATGCGCAATGGCGAAGAGTAAAAAAAACTCAGGCCACGCCTGGCGATAGATTGGAAGGCTATCACAGACGGAAGAGGCGAGTGCGTGAGAAATACACAGGTCAAATCCTAGACCCCCCGACGTGTTGACAAAACAGTACATCTTCTAGGAAGGTGTATCAACCTCGAGTTCAATTCGACCGTCGCTGTAGCCCAACACGACTCATACAGAAGAAATTCGATCTGGGACCTAGGGACATGAAGGTGGTAATGGAATGATATTCATACACGAGGTTGACTGCGAAGCGCATCGTTGAAAGAACAGCACACAATGGGTGACATAGGCAAATTATTAGCTCCTCTCGTGACATATATCCTCTGAGTAGAAGTCTCTTTCAATAGGTATTGCATTAAGCCGAAAGCTGAAGTCTCCTTGGTATGAATGAAAGCTCTGAGAAACCTCCCACTGGCACATGGGAAGATCTATCGCTCGCAATTCCTGGGTTAGAATTAAAGTATGTGTATATGTAATGTATTTATGTGCATATGTTTGTTTATATGTATGTGTATGTGTATATGTAAGTATACATGTATGTGTAATATAAATATATATATATATATGTAAAGGTATATATGTATATGTAAATGTATGTGTATATGTTTATGTATGTTTATGTGTATATGTATACTTTTGTGTATGTGTATTTGTATGTGAATGTTTATATGTAAATGTATGTGTATGTATATATGTACATGTATATGTATGTGTATATGTGTATATATATATATATATATATATATATAGGCCCTATAAATATTCATAGTGTCATCTCCGTATCTAATCTAAGGTTGGCTACAACCGACCTTCTATACAATGTGTCTCTTGCTGCAGTCAAATCCACTTGTATGAAGGGTAGTAATGGAATGGTCTTCATACACGAGGAATAGCTGGCTGGATGCGAAGCACCTCGTCGGATGAAAGGTACACAATGGTGACCAGGCAAACAATCAGCTCGTTCATGACATGACCCCCCCCCCCATGAGTAGAAGGCTCCTTAAATAGGCATTGCACTAAGCCGAAGTCTCCTTGGTATGAAGGAAAGTTCGGAGAAAAATCCCCACTGCACATAGGAAGTAAACATTAATAGTTCGCAATTTTGTTAACCTGGGGTGTGCAAAGAAGAAGAAGAAGAATAAGAAGATATATATATATATTTGATAATTATGATAAACCATTACATATAACTGTGAGAAGGTAATAGCTGTGAGCAGCTGTAAGCAGCTGTGAGCAACTGTGAGTCCGTCAATAATCTTTATAACAAAATCACGGTTTGTTCTTCAGATACGTAGCTGAAGGGACATCCGAACTGTTTCAGATTTGTCTTAAATGGATGATTGTGTTGGACTGGGTACAGATGCACGTTTAAGCCTCAAATCAATTCTTTTTTATGTTTGCAATATCTCAGGATTATTGCATCCTGCCAGCAGCATAACGTGTACTTCTCAGCAAATAGTTTATTGCATCCTGCCAGCAGCATAACGTGTACTTCTCAGCAAATAGTTTATTGCATCCTGCCAGCAGCATAACGTGTACTTCTCAGCAAATAGTTTATATGCCATCTGTCAGATTTGTTAACCCATCTATGATAATGTCCCACCCAGCATTCCCCGAATATGTCTTCTGTCAGATTTGTTAACCCATCTATGATAATGTCCCACCCAGCATTCCCCGAATATGTCTTCTGTCAGATTTGTTAACCCATCTATGATAATGTCCCACCCAGCATTCCCCGAATATGTCTTCTGTCAGATTTGTTAACCCATCTATGACAATGTCGCACCCAGTATTCCCCGATTATGTATTCTGTCAGATGTGTTAACCCATCTATGACAATCTCGCACTCAGCATTCCCTGAATATGTCTTCTGTCAGATTTGTTAACCCATCTATGACAATGACACACTCTGAATTCCCCGAATCATAGGAGTTTGCCACAAAAGGACAAATGTGCAATGTCCACTGCATCTCTTCGACACCCAAGGAGACAATATGACATTTAAAAAAACATACACGAGTGTGTTTCTGTGGCCTAAAATGAAAGCACAAACTAACAACACTTACATGCAATGCATGTCATAAGATACGACTAGAGAGATTATGCGATGGATTTTGCTTACTCACCCTACAGAAATTCGAAGTTGCCCATATTGCTGAAGTCTGATGTGCCAGGCAGAAAGGCACGGATATCGTAGAAAAGTTGTAAACCATGATAACACAGTTCGCACCCCTTACTACTCGCTGATCTGCTGGAGATTGATAATGAATGCAGAAGGCGATCCGCCATACCATGTGCCGTTGCTTATACTGTATATCTTACATGTCTGTCCCAAATGTCTGTCCCAAATGTCTATGCTTCATTTGTTGTTAACCATTTCCGATACTGTTGTTTCCTGACGCTCAATGCGACAACATCTATCATCGTTTTTGTGGAGATTCCTCTGTCACTCTTGAATGTTAAGTCATCACGCAGTAACCGTCTTTACTCTTCTCATGATGTGTCCTTTTACGCTATCCGAGTAGCTTGCCAGTTGAAGTGTACGGGTAAGAAATAATACTTTGGAGAAACGTTTCCACTGTATGCAACAGTTCAATTGGTCATAATTTTCAAGGATCAGTATAAGTATCCACACATTGTATGTCCACAGAACGTGGACCGTCTTCTTTTGATGCAAGTGAACAACTCTTTTTTTAAAGTAATTTTTTTTCAAGATATCGTCACTACGCTTTTCATCTGTACATGGTGTTATAACAGTATTCTGAAACATCTGTACATTGTGTTATAACAGTATTCTGAAACATCTGTACATTGTGTTATAACAGTATTCTGAAACATCTGTACATTGTGTTATAACAGTATTCTGAAACATCTGTACATGGTGTTATAACAGTATTCTGAAACATCTGTACATTGTGTTATAACAGTATTCTGAAACATCTGTACATTGTGTTATAACAGTATTCTGAAACATCTGTACATTGTGTTATAACAGTATTCTGAAACATCTGTACATGGTGTTATAACAGTATTCTGAAACATATGTATATGGTGTTATAACAGTATTCTGAAAAGCCATTCCGTTGCTGTATCTGCTTAGTATTTATTTAGTATAGTATTGATGCAACTAATGCAGTACCTTTACGATCCTGACTGTGTGTTAATACAAATGATGCAGTACCCCGCGACACTGTCTCTGTGTGTTAATGCAACTAATGCAGAACCACGCAACACTGGCTCTGTGTGTTAATAATGTAACTAATGCAGTACCTTTACGATCCTCACTCTGTGTGTTAATGCAACAAATGCAGTACCCCGCGACACTGGCTCTGTGTTTTAATGCAGCACCCCGCGACACTGACTCTGTGTGTTAATGCAACTAATGCAGAACCACGCAACACTGGCTCTGTGTGTTAATGCAACTAATGCAGTACCCTACGATCATGACTCTGTGTGTTAATGCAACTAATGCAGTACCCCGCGACACTGGCTCTGTGTGTTAATGCAACTAATGCAGTACCCAGCGACAATGGCTCTGTGTGTTAATGCAACTAATGCAGTACCCAGCGACACTGGCTCTGTGTGTTAATGCAACTAATGCAGTACCCTACGATCATGACTCTGTGTGTTAATGCAACTAATGCAGTACCCTACGATCATGACTCTGTGTGTTAATGCAACTAATGCAGTACCCCGCGACACTGGCTCTGTGTGTTAATGCAACTAATGCAGTACCCAGCGACAATGGCTCTGTGTGTTAATGCAACTAATGCAGTACCCAGCGACAATGGCTCTGTGTGTTAATACAACTAATGCAGTACCCAGCGACAATGGCTCTGTGTGTTAATGCAACTAATGCAGTACCCAGCGACAATGGCTCTGTGTGTTAATGCAACTAATGCAGTACCCTACGATCATGACTCTGTGTGTTAATGCAACTAATGCAGTACCCTACGATCATGACTCTGTGTGTTAATGCAACTAATGCAGTACCCAGCGACAATGGCTCTGTGTGTTAATGCAACTAATGCAGTACCCTACGATCATGACTCTGTGTGTTAATGCAACTAATGCAGTACCCTACGATCATGACTCTGTGTGTTAATGCAACTAATGCAGTACCCTACGATCATGACTCTGTGTGTTAATGCAACTAATGCAGTACCCAGCGACAATGGCTCTGTGTGTTAATGCAACTAATGCAGTACCCAGCGACAATGGCTCTGTGTGTTAATGCAACGAATGCAGTACCCTACGATCATGACTCTGTATGTTAATACAACTAATGCAGTACCCTACGATCATGACTCTGTGTGTTAATGCAACTAATGCAGTACCCTACGATCATGACTCTATGTGTTAATGCAACTAATGCAGTACCCTACGATCATGACTCTGTGTGTTAATGCAACTAATGCAGTACCCTACGATCATGACTCTGTGTGTTAATGCAACTAATGCAGTACCCTACGATCATGACTCTGTGTGTTAATGCAACTAATGCAGTACCCTACGATCATGACTCTGTGTGTTAATGCAACTAATGCAGTACCCTACGATCATGACTCTGTGTGTTAATGCAACTAATGCAGTACCCTACGATCATGACTCTGTGTGTTAATACAACTAATGCATTACCCTACGATCATGACTCTGTGTGTTAATACAACTAATGCAGTACCCTACGATCATGACTCTGTGTGTTAATACAACTAATGCAGTACCCTACGATCATGACTCTATGTGTTAATACATCTAATGCAGTACCCTACGATCATGACTCTGTGTGTTAATACAACTAATGCAGTACCCTTCGATCATGACTCTATGTGTTAATACAACTAATGCAGTACCCTACGATCATGACTCTGTGTGTTAATACAACTAATGCAGTACCCTACGATCATGACTCTGTGTGTTAATACAACTAATGCAGTACCCTACGATCATGACTCTGTGTGTTAATACAACTAATGCAGTACCCTACGATCTTGACAGGTAAAGGTTTTATGAACATGGACTGTAGCATGAAATTATATAATTTCTCTCTCTTTCTCTCTTAATATAACTATTGTTTATTGTCTTTCCCCATGTGAATGATGGTTGATCGTTAAGCGTATTGGTGGGAGCTTGAGCTGTTCTACCAAGGCCAGATGTGTCGGCGTGGTTGCATTTGGTTGTTTAAGGCTATCTTGATGTTTTCTATCCACCGTTTTCTTGGTCTACCTTTGGCTTTAGCCCCGGATATTCTTTTGTTATACGCTATTATTAGTATTTGGTTTGAGTTCATTCTCAAAAGGTGACCGAATCATTTTACTTGTTGTCTTTCAATATGTACGATACATGATATTGTACCAACACTTTTTCTAATTTCTTCATTTCTTATTTTATCTAGTTTAGTAACTATTGTAGTTTTTCCCAGATACTTTATGTCACATGTATCGACTTTCCTCTGCTGCGATGCTGTTAAAGACCATGTTTGACATTGGCAGCAGAGTGTTGGTATAAAAATTGTAGATATTATCTGTTTTTAAAATTTCCATCTTGATCTTTGGGTGAAGACGTAATAACAATAGTTGGTAGGTCACTGTGTTTGCTTTCTGGCATCTTGTTTCTGTTTCTTAGTCTATACTTCCGTTTTTGGACAAAATGCTGTCTTGATATTTAAATTTTATTGCTTGTTTCACTTCGGTGTTATCTATTGTTATAGCCATTGGTGTTGTAAACTTTCTAATTTTCATAACTTCTGTTTTTCTGTACGTCAATTTTCATGTTGTACTTCTGACTTGCTAACAGCAATGCATTGATGTGATTTTGCAAATTTTCCTCATCTTTGTATATTAGACTTTGATCGTCGGCAAATAGTAGCTCTTTGATTTGATTAAGTTCCTCATCAGGTTTATTTACAATGTTTTTATCTTTATTGATGTGATCTTCTTTTATTATTCTGTCCATGTATATGTTGAAAAGTAGGGGTGAAAGCACGTAACTTTCTCTTACTCCAGATCTTGTTTCAAAAGGCTGTCATTCCATCTGTTGTTCTTACTGTGCTTTGGCATTTTTGATATATCTAACAGCTTTTATATTATCTAACAGCTGTCCTCTGATGTTATACATTTCTAAGGTTTCCCATATAATGTAACTCCGAGCCAATAGTGCATCTCCGTCTTTAGATATATCCGTCTTTCTCTCTCTCACACAGGCACATAAATAAACAACAATGTATTTGTGCGACGCTTTAACGTGTTGTCGTTCTATATTTGACTTGGCAGAACGCACTTCTCAACTCAAGTGGCAGAATATTTGCTCAGGTCGTGTGAATATTCTGAAAGATTAAACACAGACTCACAGGACTTTCTTTCTCAGTGATAAATACAGGTGAGGTATTTACCTTGTAATTTGGTTTTGTTTCGTCAAGGAAAGGTATGTTACTTATATTATCTTTATTAAATTATATCCATCCAAATTTCGTTGAATTCTCAGTAAAAACAAAGTGTTTCTTAAACTGTGGTTCGCGGGACTTTGGTAGTCTGCCTGGATCTCCGAAGGGGTTCTCAAATAGATGAAGATATATTATGAGCATTTAAATTTAGAATAAAAAGATTAACAGACATACATTTTGAGGGTCCCTGTAAGGATATACTCTTTTTTAAAGGAGGTCTGCAATAACAACAGGTTTACGAACCGTTGAGCTATGCAATGATTCACTATACATCAGAGAAAGATAGTTCTATAGAAGATCACTACCACTATCTAGACCAATGAATCACAAGTTGCCCTTTTCTCCCGTAGACCTTTGCTGGTGTTATTGTTTTTTTCCATAGTCTGCCGAATATTTACCATATATCTGCCGAATATTGAAATTCCCTAAACATATGAACTTCAAATATGCTTTTGACAGCTGACACAGTGCTGCTCACTTTAATCTGATTTTCTGTAGAGTGCACAATTCTAAAAAATATATATAAAAAGATCGTGTGACATTTTTATGTATACCTTTATTAAAAAGAATAGGCCTCCATGTCGTGCAACCGCAATTTTTATTCATACCTTTATTAAAAAGAGTAGGCCTACATCTTGTGCACCCCCAATTTTCAGTCTCGCTGACGTAAACCCCCTTCAACTCGAAGTCAACCATTGGAGTCCATATAGATCACTTTTGGAACCTATGATCTAGACTGACCTGTCACAATACTACTACACATGAGAACATGATATAACAGAATACGAAAATATATATACTGTGTGCAGCCATCTTCTACTCGATTGTGAACCTGTCGAACAGATGAGCAGATATCTGAACACAACCGCTAGAATATTCTCAGTAAGATTATTTCAGACAGACATACTGGCCAACGTCTCAACCTAGCACACACACAGACATACTGGCCAATGTCTCAACCTTGCACACACACAGACATACTGGCCAACGTCTCAACTTTGCACACACAGACATACTGGCCAATGTCTCAACCTTGCACACACACAGACATACTGGCCAACGTCTCAACCTTGCACACACAAAGACATATGGAACCAAAGAACTTCAGACAATGTCGGAGATCATCTAGAATACTTGACTGATGACCTGATGGTGTAGACATCAAGTAACGATCAAACGGAAAGAGCGAGGTTGCATTTAAATATGTTATTGATTTTTCTTCTTCTTGTTCAGCGTTCATTCTCAAACTCCCGCTAGATCTCTCTTGTAGCAGGACCATGGTCCTATTCGATTTCCAGCAGGATGTAGTCCAGAGAATAGAAATGCATTCTTCCGCCGTTTTATTTGCGCCAATGGCCCGAAACATCCGTCTTCTGCGGTTATTGATTTGTTAATGATTGTTTTGCTTTCTTGCAGGAGTGTTCTTAATGGCGTTCAAGGATTGATTACACTGTAATCGAGTTTCCACATATGCACTTTGTCTCTCTTAACATTGCAGCAATGCAGAAGTTGTGGCACTGAAAGAGAAGATGATCTTCAATCATCATCATCAGTGACAGTCTTCGCAACGAATGCTGGAAGCTTACCAAGAGCATCTGTCTTTTGCTTGTGTAGTACACTGTGCTAGGTTGTAACCAGCCCATCTGATGCCGTTTCCTTCCCACTTGTATCTCTGCCTACCTCATTCTCGTCTTCCTTAACTCAATCCTCAAGTAAGGTTTTCAACAAAGTCTCATGTCTTTTAATATATTCAAAATACTTTATTTGTTTGATCTTTATTTCATTTAATATTTCTTTATCGCACGAGTGCTTTCAGAACTTCTTTGTTTGTTTTATTTTCTTTAAATGAAGTTCTCACATCTTTATTTTCCTCGTTTGTTCCTCTTGCATATTAGCAGTATTTAGTCCGAAGAAGAGAATCTCTTAATGTGATGATTTACAGCTTGGCTGCGATATCTGCGATTTTCGGCTTGATACATACAACTTTAACATGACGTTTGGCCACTTGGTCCTCTATTGAAATTGCAGTCAACTCCACCCCCAAAATATTCTCTTAGTTGTCTCATACAACCTACATGACAGGTAACATTGTCACTATTCTTTACTTCTTTTCGGGCCCTGTCAACACACAGGCTACATTCTTCTTGTTCTTCTATATACATCCACATGTCAAAGACATCAATTCTTTCTTCTAGCTAATTTTCCTTGTTTCTGAGCCATGCATTAAAATCCCAACGAGAAATTTTTCTAAATGAGGCCACTGGACTGTAAGAAAACATGATATACCGACTAAATAAATGTCCTACTATTGGCGACTATATACATAAAAGTCCTACTATTAGCGGTCACAGTTTAGCTCACGTGACTGTAGGACGCACTGCCACAGTTTAGCTCACATGACAGAAGGGCACAGTGCCACAGTTTAGCTCACGTGACTGTAGGATGCACTGCCACAGTATAGCTCACATGACAGAAGGGCGCAGTGCCACAGTTTAGATCACGTGACTGTAGGTGCACTGCCACCAACGAATACCATTATTTGATTTTGTCATTGGTATTAATCTGGCTTCCTCACAACGGAGATAAGTGATTGGATAATGAACTCCACACTCAATCTCCTTAGTAGCACCTTACAACATGTATTCCACCTGACAGTAGTTCTATTCTTTCCTCCTATATCAGGTTTTGTTAATAAGAAAGAGTATGAAATTAAAACATAAACAAAACCCGTGTCAAGGGAAACGTGACTGAGGTATACACTGTCAACATTCACAGCAACGTCTCTGAATACGTTGACAGTTAGTAATCGATTTGTCAAGTGAGACTGAAACTAGTTTGGAATATGTGATGTGGGGCGATAGTTTAAAGATATAGTAAGGAATAAATTTAGAAATCGCAAGGAAGTAGAAAGAGAGAAATTGAGATATGTATGTCCTGTTGAACATAGGTAGATCATATGTGACAGTAGGGATGCATATGTAAACAATAAATACACAAGAAAAAAGAAACAAACAGACATATATATATATACGTTAGAAAGACAACACTCGCGTGTTGCTTGTGCCTGATAGAAGACCAAAGTATAACAAAACGACAACCCTGTCATGTTTTGGAGTAGAGCCCAACGTCCCCCTTCAGAATTCAATGAGCCAAAAGCCATGTTGATGTCGATTATGTCAGGCCGAAAGATTAGAAACGGTAACATCAGACAGATAACCAAAACAATATTGGGATTGGAACACATCAAGTGCCAACAGATAGAGTGATTTTCACACACTTCCAGACTACCAACAGACAGCGTGCCACAGATGGCCATGACACATAGACATCACGTCTATAAAGCCAGAGGAAGGCCATGTAAATGAGGTATCACAGAAACCAAAGAAGCCACGGAAACAAGCTTACAAACAGCACAGAAGAAGGCAATCTCCAGATAAATCTTCTAAGCCTGACACTGCAAGGCGAACACGGGCCATACTTAAAGATAGATATAAAGATGCAGATATCGCCACCAACTTGTCACAGTTTAGTTCACACAGTTTAGTTCGCACAGTTTAGTTCACACAGTTTAGTTCACACAGTTTAGTTCACACAGTTTAGTTCACACAGTTTAGTTCACACAGTTTAGCTCAGTGTGAGCTTAGAAAAACTAAGCATTCTAGTTCAGCAGTATTCTACGGCGACTGCGTTCTGATTGGAGAATAGCAGAATACTCATCTTCTTCTTCTTCTTTTTTCTGTCCTCATTTACCTTTCGGTGATGAGGGGAGAGTGCGTGTACGGTCTTTTGCCCTTCTATTTGCCTCCTCTGCTGTTATATTTCCGAGTGTCTCTAATACACTATCTATCCACCTTTTACGAGGGCGTCCAATAGGTCTCCTGTTTTCGTATCGTTTGTTAAGTGTTTTTTGGATAATACTTTGCTCTTTCTGTCTGGTTATGTGGCCGTACCATTTAACTTGTTGTTTCTGTATGTATTCTATTGTTGGTTTGATATGAGAATACTCATGGACCAACTATTTCAACGTTCTTCTGTCAGATTTGTTCTTCTGTACATCTGACATTCCCTACAACTTAGAAGTACGTCACACATGCAATTCCCGCTATCCTACGTCTCTATCTGATCCATGTGAATTATTTGGTAGACGGCAAAAGAAGAAATATAGACAAGACAAATATATCACATGAATGGGAACAATATTCAATACAAGATTTAAAATGCAACTGTAAAGATGAATGGTGGAGATATTTTATCTTGGAGAAAAGCCGCACTATATAATCATGTTATCTACTAGAAGTGTGATAAAGTAAGCTATTATATCTGATAGGCTAGCGGGGAGACCTACAGAACTTCCGCATGCGCTGTAAGACTGGCAGTAAGATATGGGTGGGCGGAATAACTAATAACAATAGTAATAATAATGATAATAATAATAGTATTCTTCTTCTTTTGCGTTGGTTCTCAAACTCTTGCAGATTAGCATGATGTAGTCTGGAGAACGGAATGCGTTGTGCCATGGTTTAAAGCATTGCTGCAAATCTGCGCCTTTCGCCCTGAAACATCCGACTTCAGCATGGCTTTGGGTCACTGATCCTATATGGGATGGGACAGCCAACTCCATCACATAACCTCCTTAGTCGCCTTTTACGACATGCGTGGAAGGTAAACAGTGTTGCTATTCTTTGCTCCCCTTTCGGGATCCGGCAACATTCGGGCGATAATAATAGTAATAATAATATGTTATAACCAGCTATGGTCGTAGGCGTTCCACACTAGAGACAGAAGTACAAAAACACCTCCAATTTTAGTCATTCGGACGAGTAAAGACAAATCTGTGAAACATGGACCCTAAGTCAAACATCGGCACGGAAGATCAACGCATTTGAGATGAAATGCTACATAAAGATACTTAAAATGTTATGAAAAGAAAAAAAGAGAAACTCAGATATTATAAACACATTGAATATGCCAGAGTGTTGGTTACAATACACAATAGCATAAATAAAACTACGTCTGTTTGGACATATAAAGGGACACAACTGTTTAGAAAGACATATAATGAAGGACAGAGCACTTGGGATGAGGAGAAAAGACAGAACAAGAAGACGATAGACTGACGACATTAAAAATAACATGAATTCGTCGTTGGAAAATGCAAGTCGCATGACCCAAGACAGAGAAGGGTTCAGGGAGTTCATTGGGAAGACAACCTTCTGGAGAGAATACGTCACATGACATAGAACATTCATGACCAGGCCATTCCTAGATGTTGTCAACTCAAGATTTTGCTATTTTTCGTCTTTTCTCCTCCTCCCCCCCCCCCCCCCCCCCTGGACGTTCCTTACAAAATAGTTTTAGAAATTGAGTCTATAGATGTTAAGAGATTGGCGATGTATCAAATATACATCTAGATAATGACAGACAAACAGACAGACAAACAGACAGACAAACAGGCATATATACCAATGGGCTAAGCGCAGAGACTGACAGGGATAGACGAAAGGACGTACGGGTAGACGGTCAGACGGAACGGATGTTCTGATACAGAGACAATTTGATGAGTGACCGTGTGGGCGAATAAAACAAAAATCACATTATTGTCAAATAGAACAAATCATAATAAATTATATGATGTCTGGAGGATGCCGTGTTACAGTTATTCAACTCCAGTCTGAAAGTTACGATATTACAGTTCTTGGATAGTTGGTAAGTCAGTAAGTTAGCCAATCAGTGTGTAAGTAAGTCATTCAGTATGTAAGTCAATCAGTATGTAATTCAGCCAACCAGTATGTAAGTAAGTCATTCAGTATGTAAGTCAATCAGCCAGTATTTATATGAGTCAGTCAGTCAGTATGTAAGTCAGCCAGTATGTAAGTTAGTCAGTCAGTCAATATTTCAGTCAGTCAGTCAATTAGTCAGTGTGTAAGTCAGTCAGTCAGTCTGCCTGTCAGTTAGTTAGTTGTAAAATAATAACAATGGCATTCATGACAAGCCTATATGATGCGATCTCATATTCAGTATGTACTTCAGTATGTGGTAACCGACTCTTCTTGTTGTGTATTGCTTGATAACTCTTCATTTGATTCATATATGCATATCATCTCCAGCATGGGGTGCAAAGGGAACGCATTGATCTCGCGGACCCAGGGTTAGCAGATAACCAAAATCCCAAATGTACCTCCTCGCGGTGCACCCTGTTAACAGAAATACAGCAGCTGGTGCTGATTTTGGCCAATTCATTTGGGAATCATGTCCGAGAATGTGGATGGAGCAGATAGAAATAGATTTGACTGCAAAAGAGACAGACAATATCTCCGACACCATTTGCATCACCACATACAGCGACACTGTCGACATACAGTGACGCCTGTTAGTCCAGTCAGAACATTGGAGGGGCGGTCAATGTAAAAGGCACGTAAAGGTGGTTGCATGAAGAGAAACAAATATATGTCATAATGAGTACAATGACACAATGAAAGGGCAGAACAGCGCTAGAGGGCAGCGCGAACTGCAAATGAAAAGTTCCTAGGGAAGGGGAACTATAAGCTCTGTTAGCTTGAGACGAGCTTCTAGTTTCCTGTGATCCTTATAAGCAGAGACCCAGACCCAATCGTAGGCGCTCGGAAAAGCAAGAACACCTAAACCAACTCTACTGTCGAGCCTTCCTATACCGGAAATATGCTCGCGAAGAGAAAGAGTTCCGTACCCGATGGGCTAGGACAAAAAGGGGACAACGTTTTAGCCCTGGCCCAACTCTATTGTCAAGCTTTCCTATACCAGAAATACACTTGCAGAGAGAAAGGGTTCAGTACCTGATGGGCTCAATCGCTATTCGGACAAGGTCGCTCAGCTCGAGAACGCCTTGCTCTCAAACGCGTGGTGTGAGACTCAAACTTGTGCGAGGGGTTCACGATGTCTGTGAACGACACCTCGAGTAGGAGGGCGAACGAGCCAGGGTCCAACTCTTCTGGTGAGTTCTTCCTCATACGGAACCAGGCTCGCGGATGAGAAAAGGTTCAGTACCCGATGGACACAGGCAGAGTCACTGACCCTATATGGGATGGGACAAAGTATATAGAAAGCGACAAATGATCTTTCGTAGCAGCCAAGATAAGTGTCAGTGTGTGAGATCAACACACATGACTACAACACGGGACTTCCTGAGATCGACTTAGTAAATAGTGTACGCTTCTTTCTTCTTTTCGCTGTATACCCCTTTATTCCTCGCAGTGTCAGGAGTAGGACAGTTCTCTGGAGATGGCTATTTTGTGTGTGCTTCAAACATGTTTGTTTTCGTTGACTCTTTTATTTCTGTAATCAGTCGTTTGCAAGGTCTGCCCCTAGTTTTGTATCCATCGTATCTGTATAGTAGTGCTTTTTTAGGGGCACTGTTTGATGCTAGTCTGGATAACCACTTAATCTGTTTTATTCTGATATTATTTAGGATTGACATTGTGTTTGTTAGTCTTTTTATGTTTTCGTTCCTGATTCCGTCTCTTATTGTGTCTCCGAGGATTCTACGTAGACAAGTCATTTCTGTTGTAACCAGTTTTCTTTTGAATTCTGTTGTTAGTGTCCACGTTTGACATTGGTAGCATGGTGATGGTGTGATGATCGTTTTATATATCTGAGAACTTCCCATGATTCCAGTGTTTTAGTTCTACACTGTCGGTTCGCTATACCTGTCACAATGTTGTTTCAGCGTTCCTAAATGGTTAAACAGTGTTATAATCTATCACATTCGGAAAGGAAATCACACATTCAATTTAGAAAGCAATGAAACACCAAACGAAATCACGATTTTTTTCCATTACAATTTTGTGTAAATCTAGATAGTTATCGTTCTTTAATTCTGATACCACAGTGGAGATTAAAGAAAGTCTGTAGATTAACATAAAATACATTCAATATTTATAACCGAATTAATATCAATCTTCAAAACATTAGAAACAATAACTGAACACTCTTATAAAACAATTCTAATTGACTCAGTATCATCGTTACAAGCTCTCCAAAACAAACATGATGATGAGAGGCCAGACACAATAGAAGAAATGTTAGATATAAATAAAAACGTACATTACATTGGCGCTCAAGATAAAGTAATGTGAATTTTAACCCACGTCAGAATCCAAGAACATGTTTCAGCGTTCAAGCAAGCATATTAAAAAACGTCTATATATGAGTATGGATCAATCATTTTCAGAGCCTCTGCTCGTTTTTAGACAAGTCAACACAACAGATAATTGAGACACTCATAAAAGACGCCTGACACAATGCATCTCCTTTCGTAATAATGGACTGTCTAACTGTGTCTGTGTTTCAATACGACATATCGTGACTGTCTAATTGTGTCTGTTTCAATACGGTAAAACGTGAATGTATGTGTTTCAATACGATAAAACGTGACTGTCTGAGTTTCAATGCGATAAAACCTGACTGCCTAACAGACGATTCTTCTTCTTCTTTCGTTCACTTGAAACATGTCTATATCTGTAATTCTGTCTCCTTAATAAAACTCACTGTCTTTTGTAGTTCATACAGTGTCCCATAGAGTTTTGATTCCAGTGTTGTTTCCTCTGGCCAATATGTCTGCCTCAGCGTTTCATGCTCAGAACACTCTTGAAGTATATGTTTGGCACTCTGTACTGCCTGTCCACATGTACACATGGCCGTGATGCCAATCTTGAACTTTGTATACATGTGACTGCGGAGTCGGTTGT
Source organism: Meghimatium bilineatum (assembly GCA_034231615.1). Classification (NCBI taxonomy): domain Eukaryota; kingdom Metazoa; phylum Mollusca; class Gastropoda; order Stylommatophora; family Philomycidae; genus Meghimatium; species Meghimatium bilineatum. The sequence continues at coordinate 63,558,067 of CM067321.1, read as the reverse complement.
GTCCTGTTCTGAGACGTAGAATTATAACTTGTTCTGGTCTGTTCATAATATGATAGTCATCTTGTGTTGGTGTTTGTGGCTTTCTTATTGACGTGATCATCTGTTTTTCTGATTGTAGGTGATTGGTATATCTGGTTGGTCTTCGGCAGCACCTTCCTTAGCAAGTTGGTCTGCTTTTTCCTTTCCTGGTATTCCACAGTGAGAGGGTATTCACTGCATGGTTACCCTATACTGGTAAGACAATTCGCTAAGTAGTTTTTTCGTCTGTTAGTTTTCCAGACTGGAGAGCTTGAAGCACTGACCTTGCATCTGTCAGGAATACCACAGGCTTTAGGTCAGAGTTGGAGTTCAGCAGTTTTTTTAGCTGCCACACTAATTTCCTGGATTTCAGCATCATAATTATTGCAGAATTTTCCTGTTGGTGTTCTGATTGTATCTCTAGGCTTGTGTGGATATTCTATATATACACCTGCACCTCCATTCCTCACGGCATTCTGTGCTGAGCCATCTGTGTATACTCTGACCTATATATCTTGTGGATATTCCTCATCCAGGAAACTGAGGGTGACTGTCCTTCGCTGCACACTGTTCTGTTCGTCATCGTTTAGTATTCCTTTCACATGGGTCTGAATGTATATTGGCATTCCATGGGGTTTCACTCCACGGGGTTTGTTCTGGTACAGGCCTTAAGGGGCTGTCAACTTCAGGTAGGTCTGTAAGTTGTCTGCGGAGTCGTTTAGCTTGATGGATAAAGCTGCTCCTTTTCAGTCGCCCCATTGCTAGATTTTGGAATCTTTCTTTCATTGGATGACTTGGCATACACTGAAACTTTTCTGCCTGAATTAGTACTTTTGTGTTTCTGCGTTCGCCAAGTGTTTGCATTCTTCCCATTTTCTGCATCTCTGCTATGGGTGTTGATTTCATTGCTCCCAACATTATTCTAAGTGCCTGGTTTTGCACTTTATCTAGATCTTGTAATGTGGTGTTTGATGGAGAACACCATGCAGCTGAACCATATTCCAGGTGTTGTCTTATGCCTTGCTGGTAAACTTTACTGAGTATATTCCCACTGGCTCCCATGTGGTTCCACTTAGTTTTCTCAGGATAGCTAACTTCCTCCTGGTTTTTGTTGTTGCTTTGTTTATGTGCTGCTTCCACATCAGTTTATCATCAAAAGTAACTCCGAGGTATGTGGGTTGTTTGTCTTCTTTCAAGAGTTCTCCGTCTATTTTGATATGACCGGCTTTTTGTTTTGGTGAGAGGGTAAAGAGTGTAGTGCTGCACTTATCTGTGTTAATGCTGACGCACCATCTATTAGCCCATAGGGTTAGAGCATCGATAGCTCTTTGTATTTGTTTAGTAAAAAAAAGTAAAGTAACCCATAGCATTTATTAATGCCGTAGGGGTGTGAGATGTTAGCGATCTCACATTTCACAGGCTCTGCAAATGAGGGCGGTAGCCATCTCCTCTCCCTCGCAGTCTTTACTTCCCGGATATTAAACTCCGGTACCCATTTAAGGCTGGGTCGACCTGGGAGCCGTTGCGATCTGAAAACTTTCCCGCCTCAACTGGGGAATGAACCCAGGACCACTCATATGCGAAGCCAGTGCGCTAACCACTGCGCTAACGCGGCTCCCTTATTTGTTTAGTGGCCACTGTCGAATGTTTTTCCGTGCACCAGATCACCAGGTCGTCTGCATACATTGCCACTTTGATCCCATGTGGTAGTTCAGCAACTAGGTCATTGATGTAAACCAAGAAAAGTGTTGGTGACAGGACTCCTCCCTGTGGGACTACATGACGCAGTAGAACTTTCTTGCTCTTGCGACCATCTAATTGTACCCTGGCTCTTCTATTATGCAGGTATGCTTTTACCCATTTGTACATTCTTGAGCTAACCCTGCAATTTCGCAATTTCTTTAGGAGCCCTTCTTTCCAGACCTTATCAAATGCTTTTCTGAGGTCTATCCATGCTGCTAGTACCTGTTTCTTTTCTTGGAAGGCATCCTCAATCTCTTGGGAGAGGTAGGTTGCCTGATCTTTAGTAGAGTAGCACTGTCTGAAACCTGCTTGCTGTGATACCAGAAGGTTTTCACTTTAAAGGTACCACTGCATCCTAAGATTGATAATGCGTTCCATTGTTTTGCATAGACAGCTTGTGAGGCTGATGGGCCTGTAGTTGGAGACTGTGTTGCTTTCTTTTCCTGATTTGAATAGTGGTATCATTATTGCTTCTCTCCACGCCTGTGGTACATTACCTGTGGACCAGCTTGTGTTAAAGATCTGCAGTAGCTTTGCTCTTGCTGCAATTCCCAGGTTTCTAATCATTTCATTGGACACTCCATCAGCTCCATGGGACTTTTTCATTTTCAATTTGGATATTGCATGCTCCGGTTCTCTCATTGTGATTGGTGCCTCCATGACTTCAGGTATAGTTTCGCCTTGTCCAATGTTTTGCTGGTTCTCTCGAACCTCCTGTTGTTTGTCTGGGCTGACTTTGATGTTATTGTCTTCTGCAAAGTTATCTGCAAATAATCAGCTGCATGTTTACCTGTTAAAATGTTTCTATCTTTATAAAGTGTGATACGCATGTGGTTGCGTCTGTGGGTCTCACCAATGGCCCACTAGACATACCATCCATGCAACAGAAAACCCTAGTGGATGACATGCCGTTATATTGAGGTTATCTTCTTATAGAAGCTTCATGGCACGTCATCTATACAATTATGATTTTGATTTTGATTTTGTTTTTTTATTTTTATTTTGTTTTTTTGTTGAAATGTTTTACATGTTTGCCTGAATATATATGTATGCACCCTCTGTGGTTGGGAGGGAGCCAGAGATGTACTGTGCAGCACTGAGGAGGAGGAAACTGACATCACTGTTTTTCCTATGGCTGAGGCCCATCATAGAGGCACAGTGACTCAGGACGTGACAATCCTTTTGACTTGAACATTTGGTTGCATGCCTGGAGAAATAGAGAAGTTCGGCATAACCAGTAGTCAACTGGTGGCGGGGAATGAGCACAGTGAACCCTATCTTGGCTACAGTGGCTAGGAGCAGTGCATAGGTTGAAACCTACCTTCCTGGAGGTGTGATAGTTATTCTCTGGCTCTGTCCCGGGGTGGGCCGAAAATCCACAGACGTCCCAGCAATATAATGCCATCTAATGGCATTAGGTCGAAGGGCATGAGCCCAGGGACCGCTGGATCAGCAACCAACCATAAAGTGTGATCCTGGTATTTCTCCCTGTACCTTCATCATTTAGTTGTTTTACAAGTTTCCATAATTTCCTAGTATCTCTTTCTAGGTTCAGCGACTCTGTTTTTTCTTTCCAGCTGCTCCGTCTGGCTTGTAACTTGGATCTTTGAAATTAAGCCTTTGTTTGCTGATATTTGTTGTGATGTTCTTGGCTAGGTCTGATCTCGGCCTGCTGTCTAGATGTTTCCATCTCATTTTGCAGCTTTTCCAGTTCATTATTTCAGTAGGGTTTGTAGTTCATGCGTGCCCCCCTGGGTATGGTTTTACTAGCAGCATGTAGTATACATCTATTAAATTCACTCAATGCTCTATTGATGTCTTTGTCCAAGTTCATGTCCTTAGCTAGAACACTGGTTAAATTCTGGTACATTTTCCAGTCTGCCCTCTTATAGTTCCACCTAGTGAGCGTGCTGCTGTCCTTGGTAAATTATTTGTGGATTTCCAGAAATACTGGTCTGTGGTCACTACCCCCAAGCTGCTTTCCAACGACATGTGTGATGTTTCATTCCAGGCCTGGTGAGTGGAATGCCAGATCTGGTGTAGAGGTGGTGCGCCATGCTCTCGAGTAGAAGGTTGGTGAGTCTGCTGGCTGGTTAATAAGGATGAGATTATTTTCATCCTGCCAGCTCTCATGTTCCTCACCTCTCTTGTCGATATGATCGTAGCCCCAGCTCTGAGAGTGTCTGTTGAAGTCATCACACACCATACGTCTCTCTTTATCTGGAATTGTGTCTAGTGCCAATAGTTTATCATTTGGGCAGTAGTAGTTCAGGAAATGGAATTCTGCACTGTCTGTTTTTAGGTGGAGCATCTGGTATTCTGCCCCTTCCATATATACTTCCAGCTGACATGCGCTGATATTGTTTTTAACAAGTGTCAGAATTCCACCCTTTCGGTCAGATCGGTACCACTGGTAGCCTCTGATTTTGAAGGCTATGTCGCTGCTGAGGTGTGTTTCTTAGATACAGCATATATTAACTTGTTCTTCACTGAGGACATTTTCAAGTTCCAATTTTTTTCTGTATCCATCTCTTTTACTGTTGACACCCTCAGCATTCCAGTGCATTATTTTTATTGGTTTTTGTTTGTTTGGCCAGTAGCTCTATTCCCTTGCCTCCTGGCTCCTCGAGGCAATTGAGAAGGACTTTCAGTATCTGAGAGTGGGCCCTTTCGAGGTATAGCGCCCGGCACCGTCCCTGCCTGAACGTCCGCCACAGGGCAGGCACCATACCTTTTTATAGATACAGACATGTTTCCATTGCGTTTTGTGCGTGGCATCCTGATTATCTGTGCGCCTTTTGGCTGGATGCCTCCGTCTTCAGCACTCTGCTTACTTGGGCAGGACTATGGTCCTGCTCGACTGCCTAACATACGATAAATATAGAAAACACCTATTCTCTATATTCTGCTTCAAATTAACGTGCCTGTCTAACGTAAAAGATAGTCTGGAAACTCGTGACTGACTAACTGTGTCTGTGTTTGTTTCAAAACGGTAAAACGTGACTTTGTAACTCTGTTTCAATACGGTAAAACGTGACTGACTAACTGTGTCTGTGTTTCAATACGGTAAAACATGACTGACTAACTGTGTCTGTGTTTCAATACGGTAAAACGTGATGATCTAACTGTCTGTGTTTGTTTCAATACGGTAAAACGTGACTGTCTAACTGTGTCTGTGTTTGCTTCAATACGGTAAAACGTGACTGACTAACTGTGTCTGTGTTTGAATACTGTAAAAAGGGACTATTCTTTATATTACGTTCTGCATACATTTTAACGTGACCATCTAACATACGAGACAGTCAGACAAACTCCTGTTCTCTATATTACGTTCTGTATACATTTTAACGTGACCATCTAACATACGAGACTTCTGCATACATCTGGACCATTAGCCTATATATGCTCTGCATAAATTACGTAAGCAATATTTTAGCCAATAAATGGTCCTCTATTCCCTCCCTTACCACCCCCCACCACATTGTCAACAATATTTTAAGAATTCAGAAACAGTCCCTGTCAATCTCCCCTCCCCCCCCCCCCCCGTAAATATTTGGTTACTGTTATAAAAGTATAAGATCACATGTTTCTTTTGATTTTTTTATCGAAATATGTTTTTACATTCAAACAATTTAATAGACATACAGTTTTTACATTCACACAATTTAATAGACATACAGTTTTTACATTCAAACAATTTAATAGACATACAGTTTTTACATTCAAACAATTTAATAGACATACAGTTTTTACATTCAAACAATTTAATAGACATTCAGTTTTTAAACTCTCGCTCCTTCTTTTAAAAAAAAACTGTCACACTTTTCAGACTCCCAATAATTCTTGATATAATGAATTAACTCCACTATATACTAAAACAACACAACAGTATGCCTACATATCTTTATAATTTCTGTAACAAATATCCTGGAAGTGTATTTACAGATGGTCGCACATATTAGAAGTTCACTATTTACAGATGGTCGCACATGTTACAAGTTTGCTATTTATAGATAGTCGCACATGTTACAAGGTTGCTATTTATAGATGGTCGCATATGTTACAAGTTTGCTATTTATAGATGGTCGCACATGTTACAAGTTCACTATTTATAGATGGTCGCACATGTTACAAGTTTGCTATTTATAGATGGTCGCACATGTTACAAGTTTGCTATTTATAGATAGTCGCACATGTTACAAGGTTGCTATTTATAGATGGTCGCATATGTTACAAGTTTGCTATTTATAGATGGTCGCACATGTTACAAGTTCACTATTTATAGATGGTCGCACATGTTACAAGTTTGCTATTTATAGATGGTCGCACATGTTACAAGTTTGCTATTTATAGATGGTCGCACATGTTACAAGTTTGCTATTTATAGATGGTCGCACATGTTACAAGCTTGCTATTTATAGATGGTCGCACATCTTCCAAGTTTGCTATTTATAGATGGTCGCACATGATACAAGTTCAGTATTTATAGATGGTCGCACATGTTACAAGTTCAGTATTTATAGATGGTCGCACATGTTACAAGTTTGCTATTTATAGATGGTCGCATATGTTACAAGTTTGCTATTTATAGATGGTCGCACATGTTACAAGTTCACTATTTATAGATGGTCGCACATGTTACAAGTTTGCTATTTATAGATGGTCGCACATGTTACAAGTTTGCTATTTATAGATGGTCGCACATGTTACAAGTTTGCTATTTATAGATGGTCGCACATGTTACAAGTTTGCTATTTATAGATGGTCGCACATCTTCCAAGTTTGCTATTTATAGATGGTCGCACATGTTACAAGTTCAGTATTTATAGATGGTCGCACATGTTACATGTTCAGTATTTATAGATGGTCGCACATGTTACAAGTTTGCTATTTATAGATGGTCGCACATGTTACAAGTTTGCTATTTATAGATGGTCGCACATGTTACAAGTTTGCTTTTTATAGATGGTCGCACATGTTACAAGTTCACTATTTATAGATTGTCGCACATGTTACAAGTTTGCTATTTATTGTCGATGTCGCATTGATGATTCTGACAAAGGTGGCGGTCAACTCCAGGCTCCGAACAGTACCTTAGAGTTTTCATGAAAGAAGACAGATCATGACCAAAATAACAGACTGGATAGTAACAGATAATAATTTTGACAATGATTCTTCTTCATTTTCCTCGTTCTCTAACGAAGTCAGACGCTGATATTGGTTTTATTAATTAAATATATTGCTATAACCAGCCCCAAGACAGGACAGTAGAGCTTGATCAGCAGAACTGTTTAAGATGACCACATTTTTCTTGTAGAGTCCGCAGTTATTCCAAATATGTTCATTATTTTCTGAAAGATGTTTACAGCGGCATATATTAATGTCACCAATTCCACACATTCTGTACATGTGTTATTTGAATCTTGTGTGGCCTGTTCTCAATGTAAAGATAATTATTTGTTCTGCTCTTCCAAGCCTGTAGATAACAGTGTCTTCTTGACTGCCTGGAGGAGTTGAATTTCATTCCATGTTTCTGGATCTTTGATAACTTAATTTCTGAAAATAATACTGAATCTTCTATCTGTGTTTAAAGTTTTTCCCCAGTTATTTGCTAGCTGATCTCCTATCAAATTTCTCATGCGTAATGAGTGGTCTGGAATTCAATGCAGAATCACTTCTTTTACTCTGTTGTTTAGTTGAGATGGTAGTGATATCAAGTAATTCATGCGGAATGTGTTTGGGTTCTGGAGGGGAAGGAGTTCTGCGAATGAGATTCGGAATTGGTCAAGGTCACTATCCACGTCAATGATTAGATAAAAAGACTGGATAATAATTAAATAAAAAGACTGGATAATAATTCCAAATCGCACAACTTGCAGTTTGCAAAATGAATATTTCAATGTTTTACAACTCCCATAAAAAAACCTAGATTTTTGTGAGTGGAGACAGTGGTGTGCGAGAAGGGAATGGGTTACTTACCGAAATCAGAAGTGGAAATCGCCCGTGTGTTGCGGGGGTCCTAAAGGGGAGCAAAGAATAGCAACACTGTTTACTTTCCACGCATGTCGTAAAAGGCGACTAATGAGGTTATGCGATGGAGTTCGCTCTCCCATCTCATATAGGGTCAGTGACCCAAAGCCATGCTGAAGTCGGATATGTCAGGATGAAAGGCGCAGATGTCGCAACACAGCTGTAAACCATGACACAACGCATTCCGTTCTCTGTACTACATCCTGCTAATCTGCAGGAGTTTGAGAACGAACGCAGAAGAAGAAGAAGAAGAAGAAGAGGAAATATGCATTATCATATTATGAGACAAGGGAGTGTTGGAAGAATACACTAACAGGGAGTAGTATTCCAGGAATGAGAACAGGGAAAAAGAGAGACTAATAGAGACAACAATTAGAAGAGGCATAGAGAGAGAGACATAGAGAGAGAGGCATAGAGAGAGAGGCATAGAGAGAGAGGCATAGAGAGAGAGGTATATAGAGAGAGGCATAGAGAGAGAGGCATATAGAGGCATAGAGAGGCATAGAGAGTCATAGAGAGGCATATAGAGGCATAGAGAGGCATAGAGAGGCATAGAGAGACATAGAGAGAGAGGCATAGAGAGGCATAGAGAGGCATAGAGAGAGAGGCATATAGAGGCATAGAGAGAGGCATAGAGAGGCATAGAGAGGCATAGAGAGATATAGAGCATAGAGTGGCATAGAGAGAGAAGCATAGAGAGGCATAGAGAGGCATAGAGAGGCATAGAGAGAGAGGCATAGAGAGAGGCATATAGAGGCATAGAGAAGCATAGAGAGGCATAGAGAGATATAGAGGCATAGAGAGAGGCATAGAGAGAGGCATAGAGGCATAGAGGCATAGAGAGAGAGGCATAGAGAGAGTCATATAGAGGCATATAGAGAGGCATAGAGAGAGGCATAGAGAGAGGCATAGAGAGAGGCATAGAGAGGCATAGAGATAGACATAGAGAGAGAGGCATAGATAAAGGCAAAGAGAGAGCGAGCAACGGTCTGAAAAAATATCATGTTTTTATCTCATGATATAACAGAAAGACAACAATGATTATGATTAAAGATATTGGAGATATGTGTTGTGGTGATCCTATTCGCCTTACGACAGTCGGAGATGTTTGTTGTGGTGATCATATTCGCCTTACGACAGTCGGAGATGTTTGTTGTGGTGATCCTATTCGCCTTACGACAGTCGGAGATGTTTGTTGTGGTGATCCTATTCGCCTTACGACAGTCGGAGATGTTTGTTGTGGTGATCCTATTCGCCTTACGACAGTCGGAGATGTTTGTTGTGGTGATCCTATTCGCCTTACGACAGTCGGAGATGTGTGTTGTGGTGATCCTATTCGCCTTACGACAGTCGGAGATATTTGTTGTGGTGATCCTATTCGCCTTACGACAATCGGAGATATGTATTGTGGTGATATATTCGCCTTACGACAGTCGGATATATTTGTTGTGGTGATCCTATTCGCCTTACGACAATCGGAGATATGTATTGTGGTGATATATTCGCCTTACGACAGTCAGAGATATGTGTTGTGGTGATCCTATTCGCCTTACGACAGTGGGATATATGTGTTGTGGTCATCCTAGTCGCCTTACGACAGTCGGATATATGTGTTGTGGTCCTCCTATTCGCCTGTGTTTTTCGGAGATACTAGAGGTGGTCATCCTATTCGCCTACAAATTCCGAGATATGAGTTGAAGTGGGGTAATCACAGGATATATTCGTTGTGGTTACATGATAGCGAACGCAGAAGAAGAAGATGAGTTGAAGTCATCCAATTTGCCTACAAATTCAGAGATATGATTTGAAGTCATCCAATGTGCCTACAAATTCCGAGATATGATTTGAAGTCATCCTATTTGCCTACAAATTCAGAGATATGATTTGAAGTCATCCTATTTGCCTACAAATTCAGAGATATTAGTTGAACTCATCTATTTGCCTACAAATTCAGAGGTATGATTTGAAGTCATCCTATTCGCCTACAAATTCAGAGATATGAGTTGAAGTCATCCAATGTGCCTACAAATTCCGAGATATGATTTGAAGTCATCCTATTCACCTACAAATTCAGAGATATGAGTTGAAGTCATTCAATTTGCCTACGAGATTCGGCATATTTTTTGATGATCATATTTCCACAAATCTTTGTCTTATTGAAATTTTATTAGTTTTATTTGTTCAGTATTCAACATTTTAACGTTAAATTAGTATAACGATAATATATTTATTTTTAAATCAGCTTTATTTTTTTTTCGTGACAGATATTTGTCATGTCTATGTTCTTATACAGAAATTATTTGATATTTGCTTCTCTAAGATTTTGATTTATGTTATTTGCCCGTGATAGTTATTAAATTTCGATGTCGAAACGACATGTGATTTATTAGCCGTGATTTATTTGTCTGTTTCGCTTTTCATAATACATCGGCTTCACTTGACATTAATTACATCCTTGTCCAGATACACGTCATGCGGAATGGTGGCATACAACATTCACAATTCTTTGCCAATCCGTCTTTCTATAGGTCTGTGTGCGTATAGTCTGTAAAGGTAGGTACCATAACAGCAACCTGCCGTCGGGGATGAAGATAATTCTTCATGTACTAAGCCGTAGCAACTATTAGGTGGGGTGACCAGTTCCCGTCTTTGCTGGCTTTACCTTCCCTAACTTATGCGGCAGGTACTCATTTACAGCTGAGTCGACTGGAGGAGTGGTGGTCTCAATATCAACTAGACTACCGCGTGCACAGATAAACTAAGGTTAGATGTGCCAGCCACATATATGAGGAGCTAGGCTGCAATCTTTGACAGAACACAGTTCTATCTTCGGGATACAACATGGTACAAAGAGCGTAGAAGAATTATCTCATTGTTCTTGTGTTTCCCCATATATACTCTCCAATATCGACAAAGTGGCGTGTTGCCTTCTAAGAGTACCACTCATAGCACGTAACTCCTAGCGATTATCCAAAAGATCTTCTAAATAGCCAGCAAATATACAAAGTATTGTATTCCGGACTCGAATGCGATACTTCTTGTTCACGGGGCAAACAGCTCAACTAGCACACCAGTGAGATTCTCATATCTTCCAATTACATTCTACTAAGGAGAAGGGGGTTGAGAACGATCGCAGAGGATGATGATGATGGGGTGAAGTAATCCCTTTAGCTGTATCTCAGCAAGTAGCTCGTGACAGCCTATAGCCTTTCTGCCAAAAGCACATGTTTTTCTTAGATGTGTAACTGAGGCGACACCCGGACTGATAAGATTGTCTCAAAGGTATGGATGCATAAGAAAGGTTTATGGATGCATGCTTAGTCCACGAAGGGAGACGTTCCATTGTGATAGTGTCTCAGGGTTACCACACTCTGCCAGAGCACAACATACTTCTGGCCAACTGTCTCATCATTCTACTGTCAGATTTGTTTTAACACATCCACAGGAATGACTCATCTATCATTCCCAGTCACCCATGTATCTGCCACTTCCCAGTCACCCAGGTATCTGCCACTTCCCAGTCACCCAGGTATCTGCCACAAAAGGAGAAAGGTACAATGTCCCCTGGTCTATATCTCCTCATTCGTGAGGATTATTTGATAGAAGATAAAAGTAAAAAATTGTGACAACATGTGACCATGACGATATTCTCACAGGTGACATGTCAACATATCACTCAACTTTCCTTAGCTTACTCCTACGACATGTCTGAAAAGAGAACAATGATTCTGTTCTTTACGCCATGAAATAAAAGTCCAGACCATGGTTGTCACACGGGCAGCAGACAAAGAAAGGTTGTAAAAAAAGTTAATATTTTTCTTCATATTTGTGCTTTCATATTGTCAAGTGTTTAAATAGTTCTGTTATTGTTCGTTCTCAAACTTCTACTGGATCTATCTTATCTTCACTGGGACTAGACAAAGGTCCTACTAAATTTCCACCAGATTGTATATAGTCCAGAGAACGGAAATGCGCTGTGTAGCACTTCTGTTTGTCTCAAAGAATCGATACATACAACATCAGCGTTTATTTTCTCAAGAATATGAGTTGTATCCTTCAGAACCCTGTCTAACAAACGCTTTGAACCATGCACATCTAGTCATTTACGTTGTGAACCCTTGTCACTTAGAGTGTAGTTGTTTGAACCCTGCCTAACTAAACCCTTTGAACACTGCTCACCTAGCTTTTAATTCTTCGAAAATTGTCCACCCAGTCCTTAACTCTGAACCAAGCCCACCTAAATTGTAACTATGTGAACCCTGTAAACATAGAACTGAACTTTGTGAATCATGCCCATCTTGCTCTTACATTCATTTCCCGTGTCTTTTCGGACCAAAAAAAAAACACACACACAAACACATACAAAAAACCCACACACAAGAAGATTAATAAACTATTGTACAAGAACTAATACATACAATTAGGTAAATTGACTCATCTATTTATCTTTAGCTCTCCTAATTATTGTGCTTGCATGTAGACTCTACATTTGTTACAGGAAAGTGGTGCAGCATTTGCAAAACAATTTCCTATTATTTATTGGAAAGTTTAATTCGTGTATACCATGGTTGAAAAGTCACAGACATGTTTTGTAAAACTTAATGGCACACAGAGCACAGACGTTTTGGCCTGAAGAGTGTGGAGAAACATGTGGATGGTGCAAAAGTTTTTTATGTTTTTTGCTGCTTCAGTTACCATGATTATCATGGTTATGCAGTTCCTTTGCCGCTGTTCTGTAATCACGGATGATTGACAAACAGACTCTTGAACACATCGAAATATTATTCTCTGACAATTTGGTTATTTATAACAAAAGTTTAGACGCGTTACAGTTTTCATATTTCCGAATTTTTCAATAAATCCTCGATCCTTCTAGATTATATTACGGATGCGGTTGCGTTTGTGGGTCTCACCAATGCCACACTAGATAAACAACCCATGCAAGGAAAACCTTAGTAGATGACATGCCGTTATATTGAGGTTATCTTCTTATAGATGCTTCATGGTACGTCATCTATACAATTATGCTTCTCATGCTTTTATTTTATTGTTGCAATGTGTTTCAAGTTTTGTTATTTGTATATATGTATGCACCCTCTCTGGTTGGGAAGGAGCCAGAGATGTACTGTGCAGCAATTTGGAGGAGGAAAATGACAGCACTGTTTTTTCTATGGTTGAGGCCCATCATAGAAACACAGTGACTCAGGACGAGACAATCCTTTTGACTTGAACATTTGGTTGCATGTCTGGAGCAATAGAGAAGTTCGGCATAACCAGTAGTCACTTGGTAGCGGGCAATGAGCACAGTAGATCTTATCTTGGCTGCAGTTGCTCGGAGCAGTGCATATTTTGACACCTACCTTCCTGAAGATGTGATAGTTATTTTCTGGCTCTGGCCCGTGGTGGGCCGAAAATCCACAGACTTTCCAGTGCACGGGAGAGGTGATGGCTACCACCCTCATATAGCAGCGCAGCTAAAATGTGAGAACTATAACATCTCATACCAATAAGATATTAATCCATATGCTATGGGGTAAGTTTACTTTTTTTGTGTGGTAACTATCTACGTTAGAACAGTTTCCAACAACCTGGAGTTGATATTTCAGCTACTAAGAAAAACTGACCAAAAATAGATGAGACGTTCTTATATTATGTGATTTTCAATTAGACAAGAAATGGACAAGACAACTGAGAGAGCCTGGACTTTTTTTCAATACACAAAGGGAAAAGTATAGTTAGCCTTGCCGTGAAGATTGGGGGTTGGCGCACCAAAATATAGAATAACATGTTTTTCTACATTCCGTACCGCAAACTTTTTTTCTCGAAAAAGAAACAGTAAATTTACGTACAAACACACACACACACACTCACACACACACACACACGCACACACACACACATACACACACACACACGCCCGCAAGAACACACGCACAAACGCACATACCCACGTACATACACACACACGCGCACACACACACGCACGCACGCACACACGCACGCGTCGCACACACACACACACTTATATATATACCGTCATCATCAGGTGCCATGCCGGCTGGCGAAGGCGATCATGTTATTTATACATTACAATTATTTTTCTGTGTAAATGAAGATTGAAATGAGAATAAAGCCTGGAGCAGAATTTAAAAAAAAATACAGTTCACAGAATATTAAAATACAGCAGCAAAAATTGGGAGTACGGAGTTTGTATATATATATATATATATATATATATATATATATATATATATATATATTACATATACAATATATACCTATATATATATATATGTATGTATGTATGCGAGTCTTGGACAATAACTAAACTGGAAAGTGGGAAAATAGAGGCAATAGAGATGTTGTTCTATAGAAGAATGATGAGAATACCATGGACTGCCAGAAAATATAATGTGGAGGTGTTGAAAGAGTCAAATGCGAAACAGAGCTTAATCAATAATATACGAAAAAGACATCCTTCATTTCTGGTCACTTCATGAGACAAGGAGGTTTGAAAAACAGTCACAACAGGCGAGGTTGAAGGCAACAGAGAAAGAGGGCGACAACGTGAGAAAATATTATACAGGTTGAGAACCTGTCACGGCATGGAAACAACAACGATCTTGATACATACTACTGGAGTCAGAGAGTTCTGGATAGCCATGATCACCTACACCTGCCGGCATGGCACCAGATGACGATATATAAATATACATAGCGCAAAATAGCTTCTGGACATTGGGCTAGACTAGTTCTCCGTCATCTTTGTAAGGCTATTGTAAAACCCACGTGATAGTTTGTTTGTTTGTTTGAGAACCCCAGGAATTGCGAGATATTAACTCCCACTTTTTATGTGCAGTGGGGTGGGTTTTCGGAGATATCTTTAATACCCAGTAGACGTCAGCTTTCGGCTTAGTGCAATACCTGTCTTGATGATCCTTGTCTATGTTAGAGTTAATGTGTTCTGAGGAGATTTTTGTTAATTTTAACATAATAATGCTTTATATAATCACGCCAAAAACTTCGAAAATATGTTTTTGATAAACGTAATTATTCTTACAGAGATACCCCCCCCCCCGTTGCTATTCCGCAATTCCGTATTTAAATTTGAGAAGACATATATCAGTTCTCAAGAACTGACGTATATTTAAAAATAAATCAAGTTCTGGAAACCGGGGCCTGAAATTCTAGTAACAGAGTAGGTCTATTGTCTTCTTTTCAGGTATATCGTCGGAGACAACTAAGTAAATTTAGGGGGTAGACTGACAGCATGTCACCTATGAAGAAAATATATTGTCATATTTTGTCTGAATTTCATCTCCAGGGATGATAAAGAGATGCGAGACAGCAGTCATTACACCTTTGTCCTGTTATAGCAGACTCATAGATGGCGGGGAATACTAGGTGTGACAGCAACGTGGTTGGGTCAAGAAACTGACAGAAAAATGATGAGGTATTTAGCCCAGAAGTGTGTGCTGCTTTCCTGGCATGACGTGAGAATTTTGGGATACTGACGCGCTGGATTGCGTCGCTTCGGGAACTAAATACGTATCCATAAACATCCCTTACACAAACATGCATCTGAAACTTTATATGAATTATTGTCGCCTCAGGTACACAACTGAGAAGAACTGCACTTTTGCCAGAATTTCTACAAGAGATCAAGATTTATCTGTTTAATACTGAAGGGATTATTTCATCATCAATTAAAACGAAATCTTAAAGAAATAGGGAACACAGAAACAAAACAAGCTAAAATCAAAAGCCACAACCCACAACAATATACATCTCATCTGGATATACAATACACTTACAATTTAGAGAAATGTAGTGAACGTGTTCCACACCTGTAAGTCAAGATTGTATTTATATATTAACAGAAGCTGAATATTCTTTTTCGGAAAGTCGTAATCAGCCACAATATTGCGTTTGGCTGCTGTTATTGTTAGAAGATAAAAGATGAATAGGAATGGCTAAAGTGCTTTTCAATTTTTCATGAGAAAAAAAAGCATCTAAACAAATAAACAAATAATACAAATGAGAATTATAAAATGATACGTCTATTCAACATTAAATTCTGGTTCAGAAACATGGATAATGAACAAACAACTAGAAATCAGAATTTAAGCCTCTAAAAATCTAAAAAGTGGTGCATAGAGGAATATGGAGAAATTCACGGAAAGTGAATAAAACGAATAAACAGGTTGTGGCAATCACTGAATATTGTAAATGAACTATTTAATGACATAAAAAAATCATACAAATAAAATATTGTCGACATATTAAAAAATAAAAATCACACAAATAATATATTATTGACATATTAAAACATAAAAATCACACAAACCAAGTATTGTGGACATATTTACACACATGACGCCTTTTTTGAAGACCTTACTTGCGAGTAAAGTTGAGGGGAGGCGAACAAGTGGTAAGCAGATATACAAGGGGGGGGGGATATCACAAGATGAACATGTTAGTTGAGAAGAATGCACCACCAAAACAAAAGACAGAAGATGACCGTTGCATCCAACATTTTCTTGCAGAGACGACACTTGATGATTTTATAGATAATCGTATCTTGTTTCATTTCAAAAACTGAAATACATTAGATGATAATCAAAGCACGTAAATTTGCAGCTCAAACGATAATCCTCATGGGCATTCGAAAACAAAAAACACTTTGTGGACAAGACATCAACAGTGGAATTCGTAAGAGACCTCTTTAGCGCAAGGCAAACATCTTAACCATGTGTTATTTCGGTTTTAACATACGGGTATGAAAGCTGGAAATCAACTACATCTTTAGAAAACAAACTAAATGCCTTCAAAAACTAATGTCTAAGGAAAATTACAAACAGAATCTGGAAAGACTTTAAGTCAAACCAGACACTAAGAGAAGAGAGAAAACAAAAATACATCACAGACGTTATTAGAAAAAAGGCGTTGGGCATACATCGGTCACGCACTCAGAATGAATGAAGACAGAATTCCACGTCAAGTCTTTACATGGTCAAAAGCACTACTGAAAAGAACTATCTAAAATTAAATCACAACAGCTGGTATGAAAATGAACGATCTGGAACAACTGGCTATTGATCGACAAGCATAGAGAGCTATGACATCTGCCCTATGTGCCAAGCTTGGCACAAGAGAAAATGATGAATGATAATGAGACATCTTAACAACTACGCTAGTAAGTTTACTTTGTTTTATTCGCCGCACGTTATCAATAATAGAATTATTGTATTCTCTTGTGCAATGTAGATGTTTCTCATGTGCTTTGTTCTATAACCAGATTATTCCATTTCAAGTCTCATTTCTATAACAAGATTACTCAAGCTCTCATTAAATAGTCAGCATTCTCCAACTCTCATTTATATAGCCAGCTTATTCCTACTCTCATTTATATAGCCAGCTTATACCAACTCTCGTATATATAGGTAACTTATCCCAAATCTCATTTATATAGCCAGCTTACACCAACTCTCGTATATATAGGTAGCTTATCCCAAATCTACTTTATATAGCCAGCTTACACCAACTCTCGTTTATACAGCCAGCTTATTCCAACTCTCATTTATATAGCCAGCTTACGCCAACTATCATTTATATAGAAAGCTTACACAAACTCGTTATATAGCCAGCTTATTCCAACTATCCCTTGTATAGACAGTGTACACCAACACTCATTTATGTAACCAGATTACACCAACCCTCGTTTATATAGCCAGCTGACTCCAACTCTCGTTTACATACCCGGTTACTCCAAGTCTCATTTACATACCCGGTTACTCCAAGTCTCATTTACATACCCGGTTACTCCAAGTCTCATTTACATACCCGGTTACTCCAAGTCTCATTTACATACCCGGTTACTCCAAGTCTCATTTACATACCCGGTTACTCCAAGTCTCATTTACATACCCGGTTACTCCAAGTCTCATTTACATACCCGGTTACTCCAAGTCTCATTTACATACCCGGTTACTCCAAGTCTCATTTACATACCCGGTTACTCCAAGTCTCATTTACATACCCGGTTACTCCAAGTCTCATTTACATACCCGGTTACTCCAAGTCTCATTTACATACCCGGTTACTCCAAGTCTCATTTACATACCCGGTTACTCCAAGTCTCATTTACATACCCGGTTACTCCAAGTCTCATTTACATACCCGGTTACTCCAAGTCTCATTTACATACCCGGTTACTCCAAGTCTCATTTACATACCCGGTTACTCCAAGTCTCATTTACATACCCGGTTACTCCAAGTCTCATTTACATACCCGGTTACTCCAAGTCTCATTTACATACCCGGTTACTCCAAGTCTCATTTACATACCCGGTTACTCCAAGTCTCATTTACATACCCGGTTACTCCAAGTCTCATTTACATACCCGGTTACTCCAAGTCTCATTTACATACCCGGTTACTCCAAGTCTCATTTACATACCCGGTTACTCCAAGTCTCATTTACATACCCGGTTACTCCAAGTCTCATTTACATACCCGGTTACTCCAAGTCTCATTTACATACCCGGTTACTCCAAGTCTCATTTACATACCCGGTTACTCCAAGTCTCATTTACATACCCGGTTACTCCAAGTCTCATTTACATACCCGGTTACTCCAAGTCTCATTTACATACCCGGTTACTCCAAGTCTCATTTACATACCCGGTTACTCCAAGTCTCATTTACAACCCGGTTACTCCAAGTCTCATTTACATACCCGGTTACTCCAAGTCTCATTTACATACCCGGTTACTCCAAGTCTCATTTACATACCCGGTTACTCCAAGTCTCATTGTGTTTTGTAACTGGCAACCTGATTAATTGTGCGCCCTTTGATTGGTTGCCTCCGTCTTCAGCACACTGCTTACTTGGGCAGGAATGTAGTTCTGCTCGAGGAATTGTCTGACCAGTCTTAGTTTCCAGCCCATGATGTTTGAACCACGCCCTATCATTACTTCAAGGTGCTGGCTTCAATGGGTATCAATGGAAATCAACACCCATAGTAGAGATGCGGAAAATGGAGAGAACGCAAACACTTGGCGAACGCAGACACAAAGGTACTAATACAAGCATAAAAGTTTCAGTGTATGTCAAGTCATTCAATGAAAATGAAAGATTCAAAAATCTAGCAGTCTAGCAAACGACTGAAAAGACGCAAATTTATCCACCAAGCTAAACGTCTCCGTAGACAACTTACAAACCTACCTGAGGTTGACAGCCGCTTAAAATCTGTACCAGATCAAACCGCTTGGAGTGAAAGGCATGGAATGCCAATATACATTCAGATCCACCTGAAAGGAATACTAAACGAGGAAGAACAGAACAGTGCACAGCGAAGGACAGTTAACCTCAGTTTTATGAATAACTACAAGGCATATGGGTCAGAGTATAAACAGATGGATACACAGAAGAGAATGCAGTGAGAAATAGAGGTGTAGGCGTATGTGTAGAATACTCACACAAGCCTAGAGATACGATCAGAACACCAACAGGAAAATTCTGCAGTAATTATGATGCAGAAATCCAGGCAATTAGGGTGGCAACTGCATAAAACTGCTGACCTCCATCCTTGGTCCCTATCCCGTGGTATTCCTGATAGATGAAAGGTCAGTCCCTCAAGCTCTACAGTCTGGAAAACTAACATAATTAAAAAAAACTACTTAATGAATTGTCTTGCCAGTATAGGATAACCATGCAGTGGATACCCTCTCACTGTGGAATACCAAGAAATGAAAACGCAGATTAACTGGATAAGGAAGGTGCCGTTGAAGATTAATTCCTCAAACAACAGCATTACATTCCTCAAACTGAAGTGTAGGCCTACTAAGTTTTACAATATGTACTGTATTCGGTGCTGAAGGAACATAGAACTATAGATATATTGATAGATAGATTGGAAGATAGGATAGATAGATAGATAGATAGATGGATGGATGGATGGATGGATGGATGGACGGACGGACGGACGGACGGGCGGGCGGGTTTCGGGCGGGCGGACAGACAGACAGACAGCCAGACAGACAGACAGACAGACAGACAGCCAGACAGACAGACAGACAGACAGACAGACAGACAGACAGATAGATAGATAGATAGATGGATAGATAGATAGTAAAGTAAAGTAACCCATAACATTTATTAATGCCGTAGGGGTGTGAGATGTTAGCGATCTCACATTTCAGAGTCTCTGCAAATGAGGGCGGTAGCCATCTACTCTCACTCGCAGTCTTTACTTCGCAGATTAATCCGGTAACCATTTAAAGCTGGGTCGACCTGGGAGCCGTTGCGATCTGAAAAACTTTTCTGCCTCAACTGGGGAATGATCCCAGCACCACACAGAAAGAAGTAGGAATGCAATAGCTCAATACTGGACAGAAAGAAGTAGGAAGGAAATAGCTCAATACTGGATGCTGGAAAGAAATGAGGAATGCAATAGCTCAATACTGGACACTGGGAAGAAAGGAGGAATGCAGTAATTAATATATCGGACACTGTGACGAAAGGAGTGAAATAGCTCAATACCGGACACTGGGAAGAAAGGAGGAGTGAAATATCTCAATACCAGACACTAGGAAGAGAGGAGTAATGCAATAACTCAAAACTGTACACTTGAAAGAACGACAAGGACAGAAAAAACATCATCTAAAGTCAATAGCGCTTGCCCTAACTATTCAAGTTCCCATGAGACCACTATGGATTTTATCAGCTATCTACGCACTTATAGGTAAGAACATACTTTTAATTGACTTTCAGAAAATGGATGTGACGAATGGTCATCAACAAATAACACATATAAACTATGTAACGCAAATATTGATCGATGGTTGGTTGCTGATCCAGCTGTCCATGGGCTCATGCCCTTTGACCCAATGCCATTGTGTGATATATGAGTAAATTTAAGTAGGAAGCCAGAGGACAATTTTTTAAAATTCTTGAGACTAACGGGAAATGAACCAGTCCGTTCAACGGCACCAAATCGCATAGGAACTATTGCACACGCGTTCTTCTGTACATGACTAACCGCATCTCCAAAAAAAAGAAGCGATTTCATCAAGCCATTCAAACCGTACACACAAAGTCATCCCGAACGGACCAATCGAGACAAGGACTATTACAACAACAAACATCCCGTACAGGTATTGAAATGTCCTCAGTAACAACAAACATATAACATAATATCCGTACTAGTTATACAAGGGCCGAAAGGTCTTCTTGTAAATATGGATAACATATATAGACAATACAAATTTGCTTCAAATAATTGCTTATACAAGTAAATTTAAGTAGGAAGCCAGAGGACAATTTTTAAAAATTCTTGAGACTAACGGGATTTGAACCAGTCCGTTCAACGACACCAAATCGCCTAGCTACTATTGCACACGCGTTCTCTCGTACTTGACTAGTACGGATATTATGTTATATGTTTGTTGTTACTGAGGATATTTCAACACCTGTACGGAATGTTTGTTATTGTTGTAGTAGTCCTTGTCTCGATCAGTCCGTTCTGGTGACTTTGTGTGCACGGTTTGAATGGCTTGATGAAATCGCACCTTTTTTTTGGAGATGCGGTTAGTCAAGTACGGAAGAACGCGTGTGCAATAGGTGCTAGGCGATTTGGTGCCGTTGAACGGGCTGGTTCAATTGTGTGATATATGCACTTGTCTGTGAGCTGTTGTTTTGTTCTATATAAAGTGTTCCATTTATTTGTACCTATATATTATATATCGATTGTTTGATATATACTTCATATATGTTATATGTTTATGCCCATTTGTCATACCAAACAACAATTGACAAATGATCATCAACATATATCACGTATAAAGTATATATAATAATAATATACTCGTATATATCGATCGATCAAGAGAATGAGAGAGAGAGAGAGAGAGAGAGAGAGAGAGAGAAACACGATGAAAGAATGCAAGATATAACATTAAAATGTTTTAAATGTCTCACAAAATATCACATATCTGAAGGATCTTCTTTGTCTCAAGAATCTCTTTGCACATGAGTATTTTCCCCTACAGATGTTCTCCCCCAAATTATGTCTTGTCACATTGAATGCGTTTTGACAAGAAGTGTTTCCATACTTAATGTTATTTTTTCCAAGAAAGCGATTTCCACGCAAAGTTATTTCTCCTTTGGAAGTGTTTTTTTCTAGAAAATGTTTCATAATGGAACAATGTAGTAGAGGTAATGAAAGAAGAAAATATGTTATTTACATTTCTCAAACGAAATATATCAGAAAATTTAAATCGAGCGGTATTTATATGTGGAGACAATTGATTAGATGATTTCACAAACAGAAGCGACACCTCGCGCGAAATGCAGACTTGTATAAGTTGTGTACCAATTGATCAGTGTTCGAATAATACGAGTGTGTTGCTACTATGGTACAATTTCTGTGATGTAAGTAAAATTGGGACACAGTGGCGTAGGGGCTAAGACATTAATTTTGTGTTCGCAAAATCTAGAATTCATTTCGTTTTCTTTACGTGTGTAACTTTTTTGGGGGATACAACTGTGGATTATAACTTTAAGTTACGGAGTGACGCGCTCTTAGTGATAATCTATGCAGACGTGTGCTGCTTTGATGAGAGGAGCTGAAAACATATGGAATCAATTATCTATGCCTTTGAAGTAAGTAAGATGTCATACTTGAAAGCAACTATTGTCATTCCATGCGGGGTGCTGTGGGTGGATAATTTCTCTCGTGCGGACCAAGGGTTAGGAGATAACTAAGATCCTAAAAAGACCTCATCGTATTCTCTTTAGATTCACACAAAATGTGATGGATGGTTTCCAAGAAGGAAAAAAAACATTAGCAATTTTCATTGACTTTGATCAAGCCTATGGTAAAGTCTGGAGAAAGGGACTTTTGTTAAAGATGAACAGAATTGGATTGGGCAGGAAGATGTTCAAATAGATATATGTCTTCCTGAAAAAACCATCACAGCCACTAGCTATACCGGTACAATATACAAGAAAAGTACACTGGTGATGGACTATCTCAAGACTACCCTCTAAGTTGTGTACTTTTCGTTATTTTCACTGATAATCTAAGGTCTCAATGTGTCAAAAATATTGGTTTTAATGACCTTGCCATTTATATCACTGATAAATATATCATCCTGGCATAAACAAAGATCAACAGAGCTCTCTTCACAAGCTCAATATATTTTGAATTGTGGAAACTAAAAATCAATACATAGAAGCTGCCTACACTGTTTTCTAACAAAGTGACAAAACAGCATAAAGATATGTCACCATCAAAACAAGAGGTAAAATATTAACAATGGAAGAAACTCCTCTATATCTTAGATTAAAACTTGACAGATAACTAGCACTAAAATACCGCACATATAATATCAGAGGAAAAGCACGTAAACGCCTAAACCTCATTAGGAGACTAGCTAGTATAAACAGACAACCAGACTCTCCATCAACTTTATCTTGGCTGTGTGAGATCAGTAATGGATTGTAGCCTTCATTTTCAGACAATTGTGAGCAATACTACTATCTCATCCCTGAATAGGGAGCAGAACCGAGCTCTGAGAATAATCTGTGGAGGGATGAGATTAACATCTACAGCAGTATGTGAAATAGATGCAAATATAGAGCCGCTGGATATCAGACGGAGAAGAGCACTACGAGAAAGACAAGAGCAAAATGGTAGATCGGTACAAGAGGCAAAAGAATGACTATCGAAATAAAATACTTATTGACACTTGGAAACAAACAAAAAGACTAAAACAACTGTCTCTCCTGGATATATCCTGAGAGGAAGATGATAAACACCATTTACCACAAGGGAGAGAACTAAAAAACAAATACCTCGGACCACCCCCTTGTGAGAACTTGCACCAATCAACTATCCGAACAAAATTACTAAATAAAACAGCTAATAAGGGAACTCTACCAACAATCCTGAGGATATGTGCTCTAGAAAGTGTAAACAGTTACTCATCATCAGGAATCAAGGCCTACACTGATGGATCAGCTTTCAAGGCCAACAGTTTTGCAGGATATGACATCCATAAACGATACCCTGATGGATCTGATGGGGCTTTTCTTTTTTTTTCACAAGATGATGCGCTCTTTTTTATTGTAGAGCGTCATGTAGTTCTATTTTGTGTAAGTTCTTCCCGTGTGTCTTGGTCTATTTCAAACGCTTTCAGTGAGGTCTTTAGCGAGTCCTTGTAGCGCTTAGTTTTGTCACCTTGAGATCGTTACCCTTCTCCAGCTCACCATACAGAAGTATCTTTGGCAGGCGATGGTTTGGCATACGTACCAAATGACCTGCTCAACCAATCTGTGCTTGCATCAGGATAGTGTCAACGCTGGGGATACCAGATCTCTTAAGGACAGTGGTACTTGGAATCTTGTCTTCCCATCTGATGTTCATAACTTATCTGATACAAGTTGTGTAATAACGATTGAGTTTCCTCACATGACGTCTATACATAGTCCATGTTTCGCTAGCGTATAACCGTACTGGAAGTACCACTGCTCTGTAAACTTTCAGCTTAGTCTATAGGTTAATGCAATTTGTACGCCACATATTTGGGTACAATCTATCGAAAGTGTTGCTTGCCTTGACGATCCTTGTATACACTTCATCATTAACGTTGCTATCTTGTGATATTTTACTACCTAGGTATGTATTCATAACTTTCAGTGATACGCCATTTACTTTTATGCAGGGCTCGAGATAACTTTTGCCAGGTGCTGGTTGTAACATGACTTCTGTTTTTTCTGTGTTAATAGTAAGTCCAAAGTTGGTACAAGCTTTGGAGAATATGCCTATAATAATCTGTAGACCAGCTTCAGAGTTGGCATTTAGGGCACAGTCATCAGAAAATAAGAGTTCCTTGATTTTGTGTCATTGGACTTTGGAGTTTGCTCAGAGCAGCCGAAGGTTGAACAATATTCCATCTATGCGATATATGGTGTTTACTTCCAAGTCTAGATCTCTGAACGCATCATTAAACATAGCAGAGATCATGATGCTAAATATGGTAGCAGCTAATACACATCCATGTTTTACTCCATTTGAGATAAGAAACTCTTCAGATAAACGTAATAATAGCTTTTTAAACTATTTTTAACATACTGAGTACAATTATAGGTCAGCACAGCGCTAGAGGGCAGCACCAAGTGTAAACAGGACGGGAAAACGGTATATAGAAATCGGAACTAAATTATTGTTCAGCTCGAGAGCAAGCTTCTAGTACCTGGTGCTCCGAAACGTGTAAGCACTCAGATTCAGACTTGGACGAAGAGTTCAGGATGTCGGTGAATGACACCTGGGCTAAGAGGGCGTACTAACCCAGGCCCAACACTACTGCTGAGTTTTTCTTATGCCGGAATGATACTCACGGAGGTGAATATATTCAGTACCTTATAGTCACAGGGACAATACATCTAATTGCGAGAAATACGCTCACTGACAGTAGAACACTATGTAAGAAGTATTTGACCCTAGCCTAAATCTCTGATAGTCGGAGATTGCCACCCAGAGACAGGCTATTGCCCCGAGAATTCGAAGAGCTAGTGGGTGATCAAACGTCACGCCGTAGAGTCGATAGACATTCGTTGTCTGGCGATAAATATAAAGGCTGTCACAAGATGGGAAAGTCCAACCGAATCAAAGACATGCCGAAAACGGATGTACTGAACCAGAAGGCGCAGGCATAAATAACGCAATTTTGCTGGAAGCGGCAACACGACGTACTTCACACCCCCGGCGAAAATCACAGTTGGTTATCAGATAACGAACGCAGAAGAAGGATAATTCCACGTAACCTGAGCCTCGTCCAGCCATATTAGAGTGAAATCATACGGCAATATAAAACCAATATAGTTAGTGACAACGGTTGAAAGAGACGGGCTTCACCTTAAGGAGGTATTTATCAACTACCAATTAAACAACCAAGGTATCAATAAACTTCCATTTCGTGTCTATTGTCTTGTCCTTGGTGGATGGAGACGCTACTTGCCACACTTGTCATTAAAGATAGAGATGGAAGCTGTAGTTTTTATTTAAAGACAAGAATGTCGCCTGCGTTTTACTATATCGATAACATGCACTCAATGCTCAAAACCGAAATATGATATGGCCAAAACATTGTAGTTTTCTGGAAAGAATCATGCTTTTTAGCCAGTTTTCTTTTACATTAATTTCTCACCGGATTTTGATATTTTTTTGTCAATGGTATTCAGAGGATTTTTATGTAATATTTTGTTTCAAATGCAGCTATTTTATTTATCACTTTGTTGACGATTGTCCAGGAATCACATCCATATATGTCACTGGGAATATGCACACTTTTAGGAATGAAAACGTAATCGAGAATACAAAATATAAAAGAAATATTAAGATTATTTTCGTTTTAGAGACTATATCGTATGGAGTCGGTTGTCATGGTCCTCCAATGCACAATGCCATGTCGTCCAACCTCGTCTTTCTTTATCTTCTTCTTATACTTTTGCCATTCAACTTGTTTGTTGTCTCCATCTTTCCTCTTCTTATGGTGTGTTTAAAAAAAGTGAACTGTTCTCATTTTCTCCAAGCCAACAGCTCTTTTTTTGTATTAACTTTTTTCAATATATTTTCATTACGATGTGTATCTGTCCATGGTGCTCTAAATATTCTTCTATAAAACCACATCTCTGTTGTACTAATGTGTACGTAAGAAATAAAGTAGAGATGTGTGCAGGTGTTCAGGAGCCATTGCTTTCAATAGTGAAACGACGAAAACTAGCATGGTTCGGACATGTATGCAGGCACGATTCCTTGTCAAAAACAATATTGCAGGGAACTGTCGAGGGTGGAAGAAGCAGAGGAGGACAAATAAAGTCATGTACAGACAACATCATGGAATGGACAGGGCAAGATATTTCCACACTCATCCGCATCGCTGAGGATAGAATTCGCTGGAGGACTGTGTGCTGAGGCATCCAATGTGGTACCCCTACGTCCCTGAAGGGTTACGGGTTTATTGATTGATTGATTGATCTCTGTTGTCTCCACTTATGACAATCTTTTCAACTATTTTGCTGATTGTCGATTCACTTCCATATATCAGAAATGTTTCTATATAATTAGCTATATTTCCCTTTCTAATCTCAGTTGAGAATGATATATTACATATTCGTTCTGTATCCTGTGAAATGCTGCCAGGAGTTCTTCTTTACATTTAGTAATACAGTTGTAGCTATATCGTCTTTCTTAAGTAGCCATTCAACTCTATTGTCATCAATTGAACCAAATAGATTACGTTGAAATCAATAGCGGTCTTCCTTACATCCAGTCATAAAGTTGTAGACAGTTCGTAGAGTTCTTTGTGTAATAATTATCCGCTATTATTTCTCAAGTAACAAAAGTGCTTTCGTAAAAGATCTGAGCGGTCTTCCGTACATCTCGTATCAAAGCATTTTTGTGCTCGCATTGAGCTTGTTAGTCATTGAAAAGAGCACTATTAACTTTATTATCTTTTATTACTTATTATTGTGGTTGTGTTTTTGGCCATCGTCGATTACGACGGATGAACATCCTCAAAGCATTGTCTTTTAGATATTATCATCATCATCATCATCATCAGGTGCTGTCTTCGCATCGAATATTGGCAGCAAAGAGCCTCCAATATATTATGTCCCTTTCCTTGGTAGTGCACTCTGATAGACTGTATCGAGTCCATCTCTTGATGTTTTCCTCCCATTTCAATCTTTGCCTACCTCTTGCTCTACGCGCCTCGACTCTACCTTCCCAAGTAATACAAAAGACCAAATCACGGGCGTCACAGAATGAGGCGACTATTCCAAAAAATAGCCAGAATGGATTTCGTGTTCAACATTTATGTAGTCTTTCTCCAGAAGTCCTGTTTGCTAATCTTACACAGCGTCATTTATCTTGGCTGATACAACAGATATTTCGTTGCTTTGCATATACCCTTTATCTCGCCAGACAATGTGAAACATGAAGAAAAGTAAGTGAAGCTGCACGGGATTAGTGCGCAAACTATCCCGAGAAGTACTTGTTCTTTGTGCTAATAGGTTCAAAACCTGTTATCCCTTCTATATTTTTTGTGACATCCACTTTTTTTCTGTGATTTGTCCTACGTCCCGTGTTTGTCTAGAAGTTAATGGATGAAGAATGGCCGTCTACGCTATAAGATTTGTATATGGCTAAAACAAGCATTCGTAGTTACTTATTGAACTACTCGTGTGATTTTAATTAGTCGTTATAATTATACTTTGTGCGACAGCCAATGAAAATCAAGCGAATAGACAAGTGTGTCATTTTAGAAGGCTGCATTTCCCGTTTGCCAATATGTCTTATACTGTCGACGTTCATGGTAAAAGGCTCCAAAATAATATACTAAAGGTTCTAAATATTTGTTACTGAGAGTAGGTCAAGGGTATGCAAATAAGCTAATCAGACATTGATCGCGTGAAACTAATCCTGTTTTTGCGAGCCTGCCATATCGGGGGAATACTTTAGCGGGAATATTCAATTTTGTATTTTGTGTTGCTAATCTGATATTACACCGACATCTAGAGACAAGCAAGGGTTGCAATCAAATTTATCACATCTTAGTAGCAAGCGATTGCAAACGAACGTTACAATAAACACATTTTAAAATAAAGACATCTAGCTATTGTCATATCTCTGCTGTTGCTGTTAGGGTCGAAAGATTGAACAACGATTTGTTTTCCGGCTATGACACGTATGGCCGCTTGATATTGCCTTTTCGTTTCCATCGGGATAGATGTATGTTTCAAAATTGGCGTAAATTCATAATTTCTGTATTTGATTTTTTGAATTACTGATCTCTCTGTCCATTCTTCCGTCGACTGTAAAATTGCTCAAAAGATGTTGATTGACTGTAGACTACCTATAGACATAACGTTTTCTAGACACACTGGTAAAAATTGGCCCAAGGACAGCACATCAAGTTT
The DNA here is from genome assembly GCA_034231615.1 of Meghimatium bilineatum. Classification (NCBI taxonomy): domain Eukaryota; kingdom Metazoa; phylum Mollusca; class Gastropoda; order Stylommatophora; family Philomycidae; genus Meghimatium; species Meghimatium bilineatum. Next base: position 63,529,291 of record CM067321.1, on the reverse strand, counting down.
ACATCAGTAACATTCAAGAACGTGCATAGAAAAGTAATAGCGCTGTAAAAAAGTTCCCAGTAATATATGTTTCAAACCGTCTGCTATTGTGATTTGATAAAGTTACATATTGTTGTTTGTTTGTTTGTTGTTGTTCATTATCAAACTCCCACTGTATCTTTCTTAAAACAGAACCATGGTCCTGCTATATTTTTGAAGGATGTAGTCCAGAGAATGGAAGTGCGTTGTGCAGCCGTTTTAATTTGCGCCAGTGGCTCGGCACATTTGTCCTTGTGAGAATTACATATTGAATGTTGAGATGTATATATAACTAGAAGGTATACCCGGCGTTTTTCAGGGTGAGAATAAGAAAAAAATGGAGTACTGTTTGAATGATGATATCTAAGAATCGATGGAGATTGCTACGAATCGAAGACTTGTTGACTGACTACTGTAAAACTGAAGGTGTAGACATTGTAATATTTTCCAAACATAGCCAAAAACAATTAAAAACATTAACACAAATAATTAAACTGAATATTATTATAGCAATTGTGCTAAAATCTGTCAATATAAATTATTTGTAACAGTTTTGTGGCTAATATGTAGACGTTGTATTTGCAACAATAATGTTATTGTGCTTCAGAACATTTGCTAATAATAAACAGGCGACAAATGTTTTTTCCAGTGGCGCCAGGTGCGTGGAAAAAATAAAATGCCACCCGCCTGATGAGATATGCTATCTATTATTGAAGAATAAACTATTTTATAATCTTGCAGTAATTTTGGTTTATTCTCTAGTAGACATGTTGCAATGATATCTTTTTATATGACGTTTCTCTTAACACTTCAGTTGATAAACTGGCAGTCTTGTGTTCGTATTGATTGTGGGTGACCGCAAGATAACTATCGTGAACCTTTCATCCACATCAGTTTATCTTATGTATGGCAAGTAATAAAGCCCTGTTAAATATTTCATCTTCACATATAACTTCAGAATCTAGATTTGTAAGTTTAGCTTGATGTTTAAAATATTCTGGCAAATCATTAAACTGCTAAGAACTGAATAGAAATTATACTTGATGTGCCAGGTGGCACTGTTGTATGAGTTATGTTAGATATGAATTTACATCTTGCAAAAGACATTTGAACTTGAATGAAAGTAAATAATATTTCTGTACTGCGTGACATTATTCTATAAGTGATGTTTCACCATAATTTCACCTAGCAAAATACATTTGGGTTGGAACAAATATTAATAATAGGCCTACTAGTTTGTTACGTGACATAGAATACAGATTTCTCCTGAATTTCATCTTGCAAAAGGCATCTGAATTTGAGAAAGAATTAATAGTATTTTTTTCCTATGTAATATTATCGTATGAGTGTTGCTTCATCTGAAATTGCTGTTGCAGAAGGCACCAGAATATATAATGAATGAACTATTTAATGCTACACATGGAAATATTGACACGTCCAAGTTAAAAAAATTACAGGCTTAAGAGTGAATTTCCCCAGACAACCTGCTTTAGGAGATTTTCTTCATATTCTTTAAGGGTTCATGCTAAATTTCCTGCAGATAAGCAACATGCAGTATGGAGAAAGGAAAGCGCTGTTTCATGATTTATTACTTTGTTGCTATATCTAGGCTTATTTTGTTGTATGTTGTGCTTTCGTAAGACTTGCTGGGAGAAATGCCTAATTGAATTATTAATAAATTATGTGTGGATTGTTGGAAAATTAAAACATGTTGGACTATGATCAACTCTTTGCTGTTCTTGTAAATGTAATATTCGGATATTGAGATATGAATGTTAAGATATACAATACATTATTCTAGCCCTAGAATAATTGTAACAACCTTCATGACAACTGCTTAATTTATTTTTCTCCAGCTCCAGAATAAGTGTAGCAACCTTCATGACAACTGTTTAATTTTGTTTTCTCCAGCTCCAGAATAAGTGTAGCAACCTTCATGAAAACTGCTTAGTTTTTTGTTCTTCAGCTCCAGAATAAGTGTAGCAACCTTCATGACAACTGCTTATTTGTTTTTCTCCAGCTCCAGAATAAGTGTAGCAACCTTCATGACAACTGCTTAGTTTTTATTTCTCCAGCTCCAGAATTAGTGTAGCAACCTTAATGACAACTGCTTAGTTCTTTTTCTCCAGAATAAGTGTAGCAACCTTCATGACAACTGCTTATTTGTTTTTCTCCAGCTCCAGAATAAGTGTAGCAACCTTCATGACAACTGCTTAGTTTTTTTCTCCAGCTCCAGAATAAGTGTAGCAACATTCATGACAACTGCTTATTTGTTTTTCTCCAGCTCCAGAATAAGTGTAGCAACATTCATGACAACTGCTTAGGTTTTTTTTAAAACACGTTAACCACTACTAGGTTGCATATTGTTAAATGTCAATAGCCATTTGAAACTAAGAAATAATAAACTATCAATCCATCAATCAATCAATCAATCAAGTGTCATGTCGAACATCCTAGGCTTTAATGGTTCTCCTCAACCAACTGTCTAATGTGTTGTTACTAAGTTCAGTTGGTTACCACTATTTTGTAGTAAAGTGGTATTCCATCCAGTAATGTATCACTGTGTCTTCCTATGTCTCTTCCCCCCCCCCCCCAATTTGACCTTTCCGGTGGTCACTAAATGTTCGTTCTTACATTACTTACCCCATGCCCTAAAAATTCTTATTGTCTACATGTAATTTTTGCCGTAATTTGTTGTCTTACTCCATCATCTCTGAGACCATCCACATTATTTCTTCTATGTAAGAGAATATAAATCTAACCATAAATATTCCCACTCATGAGGAAAATGGCACTGCATTGAGCCACGAATCACACTATAATTGCTACATATGGTTAGCGAGAACAATGTACTGCTTATACAAAGGCAAAGAAAATTTAGACACGGAGCACTCGTCCCAACACCTTTTGTTTAGAAGGTCTACATGCTGTTAATAAGTAACAATTTCGTAAGTATTTTCAAGAAATACGACATAAAAATATTTGTGATACACCAATCCATAAAAAAGAAGCTATCTCATAACAACAGTTACAAGTGTAGGCCTAAAATTAGGTAGGCCTATTGCATTGTAATTGTCGTTTTTCCCCCACTATGACAAGCAAACCTGACTGAAACACACCATATTTAGTTATAATGATGATTGGCTACCGTATTTTTTTTTTAAAGCAAACTATTGCTATACATACATACGTTATAACCAGCGCTGGATTTAGACTTGATAAGGTATTTTAGATATGGGGCGCTATATAAGTCCATATATTATATATCAGTGTCAAATATGAGTTTTGGGGGCCCCAAGAAATTGGGGGACCTAAGCTATATCTTGTTTAACTTATAGGTAAGTCCTGCACTAGTTATAGCTACCCATGATCCTTGATATTGAACAGGTAGATCTAGGAAAAAGGTAACTTAGTTTTGCTAATACTAGATAACACACACAATGACACACATAAGTCAACGTTTCGACCAAAAGGCCTTTGTCAAGACAGACAATAAACTTAAAACATATAATAGAAAGCGAACAGTAATAATATCGACGGTCACATAGGTATGGGTAGTCTGGATTGACCGGAAGAGGTGAAATAACACCGGACAAGGAAAATACAAAAATGACAACAAACATGTGACACCAAACAAACAAAAACTATGGATAGACTAAATTTATCAACAAACATGTGGCACGAAACAAACAGAAACTATGGAAAGACTGAATTCATCAACAAACATGAGGCACGAAACAAACAGAAACTATGAAAAGACGAAAGTCATACAAGAGACAGGCGCTCATTAATGCCGTCGGGTTTCAGACTGCCATATTGATATATGTAGCGGTTCTCACGCGCCAGATGAGCCCGGTCATCAGAGAGGCACGACTTAAAGGCAGTAACCTGAATGTCATAGGCGCCCTGATGGCCCGTGCCATTAAAGTGGACGTCAACAGGCAAACCCGAATGGTATTTTATGCTGTAAAGATGTTCGCAGAATCGGTCTGCGAGCCTCCTTCCAGTTTCACCTATATATGTCATGGCGCAACGCTTGCATATTCTGGCGTAGATGACGTTGCGGGACACACATGTGAAGCTCTCCTCAATGGTGAAGGTGGCTTTAGGGAATGTGACAGACCGGATCTGGGTGACATAGGCACAAGTGTAGCATTTGCTGCGTTTGCATCTGATGGTGCCAAAATTATTAGGAACGTCAGGCTGGAGGTGACTCCGGACCAGTAGATCCCTGAGGTTCTTGTCACGTCTGTAAGCAACAAGAGGGTGGTTACAGAACACTTCCCGCGTCTCGGGGTCAGAGTGGAGAAGGGGAAGGTGACGAAGAAGGGCATGGCGAACGGCAGCGCTATGGGGGTGGAAAGTGAGAACAAGCTTAGTCCGGTTAGACGAGGAAAACCTACGATTGGTCGAGATGGTGTTCTGACGGGAGAGACTGCGCACACGAAGAAGGGCAGACCTGAGGACAGCCTCAGGGTACAGGCGACAGCGGAAGAAAGCTATCATCTCGTAGGCCTTCTCGATAAAGTCATCCTCACGACTGAACAGGCTGAGGACGCGGGAAGTGTTCTGTAACCCCCCTCTTGTTGCTTACAGACGTGACAAGAACCTCAGGGATCTACTGGTCCGGAGTCACCTCCAGCCTGCGGTTCCTAATCATTTTGGCACCATCAGATGTAAACGCAGCAAATGCTACACTTGTGCCTATTTCACCCAGATCCTATTTCACACATTCACTAAAGCCACCTTCACCATTGAGAAGAGCTTCACATGTGTGTCCCGCAACGTCATCTACGCCATCATATGCAAGCGTTGCGCCATGACATATATAGGTGAAACTGGAAGGAGGCTCGCAGACCGATTCTGCGAACATCTTTACAGCATAAAATACCATTCGGGTTTGCCTGTTGACGTCCACTTTAATGGCACGGGCCATCGGGGCGCCTAGGACATTCAGGTTACTGCCTTTAAGTCGTGCCTCTCTGATGACCGGGCTCATCTGGCGCGTGAGAACCGCTACATATATCAATATGGCAGTCTGAAACCCGACGGCATTAATGAGCGCCTGTCTCTTGTATGACTTTCGTGTTTTCATAGTTTCTGTTTGTTTCGTGCCACATGTTTGTTGATGAATTTAGTCTTTCCATAGTTTTTGTTTGTTTGGTGTCACATGTTTATTGTCATTTTTGTATTTTCCTTGTCCGGTGTTATTTCACCTCTTCCGGTCAATCCAGACTACCCATACTTATGTGACCGTCGATATTATTACTGTTCCCTTTCTATTATATGTATTAAGTTTATTGTCTGTCTTGACAAAGGCCTTTTGGTCGAAACGTTGACTTATGTGTGTCATTGTGTGTGTTATCTAGTATTAGGAAAACTAAGTTACCTTTTTCCTGGATCTACCTGTTGGATTTTAGTTTTGCGCAGTAAGTACAATTTTTCGATCTTTGATATTGCAGGCCTTAGCATATAAACTATAATCATTTGGGCTTAAACATAAATCAGCTGATTGTTACATTGTATTTATACCTAGATTAAAGTGAATAATATTTGCATTGTTGTTCTACAGAACGAATCAGTACATTTCCCTTACACAAAGGCAATAGCATTCGAGGACAGAGAACTTTAGTCCGAAGACATATATTCTAGATACTTGCGTGATAATATGACATTTTTCTGCAGGATGTTGTCCGCTGCATACAGCCATTCTCCGACGTTTGTCGAAACCTTCAGAAAGGAGAAACCGGAAATTAAATAGAGCCGAATACTTCTTTCTACGAATCAAATCAAACGGGCCAACTAATAAAAACAATTAAATTTCCTATGATTAATTTAGCCAAGACCGCCACAGCATGGAATTTAATTACAATAATAACGAATTATTCTATGTCATTTACATTGTATGGGAAAAAAGTCTTTGTGAAAATATGAACTCGAAACTTTTTTTCGGGAGCCCGACTATCAAAACAAGAGGTCAAAAAGGATATTTAAACACCGTATGTATATAAAACCTTCAATAGAAACACACTAAACGCCAATAAAAACAATAATCCACTCATTAGATGTTACGGTTAGGCCTTTCCGAAATATATTCACAAATATTTGGACTGAGGTCATAGGTCAAAGGTGAACAAATCGTATCGCTGGCCAGCTTTAGTTGGACGATTGAACAGTAATTTGATTGTCTGCGAGCGCCACGGGCTGGCAAATGAGCCAAACTATGAAGGTGCCAAATGTGGTTGGTCTGAGGTTTGATTCTTCATTGGGAGCAAGCGTCACAGCACCTTAGACATTTCCATATATGCTCTGTTTCCTGTTCCGTCTATTATCTATTGTCTATTGTCTATCCCCAGGTGAATGATTGTTGATCGCATTCACACTTGCCGTTAAGGGTAGGGGCGGGAGGTTAAGCAGTCGTTCCAAGGCCAGATGTGTCACCGAGGTTGCATTTAGTCAATGTTTGTTCAAGGCTATCTTGATGCTTTCTATACATCGTTTTCTTGGTCTACCTTTGGCTTTACGCCCGGATATTCTTGTATTATATACTGTTATCTGTATTTTGTTTGGTTTCATTCTCATAAGGTGACCGAACCATTTTACTACCTGTCTCTCAATATGTTCGATACATGATATTATACCAACTCTTTTCCTAATTTCTTCATTTCTTATTTTATCTAGTTTGGTAACCATTGCAGCTTTTCTCGGACACTTAATTTCACATGTGACGATTTTTCTTTCATGCGAAGCTGTTAAAGATCATGTTTGACAGTGGTAGCACAGTGTTGGTATAAAAATTGTAGATATTTTTGTTTTTTAATTTCCATCTTGATCTTTGGATGAAGAATTAATGGTGAAAGCTGGTAAGTCACTGTGTTTGCTTTCTGGCACCTTGTTTCTATTTCTCTGTCTAGTCTTCCATCTTCGGGAGAAATGCTGCCTAGATATTTAAATTCTGGTGGTACTGTGTCTGTGAATGTTGTTGCTCAACGAGAACCAGACGATCTCTGCCTTGGTGGGATTGATGACTGCCTTATAGTTAGAGCACCAAAGCGACAAAGATTCTAAATTACTCTGGATGCCATCACTCATGTCTCTTCTGTTTCTGCAGTGCTTGTACAGCAAGAGGTCGTCCATATATGTTAGTGTCCAGACGGATCTAGCCTCCCGAAGCTGCGCTATTTTGTATGTGTACACAGTAAAGATTACAGGTGATAGTGGCAATCCCGGTGCTATAGTTCTGATCTCTGATGTCCAGGATCCCAATCTCAGAGCAACAAATCTGGACATTAGCACCATTGTTATGCATCGAATTATCCACCAGTCGATGATGAGTTCGCTTAGTAAATGTATCAACTGGTCGAAACTAACTCTGTTGCATGCATCTTCTAGGTCGACCGTGGCGACCACTGTTTCCTCCTTTACATAAAATCCCTCGTAGATGCCATACTCCAGGATTGCCGCATTTGTGGTCGTCTCTTCCCTTGTCAGTATGTACCCAAAGTGTCAGGAAGTAAGCCTCTATTTTCCGAATCGAAGGTCAGTCTTCTATCGATTGGATGACCTTGCCGTAAACAATTTGTCTGTGAGGTGATGATACGATAACTCGTTGGTGTCTTTGCCTGGCTTTAGTAGGGGCAGAAGTGAGCTATGTAGTCACTCCTCTTATATGCGTTATGTTTTCAGACGAATTGAAATCAGCAACAATTGTTTTCAGCCGGTCGTCTGCATTATCTTTCAGGACGCTGTAGCTTATTTCGTTGGGTCCTGGTACACGATCTGATGTTTACTTTATGGTCTCCATTGTGTCCGCCAACGACACCAGTTCTTCATCAGAGACATCGCTTGTTTAAACCGTCTATGGGTAATTATCAAGAGGCCTATACATAACCCCAAAAGTGCAGAGCTATGAAATAAGACATATAGATGTATTCACGTAGTAAATATGGTGATTTATATATATTTAATTTACATAGTAAACATATTAAGTTATATGTAATATTTTTATATATTAAATATTATGATTTATCTATACCGTAAACCCCGTGTGTTAAGTTTTCATAATTGCTTGTCTTTTAGTTTGGTACTATTTATATACTTGGAATCGAATGCTAAAAATAGCCAAGGCTATTCCAAGTATATAAATAGTAACCAATGAGAAACGAATTAATAATATAAAAAAACGTACCGAATGAAGACCTGTTTACGTTTAGTAGTTAGGTCTTCTATTGCCGACGACCATGGGTTAAGCCATTTGCCTTATGTTCAAGAATGGTTCGATCCAAGGTCGTGACTTCTTGTTTACAAATGCAGCTTTTCGGAAATTCTTGACTATCACATCTTGAAGCTACGGAGTTACGCACTATGAGTGATATCCTCAGCAAGTAGTTTTCCCACTCCTTTGGTGGGTGGGGGGGGGGGCAGTTTACATTTGGGGAATCCCAAGAATAATGAATTCAACACTCTAAACCTTTTGACCTTTCTTAATTTAATTCCCTCCTCGCAACGAAGTGCACCCCTCCTGACGAGAGTACCACTCACATGACGTAACTCCGTAGCTTCAAGCGATAATTCGGGGTAAACATAAAAACAAATCCACTTTATAAGAAATGCATCATAACCAGCTTTCTAACCAGCTTTCTAACCAGCTTTCTAACCAGCTTTCTAACCAGCTTTCTAACCAGCTTTCTAACCAGCTTTCTAACCAGCTTTCTAACCAGCTTTCTAACCAGCTTTCTAACCAGCTTTCTAACAAGCTTTCTAACCAGCTTTCTAACCAGCTTTCTAACCAGCTTTCTAACCAGCTTTCTAACCAGCTTTCTAACCAGCTTTCTAACCAGCTTTCTAACCAGCTTTCTAACCAGCTTTCTAACCAGCTTTCTAACCAGCTTTCTAACCAGCTTTCTAACCAGCTTTCTAACCAGCTTTCTAACCAGCTTTCTAACCAGCTTTCTAACCAGCTTTCTAACCAGCTTTCTAACCAGCTTTCTAACCAGCTTTCTAACCAGCTTTCTAACCAGCTTTCTAACCAGCTTTCTAACCAGCTTTCTAACCAGCTTTCTAACCAGCTTTCTAACCAGCTTTCTAACCAGCTTTCTAACCAGCTTTCTAACCAGCTTTCTAACCAGCTTTCTAACCAGCTTTCTAACCAGCTTTCTAACCAGCTTTCTAACCAGCTTTCTAACCAGCTTTCTAACCAGCTTTCTAACCAGCTTTCTAACCAGCTTTCTAACCAGCTTTCTAACCAGCTTTCTAACCAGCTTTCTAACCAGCTTTCTAACCAGCTTTCTAACCAGCTTTCTAACCAGCTTTCTAACCTGTGTATAAACCACGGCGAACAGCTTAAACACAATATTTCAGAGATGATGATAATTTAATACAATATGTGATCATGTACTATAATATATGATCAAGTACTACAATATGTGATCATGTACTATAATATGTGATCATGTACTATAATATGTGATCAAGTACTACAATATATGATCATGTACTATAATATGTGATCAAGTACTACAATATGTGATCATGTACTATAATATGTGATCATGTACTATAATATATGATCACGTACTACAATATGTGATCAAGTCTACAATATGTGATCAAGTACTACAATATGTGATCATGTACTACAATATGTGATCATGTACTATAATATGTGATCAAGTACTACAATATGTGATCATGTACTATAATATATGATCAAGTACTACAATATGTGATCAAGTACTACAATATGTGATCATGTACTATAATATGTGATCAAGTACTACAATATATGATCATGTACTATAATATATGATCAAGTACTACAATATGTGATCAAGTACTACAATATGTGATCATGTACTATAATATGTGATCAAGTACTACAATATATGATCATGTACTATAATATATGATCAAGTACTACAATATGTGATCGAGTACTACAATATATGATCATGTACTATAATATATGATCAAGTACTACAATATGTGATCGAGTACTACAATATGTGATCATGTACTATACTATGTGATCACAAGAAGCAATTATAATATCCAAAATAAAGGACATCTTAAGTTGATTAAGCAGCAATCCATCATAAAACACGGCAGTCATAAACACAGATTCTACAGCTAGTTATGGAATTAACTTGTTCAACGAGATTTTATAGCGTGTAGTTAATAGCGGTCACTATTATCAGCGCACTGTTAGTTGCTTTGATGTACGAGTAATATGGCAATTATAAAGTATGGCTAGTATATTTCTCAATTGTTATCATTATTATTATTATTATGGCAGCAAGCGGGACTGCACTAAGTATAGAGGCATTTCATTATTAAAGCCACGTAGGAAAAATCTTCAGCAAGATACTATAGAGATGTTGCGCCCATATATAAACCATGGCTCAACAACAGCCAAGTGGGCTTTCGGAAAAATAAAAACTGTACAGATGCAATCTTCGCCATCAAACAACTTTCAGAAAGAGCGATAGAACATAAGACGTATGTTTGGATTTCGTAGATCAAGAGAAAGCTTTTGACAGAGTGGATAGAGGACAACTATGGATAACACTACAGACATATGGAGTTCTACAACATCTGATAAGCCTATGTCAGAGCATATACGTCAATAGTCAATGCTCAGTAAGAAAAGGTGCAGGTACATCCGATAAATTTCACATTCACTCTGTTGTGAGACAGGGATGTGTACTATCCACCCCCCTACTGTTCATAACATACATAGACCACATCTGTAAAGTAGCAAAGACAGCGGAAGAAAACAATCTGAAGGATAACTTAAGCGAATTACTATTTGCAGATGACCAAGCACTAGTGGCATTATCATTAGAAAAACTACAAAGACAAATATATAGATTACATCAAACATGCCATACCTTTAACTTGAAGATAAATATAGAAAATACCGAAGTAATGAAGATAGGAAGAACAGATAGAAACGCCAATATATGTATATATATATATATATATATATATATATATATATATATATATATATATATATATATATATATATATATATATATATATATATATATATATATATATATATATATATATATTGAAAACAACAGACTTAACCAAGGGACAGAATTCACATACCTAGGAAGTAATATAACAACAGACGGAAACAGTAGCAACAAAATACACAATAGATGTAGTAAAGCATAGCAAGCCCTAGGGCAAATGACAACAATCTTCAGAAACAATACGTAGATTTAAACACCAAAATAACACTATTCAAAACCACTATTATTCCAACGTTGTGCTACCAATGCCAAACATGGACAACGACAGCACAAGACAAACGTAAGCTTGAGACAGCTGAAATGGCGTGCTTACACATAATCCTAGAAATTACGTTAAGAGAAAGGGTGAGGAATGAGGACATCCGACAAAAAACCGGCACCACGCCAATCTTAAGAGTACATCAAGAGAGATCAAATGGTTTGCACATATCAGCCGACTACCATCAGACAGCATACCACAGCAAGCTATGCTACACAGATACAGCGAAGGCAGACCTAGAGGCAGACCACGAAAACGATGCACCACTGAAATAAAAGAGGCGACAAATTCCACTATATACTCAGCACATAAGAGGGCTGTGTCCAGAGAACTCTTCTACCCCTGACGCCGACAGGCAGCAAAGGCTTTCAGCGAATAGATAGATTATTAATAAGTTGTTGTTATTGATCTTACTATTATTACTATTGCTATTATTAATAATAATTAATATTCGACCTCGACTCATCTACTTGATGTCAAGTCATCTATCATGTAACATGAGACACGTTTACCGTTTCAGTATTTCAGTCTCAAAGAAATAGAATGGATAGATTCCCTAAGTCGTTAGAACACATAATGTCTTGTTACTAATTACTATGGATTATTATTGTTGATGTATATATCCGCTGAAATGGCGTAGCTGTGTGATATCTACTTGTTGAAAAGAGAAGTTGTGGAAGGGAGATTAGGAAGTACAATTCTTTTTAATGAAATGTTACCATCGGATTAGTCTGCATGATACGTATTGTGTCTTCTTAAGTTGATTTTTCCAGCGCAAAACACATACGGTAATAATGGGTAACTAGAATTATGTTTATTGTTCAACTTGAAACAAGTAGATCGAAACAAAAACGTAACGCACACTTTACACATACATTGTATTCTTTGTGTTATAAAACAACGAAAACAGCAAAATACCATTAGATGTTAATCGTTAGGCTACAGACACATATGGCACATACAAATAGCTTTTTTAGTTCTAGATATAAAAATTGATAAGAGTGAATTATAACAGGCCTAAGGGTATCTTTTAAAAGCTGTGAATTGGTATCAGCTTAATGCATTGGGATCGAAACATATTTGTTACATTGTGAAATCTATAAATATGCCCTCGCTCACACACACGCACGTACGAGTGCACAGATACTGAAACACACATGAGAATAGACAGATACGTAGCAACACATACTGAGTGCTTGAAACACACACACACACATATATTGACATAGCAGGAGACACAGGTAAACACAATAATAATATTATATGCAACGGATTTTTTGTTTCCTTTTGTAATTGACCTACGTCACAGTGGAAGACAATTATATTATCATCATTATATTATCATCATTATATTATCATCATTATATTATCATCATTATATTATCATCATTGTATTATCATCATTATATTATCATCTCAGTATTATAAAACATTTATGCCAGATCGTACATCTCATATAAGTATTATGATTGATTGATTGAGAACCCATGAAATTGCGAACGATAAGCTCTTACTTCCTATATGCAGTGAAGGGGTTTTTCTGAGCTTTCCACGGAGACTGCAGTTTTTGGTTTACTGCAGTGCCTATTTAAGAAGTCTTCTACCCAGAGGGGTTATAGAATTGTATATACGACATGCTACAAAGCTTCCATAAGAGAGCCTCAATATAACGGCATGTCATCTACTAAGGTTTTCTGTTGCATTGGTAGTTTGTCTAGCATGCCATTGGTGAGACCCACAGACGCATGCGTATCAGTAATATAAAACATTTATCTGTGTTCGTACTTCCCATATCAGGATCTGAAATGAAAACACAATTAACGGTTATTATTTTCAGCAGCTGTATCGTATCCATTACACGCACATTTCATTTTGTAGTGAGCAAATTAGCTTACCAGTGTTGATGTCAAGAGACAATGTATGTTCTAGAACACAAAAATTCAACTTAACAACTTCGTGGCAATAACCAGAACTGACTTGAAGATAAATAGGGGGAGCCGGAGAGGAGAGAGAGAGAGAGAGAGAGAGAGAGAGTGAGTGAGTGAGTGAGTGAAAGAGAATATTTGGTCAAATCATTTAATGGAAAATACGCACTATATTTCTCGTACAGTCCAGAGTTCTGATAACTTGACTTTGCCGGTCTGGAACTCTCTACTGCGTAAAACCTGCGAAACTAGGGCGAATAGGCGTTTGTTAACTGTGATTGACACAATCAGTTCTCATATTTAGAACTGCTCAGTGACAAACGTAAATTGTATATTTCAGAAAATTCGGTTTCGAAGTAGTATACATTTGAATTAATTTGTTCTTCAAGATGAATTGTTTATTTTATTTGGAACATACCAAGTAGTGTATTTACCACAGAACGTGACAAAGATGTAGACGTGCGACTATTTTAAAATTCGCTGCATGCATATGTAGACCTACTGTGTATTTCATGTGAATTCTTTAATGTGTTTGTTATGTACATTTAATGTTTTATTTTTTCGCATGGACTTTGCTGTTACTCGTACTAGTTTTACGAGAATTTGTATGTGTTCATACAGGGAAAAGGTATATCAAAATTGCAGGTATGTTTTTGTTGTAAATGTAGGCTTATTCATCGGTCAGTGCATTTTAAAACGTTAGAGTCAGTATAAAATAAAATGTCTATAATAAAAATAATGTGAATATAAAAAGATAATGTCTGTATAAGAAGATAATGTCTGTATAAGAAAATAATGTCTGTATAAGAAGATGATGTCTGTATAAGAAGATATTGTCTGTATAAGAATATATTGTCTGTATAAGAAGTACTACCGTTTTCGTATGTTGAAATCAAATAAAATGAAAAAATGAAACAATTTGGTGCTGCTAATGTGCACCTCTATTTATCAAATAGTCCATATGTCTCCTCGGCTTCAATAGGGCACATAGTTTTTAATAAAGATTAAATAAAAATATGGAAAAATATGACAAGAAAAACATACGCATCACAAAAAAAAACAAAAAACAACGGAACAGATATTTCCAATCTATGACATAAGATTATAAGATGACAGGAGATTCTGCTTAACAACGTTTCTTAGAATGCAGTAAAGCTATGCAAGACATTACAGAACAACGATTAGTATTCAAGAATCGATTTGAATAGCTCGGAAATAAATTCACGTTTGACAACAATGGCCTTATTGAGCAATAATAATACCAATCTCATTGTACAGTCTGAACTTTATAAACGTTAGTATGCTGTCGCGACCCGTAAGGGGAGCAAAGAATAGTGACACTATTACCTGCATGCACGTCGAAAGAGGCACCTAAGGTGGTTTTAGGAAGGAGGTAGAGTTTGCTGTCTCATACAATAAAGGTTTAATATTGCACAGAAGCCATGTTGAGGTCAGATTTGTTAGACCCAGACACGCGGTTGTCAAAGTCAAGCTATAAACAGTGACATAATGCATTTCGTTTACAGAACTTTATCATGTTTATGTGCGGGAGTCTGAGAACGAACAAAGAAGAAGCATAATTTCATTATTCAGAAATCTATATTATCTATATTTAGAAGTTTAAAAAAAAATTCGTTCTGATATTACTTGTGATATTACGATATAACTTTCTACTATAACCTTCACGTGATTAATTTACATTCTTTAGTTATGTAGTCGTCTCTTTGGTATCGCTACTCCAGCTGGACGGTCACTGGAAAAACCAGAATATAACCTCAATCATGCAGCCCTGAGTGTCATCGAATAGTCTTTATAAAGTGATGCAATTTGACTTTTCCGTGTTTTTACTTGGTCACTATGCGTATATGTTCTGTCGACTGCCAATGAGAAAGAATGGGAAAAGAGTCAAATTGCGTCACTATAGAAGGATGATTCTTAATAAGTTCACAGAAAGGTATAATTGATGAGAGAATAGTGTGTAGTCTAGATGTAGCTTTTTGCTGTCATTACTTTCTTCTAGTCTATATTACACATGCCGATATGAACGTCAATATCCTTACTGTCCGTTTTCTGTTGCATGTGTTAATTTTGTTTTAATTTTATGTCTTTATAAAGGAATTTTGGTCGAAACTTCGATATGCGTGTGTTGATATATGTGTGATTAAGTGATTAAGCAAAACTTCATTACACGGTTCCTGAATTTACCTGTTAGACATCTACAAGAAAGACACTTGTCCAGAAATTTACTCAGATTTAAGTCACTTGCAAGAGCTCAGGAAGCTTGCCTCAATTACTGAAACATGCCTCAGTTGTCCATCTTTATAATAGCAAGGAAAATAAATAGTCACGTGACAACCTCATATGATATCTTGTTATCTACAGCTGATAAAATATTAGATAGCGTAATGCTAAACCAATTTACACAGTCACTCACAAATGTTCAATTTACACAGTCACTCACAAATGTTCAATTTACATAGTCACTCACAAATGTTCAATTTACACAGTCACTCACAAATGTTCAATTGTGATGTAATTCTTCTTTGCCTGAATATCAGTGCGGATATCGTGCAGGTCGCAAGGCAGTGCACGTGAAATTTTGTCCTTGTTAACTTCAAGAAAAAGTCTAAGAATTCCCAAAAGAAACCATTCATATTTGTAGATGTCACAAAGGCATTTGACACAGTGAACAGGAATAGATTTTGGACATCTCGCCAGATTTTTGTTACTGTCGCCCTCAAATTAAAAAAAAAATTATCAGCATCGTGTAACAGTGCCATTATGGTGATTTTGCAACAGATTTTTCCCGGCACGAATCGGGACTTCTCGGGAATCTACGAACTCACAAATCTTAAACCAAAATACACAAACAACAATGTTTGTTTCCCCCATCATTTATGGTCGCATATGTTTAGTGTTTTTCATCCCATGCTCATCTTCGCTTGTGAAGGAGGCACATCATCATCATCGTGGCATATCTTTGTTGAGTGTCATCACCAACATTAGCTGTCATAAATAGCATCAAACAAATATGCGTTCTTGCTCCAACAATGTTCAGCCTGATGTTTTGTGTCTTGTTCATAGACGCATTTCAAACAAGTGATGTCACAATTGTAACATAGATAACATTGAACAAACATGGTCTCAACCTCGGCTACACATCTGGACTTGAAACGACAGCTTACGATACCACCACTACGCTTAACGGCAAGTGTGAATGCGATCAACAATCATTCACCTGGGGATAGACAATATATGTAACAATTAATCAATGTATAAAGTGCAATGCCGAGTGGTATAGGCGATCATGCTTCTCCACAGCTATCTGTCTTGTGTTGTTAATAAGTTCAGTTGGTGACATATTTTTTGTGCCACAGTGACAACCTATCCAGAAATGTATCTCTTTGTCGTCCTCTGTGTCTTCTCCCCATGATCTTTCCGGCGGTTACCAAATGCTCTTTTTACTTGACTCATAACATGCCATAAAAGTCTTGATTATCTGCTTCTCATTCTTGTTATAATTTGTCGTTTTACTCCAACATCTCTGAGGACTTCTACATTTGATGTATTGACTGTCCACGGAATTTGTATAATTGTTCTTAAAAACCATATCTCAGTTGCTCCCACCGTATCTTTGCCACCTTGTTTTATCGTCCATGCTTCTTATCCATAAAAAACGATTTGATCATTCCAACTATCTAGCACTGAAATTCGCTCATGCATTGATATTGCGCAACTGCATATAATATTTCTCATTTTCTAAAATGTTGATTTGGTTTGTGCTGTCCTAATCTTGACCTCATTGAATCACCGTATTGACCATCAGAAGTAAAATGTTGCCAAGATACTTGGCTTTATCCACTTGATTTAATTTCGTATCATTGATAGTAATACTGCATTTTCGCGGTGTGTATTTCTTTGGAGAAAAAAAAACACATTACTTCTGGGTTTTTTTCTAGTTTAGAACGTGACCTTTGTTGTTTTCACTTTCTTGTAAGGGTGTAAAGGGAATGCATTGCTCTTGGCGGACCCAGGCTTTGCAGATAACTAAGATCACAATTGTACCTCCTCGCGGTGCACCCTGGAAACAGAAATACAGCAGCTCGAGCTGATTCTGGCCAAATCATTTGGGGATCGTGTCCGAGAATGTGGAGGTAGCAGATGGAAAGAGATTTGAATGCATAAAAGACAGACAATATCTCAGACACCACCAGCAACACCACATACGACACTGTCGACATAAAGTGAAGATAGTTAGTCCATTTCGAACATTGGAGGGGCGGCCAATGAAAAAAGCATGAAAAGGAGGATGCATGGCAAAAGACAGATATATTTAATACTGATTACAATGGAAAAAATGAAATGGAAGAACAGCGCTAGAGGGCAGCGCCAACTGCAAATAGAAAGTGAAAACGATTACGGAAATGGGAACTACAAGCTCTGTTAGCTCGTGACGAGCTTCTATTTACTTGATTTCCTTATAAGCAGAGACCCAGACCCAATAATTGGCGTCCAGCAAATGGCCAAATCATTTGGGGATCGTGTCCGAGAATGTGGAGGTAGCAGATGGAAAGAGATTTGAATGCATAAAAGACAGACAATATCTCAGACACCACCAGCAACACCACATACGACACTGTCGACATAAAGTGAAGATAGTTAGTCCATTTCGAACATTGGAGGGGCGGCCAATGAAAAAAGCATGAAAAGGAGGATGCATGGCAAAAGACAGATATATTTAATACTGATTACAATGGAAAAAATGAAATGGAAGAACAGCGCTAGAGGGCAGCGCCAACTGCAAATAGAAAGTGAAAACGATTACGGAAATGGGAACTACAAGCTCTGTTAGCTCGTGACGAGCTTCTATTTACTTGATTTCCTTATAAGCAGAGACCCAGACCCAATAATTGGCGTCCAGCAAAGCAAAACGACCTGGCCTAACTCTAATGTCGAGTCTTCCTATACCGGAAACATGCTCGCAAAGAGAAAGGGTAACGTAACCGACAGGCCCAGGCAAAAAAGGGATAAAGATGGCAGACGTGGCCCAACTCTGCTGTCAAGCTTTCCTATACCGGAAATACATTTGCAGAGAGAAAGGGTTCCGCACCAGATGGGCTCAGGCACAAAAGAGACAACGATTTTAGCCCTGGCCCAACTCTACTGTCAGATTTTCCTATACCGGAAATACACCTGCAGAGAGAAAGGGTTCAGTACCTGATGGGCTCAGGCGCTATTGGGACAAGGTCGCTCAGCTCGAGAACGCCTTGCTCTCAAACGCGTGGTGTGAGACTCGAAGTTGGACATGGGGTTCACGATGTCGGTGAATGACACCTCGGTTAAGAGGGTGAAAGAGCCAGGGTCCAACTCTTCTGTTGAGTTCTTCCTGTTAAGGAACCAGTCTCACGGATGATAAACGGTTCAGTACCCGATGGGCACAGGCACAGTACGTCCAATTACACGAGGCAAGTTCATAGACAGTGGAACACTTAGTGCGAGACAGACGCGAGCAAAAATCGTCTGGGCGAAGAGTCACCACACACACGCGTGCCTGGCGACAGATATGGAGGCTGTCACAGACTAGGGTAGCCCACCCGAATTGTCAAGGCATGCCGAAATCGGATATGGTAGGCCTACATGGCGCATAACGGTGGCACAACGTAATCACGCTCCCGGCGGAAATCGCACGGATTTCCGTGCTGGTTACAATGGAGCGAATGCAAAACAAACTTTCTTGTACTACCACGTCTAACAGGACGTGGTGTTCTAATTCAGATTGTAACCTCCACCTGCTATTCTTAGCATGCTTTCTATGTTAGGAATAATATCCTCCGTAAACAGGGAGAAAATATCTGGTGACATTACACATCCTTGTCTAACGCCTATTTCTATCTTTTAGATTCTACATTGCTATCAACCCTCATCGCAGCTGTTTGTTTCCAACACATATTTCTTACTATCTTTAGATCGTTCCAATATACATTTAGTTTTTCAAACATTTGTAAAATTTCTAAAAGTTTGACCTTGTGAAAAGCTTTACTAATCTCTATAACACAAGTATAGGTCATTGTGTGTTTTTATTACCCCTCTTGCAAAGTTCGTATTATATTTACGGTATTTCCTGTGCCTTTTCCTTTCACAATTTCCCATTGCTCTTCTTCAATTTCTGGTTTTGTTTTTATTTACTATTATTTGTCTCATGACTATACGAAGTAGGTTCTTGGTCATCTGGCTCATGAAGCTGATTGTTCGGTGGTCATCACATTCTACTGCTCCAGGTTTCTTTGGTAAAGGTATGAATGGCAAGAGTGGATAACAAACCACATAGGAAAAGACAACAATAGACAATGAAATAGGAAATTTATCTTCTGGTGCCACAACGTTGTGATATGAAGCATTGTCCCTTATCAAAGACGACTAATGAAAGAAGTACGATTCACAATACAATCTTCAAATATCTTGCCATTCATTCCATTCTTCGGAATACATACTGATAATCTGAAGGAGTATGAGAATGTGCGCAAAAGAAGAAGAATAAGACGAATGTGTTGGTAGTTGATGTATTAAATTCGTATGTTCTAATTTCTCAGATGGAGATAATTTTCTGATCTAGAGATTATATTATTTTTCGGACTGAAATAATTTTTGTACAATTCAGGGAGAAAGCAGAGTAGGAAGATACAAGATTGGATTGATATTATTAAAGGTTCATTCGAATTAATGTTCTCTACACTATTAAACTGATTAGAACAGTGAAGAATGTAGGAATTGTATCTTGAAGTTTCTAAAGTGGCAACCCTGCGAATCTAAACGGTTATGGGATTGATTATGATGATGATGAATTATTAATTTTGCTCCTTTATGGTTCAATTAATTCACTCATAGAATTTGTGTGATTCTAATTAACTTTCTTTAATATTTTTCTATTGACTTTCAAGGATATTTATTTTCCTTTAATTAAATCTGATAAATGTGTCTAAATTTAATATCACCGTTGGTAAGTTGAAGCTTAAAAGAAAGTTTGCAATAAAAGTGAAGATTCGATGAGAAAAAAATGATTGATTATGTTAATTCGAAATCGTTCTAATAGTATTGAGTCTTCTTTGCCATTGTTTGCTGTTTGATTACCACGGATTACTTGTTTCTCACACTTCTTCTATATGATGCGACTTAACTTGCAAACTAAATTACTTTTCGTTCCACACTGATGTTTCTTCTGTTTATCAAATCTTCTTGATTAGATCATTAACATATTGGAAATCGTAGTGACTGTATTACTAGAACCGCAACCTCCATGATTTTTAATGGTTATAACGCTCTGATAATAACCAAATTAGACTAATGTCCGTGGTTTAAAGGGTAGCATATCTCACCATTTTACTGAACCAAATGAACTTAATTTAAACAATTTTTCTTCTGCGTTCGTTCAAACTCATGCAGATGAGTAGGGCATTGTTCGGAGAACGGAGTGTCATGGGTTACAGATTAATTGTAGTATCGGTCTTGCCTTTCGGTCAAACCCATATTTATGAGGGAGTCTGGCACATGGCGGGTTTTGCAGAATAAAGTGATAAAGAAAATGCAAAGAACATCAGACACGATGCTGCTCAACAAAAAATTTGCTACAAGAAAAGCAAGAGCTGCTCAATACATATATCAGAATTAAAAATATAGATAAATGAAAGTTCCAGTGTCAGTAACAACATAGAACTGGAAATGGTGGTTGAAGTCACACAGGCAAAATAAAAATTAACAGAAATAGGTATTTGTGTTAACGAATAAATCGTTACAGCAACCGTATTTCGGTAACACGAATACCAATTTCGTTCATTATGATTCAAAATACAGCTGGAGATGGTTTTAGTGTCTATGTCAAGACTTATGTTGATTTGGAAATGCAACGTGGTTGTTAGAGTGAAAATCAAACTGTATAAACTCTCTCTATTGCTTTCTGTTGTGCTGTATGTTTGAGAGAGTGTATAACGCTCACTGCGGATATGGTTGATTCTTGATTCGTGATTAGGAACACGCGTCATAGCACTGGGGGAATTCCCATATATGCTCTGCTTGCCATTCCGTCAGCCATCTAAAAGTATATAAGCTCAATGTCCCAGTCAGTTGCTGATTACGTGTTCTTCTGATCTTTCCGGAGACGGAGCACTTTCTCCCAACGTCTCTAGTTACTCCCATTTCTACCATTCTCTGAATATGTACATTGTCTCGTTCGACTTTCTCCTCGTCTTCTGGTAGGGTACCCATGATTGCTCTAATCAATTCAATCCTGTCTCTCCTAATCTCGGTGCCGTTCATAATCGCTTTATCAACCAACACATCGGCTCATTTGTTTTCCTGACTCCAGCATGACCTGGACAGTAGATCCGTATAATGCTCTGCACGTTGTTGAGAAGAGTGATCCATTAAGTTCTGATCATACACTTTTATATCTTGCGCAGCATACTCTGAGAGTCCGATATAATCACTGAGTCTGTTGGTGCATACGTTTCCAGCCAAGTGAGAGCTGCTGTCACCGCCTCTGTTTCCATTATCAGCGGACATGGATAGAAAATTACAAGATTTAGAATACAAATGCTACAGACGAATTCTACGGATTTCTTATAGAGAGCATAATACAAACGTGTACGTACGAAATACAATAGAGATGTATACAGATATACAAGAAACATGGCTTTCAATAATGAAACGACGAAACGAAGACTAGCATGGTTTGGGCATATATGCAGACATGACTACTTGTCAAAAACAAAGTTTCCAGGAACCGTCGAGGGGGAAGGGGGAGGGGAGTGAGAAGCATAGGAGGGAAAGTAAAGCATCGACAGAAAACAGCAAGGAGTGGACAGAACAAGAGGTGCAAAGGGAACGCATTGCTCTAGGCGGACAGAGGGTTAGCAGATAACCAAGATCCCAAATGTACCTCCTCGCGGTGCACCCTGGTAACAGAAAAACAGCAGCTCGAGCTGATTCTGGGAAAATCATTTATGGATCGTGTCCGAGAAAGTGGAGGTAGCAGATGGAAAGAGATTTGACTGCCAAAGAGACAGACAATATCTCCGACACCATTAGCATTACCACATACATAAATACTGTCGAAATACAGTGACTCCAGTAAGTCCAGTCCGAACATTGGAGGGGCGGCCAATGTAAAAGGCACGTAAAGGTGGATGCATGGCGAGAAACAAATATATGTCATAATGAGTACAATAAAACAATGAAAGTGCAGAACAGCATCAGAGGGCAGCGCGAACTGCAAATATAAAGTGAAAAGTTCATAGGAAAGGGGAACTACAAGCTCTGTTAGCTCGAGACGAGCTTCTAGTTACCTGTACTCCTCATAGGCAGAGACCAAGACCCATTCATGGGCGTTCGGAAAAGCAAGAAGACCTAACCCAACTCTAATATCGAGCCTTCCTAAAACGGAAATATGCTCGCGAAGAGAAAGTGTGTCGTACCCGATGGGCTTAGGCAAAAAAGAGACAACGATGGTAGTCCTGGCCCAACTCTACTGTCAACATTTCCTATACCGGAAATACACTTGCAGAGATAAAGGTGCAGTACCTGATGGGCCCAGGCGCTATTGGGACAAGGTCGCTCAGCTCGTGAACGCCTTGCTCTAAAACGCATGGTGTGAGACTCGAACTTGGACGAGGGGTTTACGATGTCTGTGAGCGACGCCTCGTGTAGGAGGGCGAACGAGCCAGGTCCAACACTTCTGGCGAGTTCTTCCTCATACGGAACCAGGCTCGCGGATGAGAAACGGTTCAGTACCCGATGGGTACAGGCACAGTACGTCCAACAGCTCGAGATGAGTTCATAGATGGTGGAACACCTCGTGCAAGATAGAAGCGCTCGACAAGCGTCTTGGCGAAGAGACACTACACACCAGCGTGCCCGGTGAAAGACAGAGGCTGTCACGGACTAGGTACCAAATCCGAAATAAAAGAATGACGAAAACGGATGTGCTGGACCTCGGACGTCCAGGTCGCAGAGTGGCTAACCGGGGTGCAAATAAACACAGTTCTACTGTGGAAGTTGCAGCACAACGTACTTCACGCTCCCCGGCGGAAATCACACGATAAATCTGTTGTGGTTACATGAGAGCGAACACTGAAGAAGAAGAAGAATGACAGAACAATATTTTTCCTGGATGACTCTTTGTGCTGAAGCATCCAATGTGACCTGCAATGAAGCATCCAAAAACAAAGCATCACAAATAGTTAAATAAATAGATAGATAGATAAATAAATAGATAGATATATAGATAGATAGATAGATAGATAGACAGATAGACAGATAGATAGATAGATAGATATATAGATAGATAGATAGATAGATAGATAGATAGATAGATAGATAGATAGATAGATAGATAGATAGATAGATAGATAGATAGATAGATTTTTTCCTGTGATTTCCAGTGTAACTGCTTTACTTCTTTTTTCCCCATAATATAGTTACTTTCGTTTGATGTCACTTTCCTTTGATTATATCAGATGTTTTCAAGTTGAGCCATATGGCACCCACGTGGGCCATGGTATTTCAAGGGGTGCGGAGGGTCCCTTATTTGAGGATAAAAATAATTTAAAGAAATAAAGATTTGTGAAAATTTGTTAACTATTAACCTCTCGAAAAAGGGGGGGGGGGTTAAACAAAGATTATTCTGTGAACCATATTTAATGTTATAGTAACAGGTCTTGAAGAAAGTAAACAAGTTGTCTTGTAGGCTCTAGAACAAAAAAATGGTTCAAAGAGGAACAAAGGAGAGACTTCACTGTACTCGGCTTACCCCATATGCACCCTGTCCTTTTCAACGAAGTGGCATACTGGCTAATAAAAGTAACACTCATAGCACGTAACTGCGTAGCGGCGAGTGTCGGTGGTTTAGAAGACCTTTCAACATAATTAATTGGGTATCTATCCGTTACGGTTTAATTATTGTTGGACTTTCGATTGGTCATTATTTATATACTTGGAGTCGCCTTGGCTATTTTTACATGTGATTTCAGGTATGTAAATAGTGACAATCTGAAATCCCAACAATAATTAAATACTTATCAAATGGGGTCTTAATTAATTCCATTGAAAGGTATTTTTTGAGACTCTCATGGTTGCGTCAACCGATAATCCCCAAGGATTATTAAAAGAATGCACACGTTTCAACAAGAAAAAGCGAAGGATAGATAGGTGTTCATTTGTCTTCGTTTCCTATCTTAAAAAATATGAGTCTAGAACAATGTCCATCTTGTGGTACATCTTGCTAATCTTTCTAAAATGTATTTACTATTGATATCCAGTAGGTTTGCTAGGAAGGGTGAGATGGGATAAGGGGGGTCTCCATTACTCGAGTGTAAAATTGAAGGTTAGCAGATAATCTAGATCCTAAAAGCACCTATTCGTGATGCACCCCGAAACAAGATTGTTTCGAAACCCGCACATATAAATCTGCTTAACGTTTTATTAATGGTGTCCAGTCATTGGAAACCTAGAGTGAATGATGATTTGTTGCACAGGACGATCGATATCTCTGAACGGTACCACTCGGTCTCCACGCTGCAAAAACTGTCGCAGCACAGTGTAAGACAATGGTTGGCCTGGAGTGTTGAGTTGATAGCTCCGAAACCTCATGACAGCGAGAATATTGTATAAACCTCCTGTTTTCTTCTTCAGCGACACATTATTCTACATCCAGTCATGGTCATGCACAGCTTGGTTTGTTTTAAGCCGATGTCGCTTACCTAGAGTTTATTTTAAGCCAATATCGGTTACCTAGTTTGTTTTAAGCCGATATCGGTCACCTAGAGTTTGTTTTAAGCTGATGTGAGTTACATAGAGTTTGTTTTAAGTCGATGTCAGTTACCTAGAGTTTGTTTTAAGCCAATGTCGATTACCTAGAGTTTGTTTTAAGCCGATGTCGGTTACCTAGTGTTTGTTTTAAGCTGATGTCGGTTACCTAGAGTGAGTTTTAACTGATGTGAGTTACCTAGAGTTTGTTTTAAGTCGATGTCAGTTACCTAGAGTTTGTTTTAAGCCGATGTCGGTTACCTAGTGTTTGTTTTAAGCTGATGTCGGTTACCTAGAGTTTGTTTTCAGCTGATGTCGGTTACCTAGAGTTTATTTTAAGCCGATGTGGGTTACCTAAAGTTTGTTTTAAACTGAATTCGGTTACCTAGAGTTTGTTTTAAGCTGATGTCGGTTACCTAGAGTATGTTTTACGCTGATGTCGGTTACCTAGAGTTTGTTTTAAGCCGATGTCGGTTACCTAGAGTTTGCTTTAAGGTGATATCGGCTACCTAGGGGATGTTTTAAGTTCCTGCGGGACAAACTGTTGTTCCGTGAACATCGGTAATGATGAATAATCATGTTAGCTGTGAGCAGGTATCTCTTAACAGACTGTCGACTTTCTGACAAAAGCCTAATTCCTTCTGAGTCGTCCAGGAAACACTCACATGTATATGGTTTGCTTGTCAATGGCATGGTTATTTTACGGGGGTTTATGGATACATATTTAGTCCCAGGGAGGGGTTCGAGTGTGGCAGTATTCCTGAATTATACCGTTCTGCCATGAAAGCTGCATATACGTCTGGACCAACGTCATAATTTGTCCGCCGTCAGAGATGACATACCTCGCATATTCCGTCAACTAGGATCCTGCAAAAAATAATAAAGATACAATATTCTCTGGCCTGCATTTCTACATCTACCTAGGTTGGTTATCTAGTCGGTTACCTAGTCGGTTACCTAGGTCGGTTACTGCCCCAAATACATAGATAAGAAACTGTGGCAAGATATACATTGACAAGACACTTTCGTAGGTGACAGATTGTCAACCCATTCCCCAACTTTCCTCTCCTCTCACTGCCTTGAAAGAAGACAGTGTACCTCATCTGTGTACCTGAGCTACAAGTCCTATGAATGCTGCTGTATGTAATGGAAGCTCACTAGAACAAAAGGCAAGCTGAAAACGGATATTCTAAGCCATAAATGGCGCAAATAAGTGGTGTCAAAATGTATTAGGAATCGCTGGCATGAAACCACGCGGACACTCATGATGATCACTTGAGTGTGTATGCAGAAGACGAAGAAGATGCCCAGAGAAGTCTCTCAATAAATTCAATGCAAAATGGTTTGCTTATTGAGATTCCAGTGGTGTTGTGTTGCCTCCCTATCTTAACGACGCCAATAGACTTCTCCACAACTGTCATTTCACAGTATCCAGAAGTCTTGACGCCCGTTGCATGTTTGCATGCGAATATTATATAACATTAGTTTCTTGAATTTTATCTTAATTTTTGGTATGAATATTTGGTATCAAGCTTCCAGCAATGATGATAAATATCATAAGTGTGCACCCAATACTCGTACCAGATACATTCATTTAAGGATGTTGTTGTTGGAGCCAATAACAACGATTTGTATCACATTGCTGATTCAAACTGATACCGTTCAGTGATTGGTTACATACTATTTTTCAAACTGATACCGTTCAGTGATTGGTTACATACTTTTTTTCAAACTGATACCGTTCAGTGATTGTTTACATAATATTTTTATTTAGAAATAAACATTAAAATCTCATATAAGAAGACACACATATTTATGAACAGGTATCAGTAATTTGTGGTTACATCAGGGAATGTGACCATTCACATTAACAGAAACCAGTCATTTTTTGTTATATCAGGGGGTGTGACCATTCATATTAACAGAAACCAGTTATTTTTTGTTATATCAGGGGGTGTGACCATTCACATTAACAGAAACCAGTCGCTTTTTGTTATATCAGGGGGTGTGACCATTCATATTAACAGAAACCAGTCGCTTTTTGTTATATCAGGGGGTGTGACCATTCATATTAACAGAAACCAGTCGTTTTATGTTACATCAGGGCGTGTGACGATCCACATTAAAAGAGGTTATGCAGGTAACCATGTCACATCCACATCCAAGATGATAGTGTATTGAATATGGTGAATAAATAGAGATTCGTCTTCTGCTTTCGTGCTCACACTCATGCAGATTAGCAGGATGGAGTCAGGATAACATAATGTCGTGTCATGGGTTACAGCTTAGTTGCGATATCTGTGTCTTTCCGTCGGGCATATTCAACCATCATGGATTCTGAGTCACCGTTACCCTATATGAGATTAGACAACTAACTTCACCCCAAACCCTTCTTATGCGCTTCTTATATCACACATAGAAGGTAATAGTGTTGCTTTTTGTTGCTCTGTTTTCGGGTCCCGGAAACACACGGGCGAACATGGATTAATCATGTTTTCTGAAAATATATGTACATCTTCCAGACAATAGATGCCAGGTTTTGAAGTGCATGTGGAAACACATCCATCTTGTAGACACGAATAAGAACGTCATGGAACTAACTTAAAATGAGAACACTTTCTGGAAGAATGATTAATATCTTTCAAGAGGAAACATCTTATTTCCGTGGAAAGTGGGGGGAGGGGGGTATTAAGTTTGAATACACTGTCAAGGATGACATGCACGCAATCAGTGAAACATGAACAAACAGCGAGAAATGTGTTTCAATATTTTTAAAGTGAGTAAATTTTTGATGGAGGAAACGTGCGATAAATGAAAGGAAGCAAGATTAGCTGGACAAAAAATATATAATTATTATGGATGTTGTTCCTGACTTACTGAAGCGAATTTCAATCAATAAGTGCCATGCCGATTGGAGCAGAATGATAATGTATCACCGCAACTCATGTCCCTTGTGTTATTAATAAGTTCAGTTGGTCACTTCTTCCATGCAATGATGACAACACATTCAGAAACATCTTTCTCATCTCCCATTGAAGTTGATTCTGGTTACTAAATGACCACTGTGGCACTAGATATACACGAGGAGTACCGAAGACGAGAACAGCTTGGTGGAAAAATGAAGTTAAAAAGCAATGAAAACTAAGAAGAAACATTACAAGACGTAACTGAACTCATAAACAGAAAAAGACGAACATATAATGTAGTCATTAGCAAGACGAGATGCTGTAAGCGTAATCAAGCAAGAAAAGGAAAAATCTTGGATCTTGTATGGAGAAAACCTAAGCAGACTGTGTGTAGAGTCCAGTAGATATGGAAGAAACAACGAAGCAAACAAGATTGTGGCACATACGTTATCTCCCTGCTTAGTCGTGTTGGTAAAATGTTCGCTAAGATTATTGAGAAAAGGATACGACCTATTGTACATCCAGTGCTTAGTCCCGTACAGTTCGAGTTCAGAAAAGGAAGAGCATGTACAGATGCAATATTTTCGCTACGACGAATCAGTGAAAAGACAATATAATACAAAAACCAAATGAATATAGCGTTTATAGATCAGGAGAAAGCTTTCAACTTAATAGAGAACTACTTTGCAGTAATTCTGGAAAATATGGAATAAAAGGAACATTATTAGACTGTGTAAGTCATACACACAGATAGTGAAAGTGCAGTTAGAACAAATGGTAATCAATAGAAGGTGGTACTGCTAGTAGAACATAATGGAAAATAATACTCACGTGGAAGACAGGTAATGAAGTCCTACTGAATGACGACTAAAACACTACACACTATCACTAACGGATGTAAATATGGTACATACAACAAAACAAAACAAATAATATAATCTACAAATGAGAATACACAGGACAAAGTCGACGTTTTGGACCAATAGGCCTTTTTCAAGATACAGACATAACATACAAACATAAAAAAATCACAAGTAGAAATGAATGCGTATCCGAGTGAAATGTGGTAATTAGATAGGTACCGGAAGCAAACGAACAGGAAGTACACAAAGACGAGAATACAGGTGGAACGAGAGGAACAAAACGATGACGTAACAAAGACCAATACGAGTCCGTTAGTGTCACGTCAGTGACAGACGTGACAATAAGACCGTTAGTGATAGTGTGTACTGTTTTAGTCGTCATTCAGTAGGACTTCATTACCTGTCTTCCACGTGAGTATTAGAACAAATGCAGGACTTACCAAGTGGTGTTCAGTAACATCGAGAGTTAGACAGGGCTGTGCCTTATCACCATTAATGTTTATCATTTATATGGATAATATTACAAAAGCAGTAGAAATATCACCAAGAGTTTACTATCCAAATGACATAACTGAACTACTCTTCTCTAACGATCATTGTCTACACCACAGTTCAAGTGAAGACTTTGAAGTTCACATAACCGTACTCAACGAAAGCTTCCATCACAACATAAAGATAAACACAGAAAAAAAACAGAAGTTATGTCTATAGCCAGAAATACCAATACAATCAACATAGAAATAAGCGGTCTTTACTGAAACAAGTGCAGAAATTTAAATATCTAGGGAGCATTTTTACGTGCGATTGAAGAATGGACAGAGAGCTTGAGATAAGAATCCAAGGTCTCACTATTGGTATTTCTGACCAACATTTATGGAAAAAAATTCAGTAGATGACCTGGCACAAATAATGAAGATTTCCTATTGCGAATGTCCAACAAAATACATCTCACGTGTACAGTAGCGTTTTCCTTTACAGTGTAACATTCAGAGAAGCAAGCATTGAACATTACGTTGTGGAAACCGAACAAGCTCCAGGTTATGACTGTGGTCCTAGCTGACTAAATGTGCGTGGTTATTAACAGGTAGCACAAGCGGTGAACAGGAAGTACTAACGGTGAACAGGTAGCACACGCGGTGAACAGGAAGTACTAACGGTGAACAGGTAGCACAAGCGGTGAACAGATAACACTAACGGTGAACAGGTAGCACAAGCGGTGAACAGATAACACTAACGGTGAACAGGTAGCACAAGTGGTGAAAAGGTAGCACAAGGGGTGAGCAGGTAGCACAAGTGGTGAACAGGTAGCACAAGTGGTGAGCAGGTAGCACTAACGGTGAATAGGTAGCACAAGTGGTGAACAGGTAGCACAAACGATATTGTAAAAAGAAACTCTATGAATGACGTGACAATACTCTAGTAAAACACAGAATCAATCAAATATTTTAGCCAAGCATAATTAAAGATCCTCTTATATGGTAGGGATGCAAAGCTGGCTGTCTCACCTATCAAATGATCATTCCCTAGAGCTGAATCTCAGACATTCCATCAGCAAGCGTGTATGTGTTCGTCCATCACAAGTGATGATGACCATTTTTTCTAGATCCACTTGTTAAATTCAGTTAGAATTATGACCATGAATATTAGTTCGTAGATGGCTAATGAGCCCTATTCGAGCTGTAAATGTTCTTGGACATTTCGGACATGGAATGACCACTACGGATTTTGGTCTATCCGTGATTTTCTAGCTATTCTTCGCTGTTGAGCTGCTGCATTTCTCCTCTTTTCACAAGATGATGAGCTCTTTTTTATTATAGAGCGCCATGTAGATCTATTTTGTGCAAGTTCTTCTCATGTTTCTTGGTCTATTTCAAACGCTTTCAGTGAGGTCTTTAACGAGTCCTTGTAGCGCTTCTTTTGGCAACCTTGAGATCGTTTACCCTTCTCCAGCGCACTATAGAGAAATATCTTTTGCAGACGATGGTCTGGCTTACGTACTAAATGACACGCCCAACGAATCTGTGTCTGCATCAGGATAGTGTCAATGCTGGGGATACCAGATCTATCAAGGAAAGTGATATCTGGAATTTTGTCTTGCCATCTGATGTTCATAACTTTTCAGACAAGTTGCGTGAAAGTGATTGAGTTTCCTCACATGATGTCTATTCACAGTCCATGTTTCGCTAGCGTATAACATCACTGGAAGCACCACATCAAGTAATGCTTGGCTGGTCAGCTAAAGCTCATAACCACACTCTGCACGTTATGGAAAAGTAGAACATTCACAAAAACCTCTATAATTTACAATTTTGAGTGGTAGAAAAGACTTAGTCTCAATAGCAGAAAACTGAAGTAATGGTAATATCAAAGAAAACAAATCTCCTACAGAAGGAAACATCACAGTATATGAGAGAAGATGCTTGACTATTGTCTTTCCCCAGGTGAATAATTGTTGATCGCATTCACACTTGCCATTAAGCGTAGGGGTGGGAGCTTAAGCTGTCGTTCCAAGACCAGATGTGTCGCCGAGGTTGCATTTAGTCCATGTTTGTTCAAGGCTATCTTGATGTTTTCTCTCCACCGCTTCCTTGATCTACCTCTGACTTTACGTCCGGATAGATGCTTGAAAACCTATTATTATGGCATGGGAGAACATCGGTATCGGAAATGATTGGCAACACACGAAGTAGAAGGCTGTGGAAAGGCATCATATCCAACGTCACACAGCATGGACCATAAGAAGAAGAATGAGAGACTTATCCTCAAAGCTTTACAACCCGCTGAGAATTTCTGTTTTCTGAGTATGAAATATACATAGAAAAACACACACAAACCATCCCAATGCACATAGGAAGTAAGAGCTAATCGCTCATAATTCTTGCAGACTGAAACAACAACTACATTATCGACAAAATCATCAAGATAATATATTATTTCTAATAGTGGCGATAAAGAACTGAGTGTTAACTTTGATAAGGAAGTAGGCAGTAAGACGCATATACTCGTCGGGGGTAAATAGAAAAACTTGCAGAGTGTCAAGAACTACTTGAGACATTTGTGAAATAACATAATCTTGCTTGGTTTGGACATGTGGTGAGACTAGGTTCATTTTCTAATAATATTCTTGGAATGAACTGTTGAGAGTAAAATGGGAAGAGGTCGGTAAATAAATCTTAGATAGATAACAGCAGTGATGAACTCATCCGAATGTGCTGAGGCATGAGTGGGCTCGGTAGAAGACCTGTTCGGTACATTAAGTTAGACCCAGTTCATTACACGTTTTGATTATTGTTTGCCTTGTAAATGATTGTTATTTATATACTTGAAATCGTCTTGGATGTTTTTGGCATGCGATTCCAAGTTTATAAATAGTAACAAACTAAAAAGCAAACAATAATCAAAACACGTAACGAACTGGGTCATAATTAATTCAGCTAGGATGTCTGTATTGTCGATAGCCAAGGTGAGGACACTGTGTTTGGAAGGTTTTTTTTCTGCTGATGTTTCCACAGTGTCACCCCTGGAACGATTACTGGTTATGTCTTGTAAGAATACAGGAGTTGTCAACCAAATACGTGCTGTAATGCTTCTATAATATTTTTGCGTAGGAATGGCATTAACCTACTGACTAAGCTGAAAGTTTACAGAGCAGTGGTACTTCCAGTGCTGTTATACGCTAGTGAAACATGGACTGTGTATAGACGTTATGTGAAAAAACTCAATCATTTTCATACAAATTGTCTCAGAAATGTTATGAACATCAGATGGCAAGACACGATTCCAGATACCACTGTCCTTGATAGAGCTGGTATCCCAAGCATTGACACGATCCTGATGCAGACACAGATTCGTTGGGCAGGTCATTTGGTGCGTATGCCAGACCATCGTCTGCCAAAGATACTCTCTATGGTGAGCTAGAGAAGGGTATACGATCTCAAGGTGGCCAAAGGACGCGGTACAAGGACTCGTTAAAGAACTTACTGAAAGCCTTTGAAATAGACCACGATACATGGGAAGAACTTGCACAAAATATATCTACATGGCGTTCTAAAATAAAAAAGAGCGCATCATATTGTGAAAAGAAGAGAAATGCAGCAGCTCAACAGCGGAGAGCAGCTAGAAAGTCACGGATAGACCACGATCCGTCTACAGTTATCATTCCATGTCCAAACTGTCCAAGGACATTTACAGCTCGAACAGGGCTCATTAGCCATCTACGAACGCATACTCAAGATTGTATACTTTGATTAAATACACTGCCAAGATTGTCATGTATGTCATCAGAAACTCGTGAAAAAAGCATCGAGAAATGTGTGCCAAGAGTGTTAAATTGTTAATATCTGCCCGAGAAATATATTAACTCGTAGTGGACCAAATAACTAATTTATTTGTCGTATTTCATGTGTTAGTTTTCTTTATTTTTTGGTTTTGTGCCTTGTCCACTAACAACACTAAGAGCAATAAGAGTTAAGTTACTTCCAGATGGTTACTTACCCGTGTCTTTCTGATGGATGCATTCCCACATACACTTCAAAACCAGATTGAAATTTGTCAGAAAAATAAGCATTTGGGGTCAAGACATGCAATGATAATGATTTATTTCACGGGAGACAGATTGTTTTCCTTAGTTGTCTACTACGACATGCTTGGAAAGAAAACAGTGACTCTATTCTTTGCTTTCTGAACTATAAGTAAAACCCCTTGGTCACAAAGGCAAACATACAATTTGTTTGTTAAAAATCTGTTTCGTCAGTGTTCGTGAGTACACCAAATCACACAGAAATCTGAAGCAATTTGGAGATATCTTCTATTGACCAAAGCATGACCGTCTTCCGTTTAGAAGACAGATGTACCAAATTAATTAGGACTTCATTGATATCTTTGGGAAATTTTGGTGAAGAATAGTTGTATCCCTATCTATCTTTCATAACTAGTAGACTGTCGCAGACTAGTTTTATCCATAGCTATCTTTCATAACTAGTAGACTGGCGCAGACTAGTTTTATCCCTAGATATCTTTTTTAACTAGTAGAATGGCGCAGACTAGTTTTATCTCTAGCTATCTTTCATAACTAGTAGACTGGCGCAGACTAATTTTATTCCTAGCTATCTTGCATAATGATAAGACTGAAGTGCAAAGAGTTGTTATTGCTCTCATGCGATACACTGGCACTGGATTATCTGTACATCCATGTTATAAAAGTACCTTCACTTGGTGCACCATGATAATATATGTACCAATGATGTTGTGGTACATCTGGCTAAAGCATTTGCGTATCCTTCTACGGGGGGGGGGGGGGGGCTATCGATGGTACAGATAAAAGGAGATTGCTTGAAACCAGACAGACATTTCCTTAGTTCCAAGATATACCCCCCCCCCCCCCACACACACACCTCAGAGACAGTCGCATTACAGTTGCGCAATATCTTCTGGCTCGGATGGTTGAAATTGCAATACTCAAGCAAGATTGATTAATGACGATGTCCCTGATATGAAAAGGTGACGATAAGGTAGAGAACCAACTATAGTGCAAACTAATCGCCTCTGGTGCAGACAACACATGCCAGAGGTCAGCGCTATGCAACTGAGAAGCAGAAGTTAGCAACGATATTCTAAATACTTAGGACGAAATTTCTGGACGTGGATTTTCTAGAACATACAGAAGTCAACACAACACCATACCCGCCTTACCGAAAAATACAAGTATCAAAGATGAAGCATCTAATACTTTAGGTAGTGGATATGTCAACGAATAATCTGTACTTCGTGGTGTGAAATTAAGTGTTAAATGAATGATTCAATTTGTATGCACTTATGGATGTCTTGATGTGAAATTAAGTGTTGAATGAATGCTTCAATTTGTATGTACTTATGGGTGTCTTGATGTGAAATTACCGGTAAGTGTTGAATGAATGCTTCAATTTGTATGCACTTATGGGTGTCTTGATGTGAAATTAAGTATTGAATGAATGCTTCAATTTGTATGTACTTATGGATGTCTTGATGTGAAATTAAGTGTTGAATGAATGCTTCAATTTGTATGGACTTATGGATGTCTTGATGTGAAATTAAGTGTTAAATGAATGCTTCAATTTGTATGCACTTATGGATGTCGATGTGAAATTAAGTATTGAATGAATGCTTCAATTTGTATGCACTTATGGATGTCTTGATGTGAAATTAAGTATTGAATGAATGCTTCAATTTGTATGCACTTATGGATGTCTTGATGTGAAATTAAGTATTGAATGAATGCTTCAATTTGTATGTACTTATGGGTGTCTTGTATTAAAATACATGCGACATTCCCTATTGTATTTATAGTTGTAAAGCTCTAATATCATCAAATGGGACTACTGCCATGTTTGAAAGGAGTGACCTTACTATAAGAGATATATTACATTTAACCAATAAGACTTTGTATCTTTCTTGTTTCCCATATTTTGTATGCCATTCATTTCACGAGGACGGATCATCATACTCCAAAAAAAATACTCACAAAAAATCAATAAAGTTAAACAAATTTCGTTTGGTTTAATCTGGTTGAACATATCTATTATTCAACTTATAAACGAACTTTCAACCACAAAAAGGTACAACATAATAAGTTCTAATAAACTCTAAACAGATTAAAGTGACCGAAACGTTATCAAGAAAACATTCAAATAGCCAAGTACATACATTACGAGATTACATTTATCTTAAAAATCTATCCAAATGGAGCCCAAAAGCTAAAAAGTACACACAATCTTTTCATGAACATTGTACTATCGATGCCAGAATAACCAAATAACAAGAGAGAAAGTTTTTACGTGTGAGATGAAATGTCTTATAAAAGCATCAAACAGAACAAGAAGAAATCATGTGAATAATGAAGATTGTAGGTACAACGTCTGTACTCAAACATATGGAAGAATAGAGACTGAAATGG
This sequence comes from Meghimatium bilineatum, assembly GCA_034231615.1. Classification (NCBI taxonomy): domain Eukaryota; kingdom Metazoa; phylum Mollusca; class Gastropoda; order Stylommatophora; family Philomycidae; genus Meghimatium; species Meghimatium bilineatum. Next base: position 63,493,551 of record CM067321.1, on the reverse strand, counting down.
TTCAGCCACTTAATGAGATTGAACTCATGTAAGCCAGCGGCAAGAGCATACAACATGAGAATGGATACACCAAGAGGTAGAAGTTGACCAAAAAGAAGGTAGATTGAAGGAGTTACAGACGTCATGAGGTCACATAAATCTCACAATGCTACTGCATACAACCAATCAAACGTGCCAGGAATCGAAAATCAATCGTCATTAAATCCTGCTATTCCGTGCAGCAATAGCAGAGAGAAAAAAGACAATAAGATTATTAATAGAAGGAAACGGCTCAGAACAAATAGAGAACAAGCATATAATGATACTAAAAATAATGTTGCAGATGGACTCAGTTGACCCAGTCCCAAACTGTGAACTATATTATTTCATGTGATTTAGTCTGCGTTTTATAAACTGTAAATTATATTGTTTCATGTGATTTAGTCTACATTTTATTAACTGTGAACTATATTGTTTCATGTGATTTAGTCTGTGTTTTATAAACTGTGAATTATATTGTTTCATGTGATTTAGTCTACATTTTATTAACTGTGAACTATATTGTTTCATGTGATTTAGTCGGCGTTTTATAAATTATTCACTACATTGTTTCACCTGATTTAGTGTACAGTTTGAAACTGTTAAATATATTGTCTTTTGTGATTTAGCCTGTGTTTTGTGAACTGTAATAATTTTAATTTGTGGTATTGTTTACTATATTTTAGCTTCCCTATTAATTATTGCTTGAATGACAGAACTACTGCACAACGAATTATGAACAATGTACAGCGGATCCTTGTGTCATCAGGTGTAAAATATAATTTTGAGTGTTGACATTTTTCCTGAATGTCTAAGAGTACTTTCAATGACACAAGGAGAATTTAAGCATCTAAACAAATTACAAACAACTTAAAAATTAGAATGATGAAATCCGGCATCTATTATACTTATAGTATATGTCATAGAAACATCAATAATTAAGAAACTAGAAGACAAAATTAATGTCTTTGAGATGTGGATATATAGAAGAATATGGAGAACTTTATAAGATTCTGACATTTTTACTGGAAAAAAACTGTTAAAGGAATAAAATAGAACAGATAAAGTATTGGAAATATAAGGCATAACTGGCATAGTGCCTTTTTGAAGATCTTACTTGCAGGTAGAGAAAAATCGTGCAGCAAGCGGGATTTGAATCAGGATCACTCAACTTTACATGAAGGTAGAGTTAAGGAGATGCAAACTTGAAAGTAGAGTTGGGGGATGCAGACAAGAAGGTAGAGTTAAGGGGATGCAAACTTGAAAGTAGAGTTGGGGGATGCAAACTTGAAAGTAGAGTTGGGGGATGCAGACAGGAAGGTAGAGTTAAGGGGATGCAAACTTGAAAGTAAAGTTGGGGGATGCAGACAAGAAGGTAGAGTTGAGGGGATTCTTGATTAGGAACAAGCGCCACAGCACTGAGGGAAATCCCACATATGCTCTGCTTGCCGTTCCGTCAGCCATCTAAAAGTGTATAAGCTCAGTGTCCCAGTCAGTTGCTGATTGCGCGTTCTTTTGATCTTTCCGGAGAGGGAGCACTTTCTCCCATCACCTCTAGTCACTCCCATTTCTACCATTCTCTGAATATGTAAATTGTCACGTTCGACTTCCTCCTCGTCTTCTAGTAGGGTATCCATGACTGCTCTAATCAATTCAATCCCGTCTCTTCTTATGTCGGTGCCGTTCATCAAAGCTTACCAGGTAAAGCTTTCGGCTCTTTCGTTTCCCCTGACCCCAGCATGACCAGGACAGTAAATCCATGTAATGCTGTTCGCATTGTCGAGAAGAGTGACCCATTCAGTTCTGATCATACATTTTTCTATCTTGCGCAGCATACTTTGATAGAATAACTGAATCTGTTGGTGGTTGCGTCGCCAGCCAAGTGAGAGATGCTGTCACAGCTTCTATTTCCATTCTCATACTCGATGTTGTAGTGGGGTAGGCAGCTGACGTCTCAGCTAATTTCTTGCCATTTTGCTAGGCCACGAAACTCCAACCATACCTGTTTGTTTCTTGCGTTACTAAGCCGTCTGTTTAAATTATTGTATCGTGTGGCTTCGAGTGCTGCAGCATGAGTTTTTGGTTCATTTCCTCTGTTCTGTTGGCATCCCAGTCGTGGCACTCTCTTCCCATCTGTATCACAGCTGTTGTCAATAATTTTCTCTCATTCCCAAATGTCACCAATTTACAGCCTCTTCCCACTTCCTCCAGCTCAAAAACTCTGAGTAGGGTATCTTCTGCTTCTGTCATCTAGGACCTTCCTCTCTTGATACGAATTCCTTTTGTGCTGTTTAGAGATTGGTGTAAGACGTGATGATCATTATTGGCGACCTTGAAGTATTCTTTAACCTGGGCTATTTTATGTCTTGATTTGATGCTAGGTAGGTCTAGGAGAAACCTCATGTCCACGATAGGTGTATCTCTTGTACATCCTAGGACATCTCTCATGGCCTCATTTTGAACTCTCTCAAATCAATCCACATGTGTTTGCGACAGTGTCAATAAACCTAAACCATAGTCCAGCACAGATAATACCACTGCCTGCATCATCTGAAAGAGGGTTCGCTGCGGCATCTCTGCAGATGCCATGCTTTTGACTGCACTGACACCCTTCCCAGCTTTCTGAATGATATGGTCTACATGTTTTGCGAAGGACAGACTTCTATCAAAGGTGATTCCTAGATACTTCATAGTTTGCTCCCTGTCAATGTTGATGCCCATGCAGCATACTGCTGGTAATGTGTCTGTGACTATTTTGTTGTTCAGTGAGAACCAGACGATGTTTGCCCTGGTGGGATTGATAACTGCCTTGTAGTTAGTACACCAGAGCGACAAATCTTCTAGTTTACGCTGGACGTCATCAATCATGTCTCTTCTGTTTCTGCCGTGCTTGTAAAGCAAGAGGTCATCCACATATGTTAGTATCCTGCTGGGCCCAGCGTCTTGAAGCTGCGCTATTTTGTATGTGTAGATGTTAAAGAGTACAGGTGATAGTGTCGATCACTGTGGTAATCCCGGTGCTATAGTTCTGATCTCTGATGTCCAGCATCTCAGTCTCAGAGCAACAGGTCTGGACATTAACACGTTGAGGGAATACAAACTTGAAGTATAATTGAGGGGTTGCAAACTTGAAGTAGAGTTGAGGAGATTCAAACTTGAAGGTAGAGTTAAGGGGATGCAAATAGTAGGTAGTCAGATATACAGGAGGGAGGGAAACATCACGAGAAAAATAGGTTACAGTCTATCAGAGTGCACCACCAAAGAAATAGACAGACGATGATGTGATCCGTTTAAACCATCCTTCGTTACAGGAACGATACTTGACCATTTTTCCGTTCTAAAGTCATGATATTCAGAGTTTTCTGTATTCCCCTGTTTGAATCCCCCATCGATAACGGGGTAATTCTCCTCTGTATTCCCCTCTCTCAATCCCCCATCGATAACGCGTTAATTCTCCTCTGTATTCCCCTGTCTCAATCCCCCATCGATAACGCGTTAATTCTCCTCTGTATTCCCCTGTCTCAATCCCCCATCGATAACGCGTTAATTCTCCTCTGTATTCCCCTCTCTCAATCCCCCATTGATAACGCGTTAATTCTCCTCTGTATTCCCCTGTCTCAACCCCTCATCGATAACGCGTTAATTCTCCTCTGTATTCCCTTGTCTCAATCCCCCATCGATAACGCGTTAATTCTCCTCTGTATTCCCCTCTCTCAATCCCCCATCGATAACGCGTTAATTCTCCTCTGTATTCCCCTGTCTCAATCCCTCGTCGATAACGCGTTAATTCTCCTCTGTATTCCCGTGTCTCAATGCCCCGTCGATAACGCGTTAATTCTCCTCTGTATTCCCGTGTCTCAATGCCCCATCGACAACCCGTTGATTCTTCAAGTGAATTGAGGAAAAAAAATTATTTTGACATTTCCTAAATAACGATAGTTGTCTCGTTTTAATGTTGATAATGAGCTTATTCTGACGTTAGCCATCTTAAATTCTAAAATAATCTTGTTATACAAACCTAATATGTTATTCTGAACTCAGGCTTTCTGTCAGACACATGCCATGTTAGCTAAAAAAAAAAATGTAAAAAAAAAAATAAAAACAAGGAAAAAAACCCCAATGAGAACGAGGAAAAGTGTAATGATCTATGTTGCAAATGTGTTGTATTTTTGAACTTGCTTATTAATTTTTGTTATATTCTTGAACTGGGTAATTATTGTTTGGAGTCCATATAGTTATAGGACATCCTTCAAACATCTAACTTTCTAAATTCAATTTTCAAGTTCAGATAACTCATATCTGAAAACAAAAAAAACCAAACATATTTCCTTAGTTTGTAAATATTGTCTATACTAATCTATAGCAATTAAACTGTAAACTATGTATATATATATATTCTTCTTCAGCGTTCGCTCTTATATAATCACAACGAATATATCGTGTTATTTACGACGGCGAGCGTGAAGTACGTTGTGCTGCAAGTTCCACACGAGAACTGTGTTATTTGCATCTCGGTTGGAAACTTGTGGTCAGGACGTCCGAGGTCCAGCACATCCGTTTTCGTCATGCCTTTAATTCGGGTAGGCTTCCCTAGTCCGTGACAGCCTGTCTATCTGTCGTCGGGCACGCGAGTGTAGTGACTCTTCGTCTAGACGATTGTCTTTCACGTCTATCTCATACGAAGTGTTCCACCGTCTATGAACACATCTCGTGCAATTGGACGTACTTGTGCCTGTGCCCATCGGGTACTGAACTAATTCTCATCCGCGAGCTTGGTTCCGTATGAGGAAGAACTCGCCAGAATATTTGGACCCTACCATATTGCTCTCCTACCTGAGGCGTCGTTCACAGACATCGTGATCCCCTCGCCCAAGTTCGAGTCTCACACCATGCGTTTGAGAGCAAGGCGTTCTCGAGCTGAACGACCTTGTCCCAATAGTGTCTGAGCCCATCAGGAACCGAACCCTTTCTCTCTGCAAGTGTATTTCCGGTATAGGAAATCTTGACAGTAGAGGTGGGCCAGGACTGCCATCGTTGTACCTTTTTTTGCCTGAGCCCATCGGGCATGAACCCTTTCTGTTCGCGAGCATATTTCCGGTTTAGGAAGGGTCGACATTAGAGTTGGGTTAGGACTTCTTGCTTTACCGAGCGCCCATGATTGGGTCTGGGTCTCTGCCTATAAGGAGCACAGGTAACTAGAAGCTCGTCTCGAGCTAACAGAGCTTGTAGTTCCCCTTTCCTAAGAACTTTTCACTTTCTATGTGCAGTTCGCGCTGCCCTCTGGCACTGTTCTGCCCTTTCATTGTACTCAGTATGTAATGTATTTGTCTCTCGCCATGTAACTACCTTTACATGCCTTTTACATTGGCAACCCCTCCAATGTTCGGACTGGACTGACTACCTTCACTGTATGTCGACAGTGTCGCTGTATGTGGTGATGCTGGTGGTGTCGGAGATATTGTCTGTCTCTTCTGCAGTCAAATATCTTTCCATCTGCCATCTCCACATTATCGGACAATATCCCCAAAGGATATATATATATATATACCCCCTAATTCAATAGACATTGCATTAAACCGGAAGCTGAAGTTTCCTGTGTATGAGCTATTGTACTTACGTAAAACGCAGGTTTTTATAACGGTTTCACCTAGACACTACGGACTATCACTACTAAAACTAGTGGGTAATGATGTCCTCAGAAGATAACATACAAATTACAATACAAAAATCTTATTCAACGTTTCAACCAAAATGTCTTTATCACGATGCGCACACAACATCAAAAGATGATGAATGGAAATTATCACAACTCACAAACGTATCCAACGGAAATATAGAAATGAGATGCTGAATGGCCAGTAAGTACATATGTGTCGATTCGAAAATAACAAAAAGATGACGTTAATGACGGAACAAATTGAATCATGGCAATGGCCACAAAAACCCAGTACTAGACAAAAGATTGGTCGGAATTGATTCAAAAAGGATTGAGGATACCTAATTCAAAAATAAGACGATTGTCTGGAGTGTACCTAGATCTACCATCGGAGGTACAGGATTTGATGGAAGTGACCTGTATATCAAGAGCACCGCCATTGCCGTTGAAGTATGTGGTTACAGGAGTAGGTGTTCTGTGCAAGATGGCATGAAGATGGCTACAAAAGCAATGTACTTCCTTCCATTCCGCCATCTTATTTCCATATTTCCGTTGGATACGTTTGTGTATTGTGATAATTGCCATTCGTCGTCTTTTGATGTTTTGTGCGTATCTGGAAACAGACCTTTTGGTTAAAACGTTGAATATGATTTGTGTATTGTAATTTGTATGCTATCTTGTGTGCACATCATTACCAACTAGTTTTAGTGATAGTTCGTCGTGCTTGAGTGAAGCGATTATATAAACCTGTGTTTAACGTAAGTACAATTGTTGTTACGTTTCACGCAGCTACCTTATATTGTTTTTGTATGAGCTAAAGATATGAGAATTTATCCCACTGCACATAGGAGGTTAGAGAAAATCACTCATACTTCCTGAAAATCGAAACAAACAAACAAACACACAGTAAACAACAAAACATAAAGGAAATTCCAGTAACGACACAATATATGAGATTAACAAACATGTCATTAAATGTTACATAAATAGTAATTATATGAAAATACACCATAATTGATTTTTGGCTTCACTGGTAACGTAATGTACAAGTAGTTGTATACTAAAAGAAAACAATTGGTAATCAACAATTTTTCCTGTAAAATGATATGTTCCAATGATTGGATTGTGATGTTGTGTTATTTAGACTGAATTATGTGAAGGACGTTTGAATAGAGATGATAATTTATACGAAACTCGATTCAGGTACTGATCGTCTCGTTGTGAGTTATACAAAACTTAGATCAAATATTGTTCACCACTTTGTGAGTATAACCATTTGAAATGAAGCACTGTTAACTTTTATTTGAGTATAACCAATTCAGACAAATATCGTTAACTACTTTGTGAGTGTAACCAATCAGATCAAAAGTTGCTAACCACTTTGTAAGTATAACCAACTTAGATAAGTACTGTTAACCTCTATTTAAGTATAACCAACTTAGATAAGTATTGGTAACCACTTTGTTCATTATATCCCACAGTTTCTGGTGTTGGGCGTATTCGAACGCTTTTGTGTAATCTATGAAGCACATGTGCAGGTCAGTTGACAATTCCATACACTTTTCTATAAAACGTCTCATATTAAGGATGTGATCTCTTTTGTTCCTATGCTCTATCTGAAACCGCCTGTATTTCATTTATTTCCATCTCCATCTCTAATTTCTTTTTTCCATTTTTTGCATTACTATTTTTATAATTATTTTACTTGCTTCACTTATAAGGGCTATAGTTCTGTAATTTGAGTAAATCTGAAGGTCGTTTTTTAGGAGGAGGGGCATATATAATGATTTTTTTGTCCAGTCCTTCTGACATGTGCCGTGTTTTAGACAATATTAAAATAAATGACACGCGCGACATAGCATGACAGAGTTGACATAAGGATAATCCTCTTTAGTGCCACTACCACAACACCGATAAGATACAAAGAATGGCAATCAATGGTGACAGTTTAATTATTTCTGTTGAAATTATGAAACACACATAAAAGCCAAACATTTTACATAAATAATGTCAGTCCTTTTTGTACCAAATTAGTGTTAAGCCCGTAGATACGGTATGAGGGGCCATTTTGTGAAGTTTCAACCCCTCCTCCCAGAAAGTCAGAACACATTTAATACTAGAAAGCGTGGGAAAAGTCTGAATACCCCCCCCCCCCCCGATTTGAACTGGTTTTCCAAAAATGGTCACTAATCGTCCGTGTTTCCGGTGAATGACCGAGGGAGCAAAGAATAGTTACACTATTACACGTCATGCAGATCTTAATAGACGACAAAGGATGTTTAGAGGGTAAAGTTGGCTATCCATTCGTATAGGGTAAATTAACCCAGAATCCAAACTGAAGTCGGATGTGCAGGCTAAAAGGAGTAGATTACAAAACCAAACAACAAAATGCTTCCCGATCTCTGGATTACATCCTGCCAATCTGCAAGAGTTTGAGAAAGAACGAACGAAGAAGACGGTTACCAAAGCTCCACGAAAACCAGGAAATTAATGTTTTTTAGGCAACCCCCTAACTTCCATCCACAAGAAAAACGCATCTACATACTGGATTAGTACTCAGTCGCTTTCAGCCAGTAATGACAAAGCTACTCCACAGAAGCTTTAAAGAAAATTAAGTTTTATGCCATGCACGACTGAATGCAATTTAACCCACCTTTCACTTGTACACGAATCGTGTTGGCAGACACTAGAGCAGCACAGATATAATCACTGTTGTAAATCTACTTTTTCTTGTGGATTGGAGATATGCGATTGAAGACTCATTTCGACAAAGTGCGGCCTCTTTACCAGTAGATTTGAATCAATTCTTCGTAGATATAATTATTTTAAAATATTTGTCTATTGCCTATTATCTTTTTTTCCAGGTGAATGATTGTTGATAGCATTCACACCTGCCGTTAAGCGTAGGGGTGGGAGCGTAAGCTGTCGTTCTAAGGCCAGATGTGTCGCCGAGGTTGCATTTAGTCAATGTTTGTTCAAAGTTATCTTGATGTTTTTTATCCACCGTTTTCTTGGTCTACCTTTGGCTTTACGCCCGGATATTCTTTTGTTATTTGCTCTTATTGGTATTTGGTTTCGCTTAATTCTAATAAGGTAACCGAATCATTTTACTTGCTGTCTCTCGATATGTTCGATACATGATATTATACCAACTCTTTTCCTAATTTCTTCATTTCTTATTTTATCTAGTTTGGTAACCATTGCAGCTTTCCTCAGACACTTCATTTCACATGTGACGATTTTTCTTTCCTGCGAAGCTGTTAAAGATCATGTTTGACATTGGTAGCACAGTGTTGGTATAAAAATTGTAGATATTATTTGTTTTTTATTTCCATCTTAATTTTTGGGTGAACAAGTAATGATGAAAGTTCGTAAGTCTCTGTGTTTGCTTTTTGACACATTGTTTCTATTTCTCTGTCTAGTCTTCCATTTTCGGGGTTAAACAATGTCTAGATATTTAAATTCTTTTTCTTGTTTCACTTTGGTGTTATTTATTGTTATATCCATTGGTGTTGCAAATTTGCTAATTTTCATAACTTCTGCTTTTTGTGTGTGTAGGTTAATAAGTTATTGGTGTCTAGCAATAACAAGCAAGAGCGCGCACACATCCTGTTAAACGGTCACAGAATGAATGAAGTTGCCACCTTCAAATATCTCGGATTCCAAAATATGCGATGACAGCATTTTATGAAATTAGATTAAATTAAGACTTGAGATGGTGATGGCTGCCATGACAAAAAGTTGAATATGATTTGTAAAAGTAAGATCAGTATTACAGTAAAAATTAATCTATAGAGATAGCTAGTGCTAGCTATTATTGTGTGTGGATGTGAAAGCTGGAGGTTTATTGCAGACATGAATGGAAACATTGGAAACATTCAGGCTATTGAATATAAGTGCTACAGATGCCTATAAGAAATCAGTTATATAGAACAAATATTTGTTCTGCATAAAATAACCAAACGTGTAGGTTATCTACCAAGAGCCACTTTTGACAATGGTGAAACGGCACCATTTTGTTTGTTTTGGACATATAACGAGACACAACCCATTCTCTGAAACTATTTGGCGTGGGACAGTGGGAGGGGGGGGGGGGGGGGGTAGAAGAGGAACAGGCGTAAGAAAATTCTGGATTCGTATAATCAAGGACTGATCCAGACATGATTTTTTTTTAAAAACTCGTTTGACTGATTGGTGCTATTTGTATGTAAAGTGACGATAATTGTATTTGAAGTGTCGATAGAGCTATGTGATGTGACGATAGAGCTATGTGAAGTGACGATAGAGCTATGTGAAGTGACGATAGAGCTATGTGAGGTGTCGATAGAGCTATGTGAGGTGACGATAGAGCTATGTGAAATTACGATAGAGCTATGTGAAGTGACGATAGAGCTATGTGAAGTGACGGTAGAGCTATGTGAGGTGACGATAGAGCTATGTGAAGTGACGATAGAGCTATGTGAAGTTACGATAGAGCTATGTGAAGTGACAATAGAGCTATGTGAAGTGACGATAGAGCTATGTGAAGTGACGATTGGTGATATTTGTATGTGCAGTGACGATAGAGCTATGTGAAGTGACGATAGAGCTATGTGAAGTGACGATTGAGCAATGTGAAGTGACGGTAGAGCTATGTGAAGTGACGATTGGTGATATTTGTATGTGAAGTGACGATAGAGCTATATGAAGTGTCGATAGAGCTATGTGAAGTGACGGTAGAGCTATGTGAAGTGACCGTAGAGCTATGTGAAGTTACGAAAGAGCTATATGCAGTGACGATAGAGCTATGTGAGGTGACCGTAGAGCTATGTGAAGTTACGATAGAGCTATGTGAAGTGACGATAGAGCTATGTGAAGTGACGATAATTGAATTTGAAGTGTCGATAGAGCTATGGGAAGTGACGATAGAGCTATGGGAAGTGTCGATAGAGCTATGTGAAGTGTCGATAGAGCTATGTGAAGTGATGGTAGAGCTATGTGAAGTGACGATTGGTGATATTTGTATGTGACTTGACGATAGAGCTATGTGAAGTGTCGATAGAGCTATGTGAAGTAACGGTAGAGCTATGTGAAGTGACCGTAGAACTATGTGAAGTGACGATAGAGCTATGTGAAGTGACGATAGAGCTATGTGTGGTGACCTTAGAGCTATGTGAAGTTACGATAGAGCTATGTGAAGTGACGATAGAGGTAGGTGAAGTGACGGTAGAGCTATGTGAGGTGACGACAGAGCTATGTGAGGTGACGACAGAGCTATGTGAAGTGACGATAGAGCTATGTGAGGTGACGACAGAGCAATGTGATTTGACGATAGAGCTATCTGAGGTGACGACAGAGCTATGTGAAGTGACCGTATAGCTATGTGAAGTGTCGATAGCGCTATGTGAAGTGATGGTAGAGCTATGTGAAGTGACCGTAGAGCAATGTGAATTGACGAATAAGCTATGTGGTGTCGATAGAGCTATGTGAAGTGACGATAGAGGTAGGTGAAGTGACGTTAGAGCTATGTGAAGTGACGGTAGAGCTATGTGAAGTGTCGATAGAGCTATGTGAAGTGACGATAGAGGTAGGTGAAGTGACGGTAGAGCTATGTGAAGTGACGATAGAGGTAGGTGAAGTGACAGTAGAGCTATGTTAAGTGACGGTAGAGCTATGTGAAGTGACGGTAGAGCTATGTGAAGTGACGATGGAGCTATGTGAAGGATATTTTGGCTGTCTTCGTAATGGTACCCATACAATCCATACACGATATAGGTCTTACTAGCAAGGTAAAGAAATAACTCATGTCAGAAACGTGTCGGCGGGGATGAAGATAACTCTTAATGTACTAAGCCGCAGCGACTGTTTTCTCAGTGGTCAGTTCCCGTCCTTGATGTGTTTACCTTCCCCAACTCATGCGTCAGGTACCAATTCACAACTGGATCAACTGGAGTAAAGAATGTTTCAGGCGAGAAATTACAACATGATTTTATTTTGTCCAGACGTGGTTTGGAACATTTCGAACATTTTTATAAAATGTCACCAAAAAATAAAGTATATTGACAAGGTAACGTGTTTAATAACTTAACAATACAATATATGTTTCTATTTAAATATTTAAAAGAACATGATATTAATAATAACAGTAGACAAGGAGTAAAAAATTGGGGGGGGGGGGGGGAAATAGATCTAGACCAATAAAATAAACTTACCTCATGGTTGGAAAACGACCTGTCCATGAACTGTCAAATTTCGTTATGTTATAGAATGGACATTTCCCGCCTGACCTAGTCATGTGTCATACGGGAAAAATTCATAGGTTCGAAAAATAAGCCACGAAACGTCGTCTTGCCCCGCGCGCCATCTTACCCCGGGCTACCCTACAATGGAATAGTCCCCCGCCCAAGCATACCTAAATATCCTTAGCTGTCTCTTGTGCCATGCACGCTATTTATTACTCTACTTTCGGGCATATACATAACACATATGCTTTTAATCAAATTGTTAAACTTCTTTCTTTTAAATACCACTTTTAAATACCACATTTAAATACCACTTTTGAATACTACTTTTGAATACTACTTTTGAATACCACTTTATATTGCTCAGATTATTAGTTGTCATGTTTGTTATCTGCTGTACATGAATGATTTTCAACATTTATGGATATGTCTCATGCTCTTTTGTTTAGGTTGTCATCGCTGTTTTCATCGTTTCCAGCAAAAACAAAACAATCTTCGATGTGGTATATTTCAACATTATGGATTTCTCCCATAACGTCACAGATGATATTATCACAGGCAACATCAGTACGGTCATTCTCATCACCATCAACACTAGCAACCACATGAATACCACCGATAAATACTATGGTCTTGTCCAGCAGCCTCTGGGTATGGTGATTGTGCTCAGCGTTTCGTATAGCGTAGTCTTTATATTAGCATTGCTAGGCAACGCCAGCGTCGTTCTTGCAGTTTACCTGGATAGTAGTCTACACAATGGAACAAATCTCTTCTTGGTCAATCTTGCTATAGCAGACATGCTGGTGGCGATATTCTGTTTACCCGTAACGCTGTTGGACAACATCTTTACTGGTGAGTATTGTTCATTACAAGTTATACTTTCTTCTGAAATTTGAACATACTACGGACATATCCTACCTTATATGATCCATATTACACTATATATATAAACATTTTCATAAACTAAACACTTGTCATGCGTTTTGTTGTTCCATATTGCAGCTTATACAAATGTTCACAAGGTAATCAATCACCTGTTATTTGTATAGATTACCCATTGCTTGATATAAATACTTGTTCTATATTCTTTATTGTAGCGAATTTTCATTTATTGTTATCACATTTTATATTATGTTGCAATTTTAATTTTTCAGGACTTATAAGATGTCCGTTATAATATTTAGTGGGGATGTTTTATTTGTGATATCTGTGAGTTTGTCGATAGCGACGCACACCGCGTCGAAAATGCCAATCACGTTTAACAGTGATTAGCTTTGTGGTTGTGGCTATTTGGTAGTAGGGGAACCAGTTCTCTTTCTGGTAGTAGGAGAACCAGTGCTCTCTCTGGTGGTAGGAGAACCAGTTCTCTCTCTGGTAGTAGGAGAACCAGTTCTCTCTCTGGTAGTAGGAGAACCAGTTCTCTCTCTGGTAGTAGGAGAACCAGTTCTCTCTCTGGTAGTAGGAGAACCAGTTCTCTCTCTGGTAGTAGGAGAACCAGTTCTCTCTCTGGTAGTAGGAGAACCAGTTCTCTCTCTGGTAGTAGGAGAACCAGTTCTCTCTCTTGTAGTAGGAGAACAAGTTCTCTTTCTGGTAATAGGAGAACCAGGTCTCTCTCTTGTAGTAGGAGAACCAGTTCTCTCTCTTGTAGTAGTAGAACCATTTCTTTCTCTGGTAGTAGAAAAACCACTTCTCCATATGGCAGTAGGAGAACCAGTTATCTTGTAGAGCTGGCTTACCAGCGATATGGTTACAGACTTCGATCTTCAAGTAAATGTAGTAAAACACTGAGTCTATTAGTTACTACAGTCGAAGTCGGATGTGTCGGATTATTATGTAAATAAAACGGCGTTACAACTCATTTCAGTTCTCTGGACTACATCATAGTGAAAATTTAGGAGGACTATTGTCCTATATCCTACTACAAGAGAGCTCCAGTGGGAATTTGAGCTTTTTGTTGTGTCTGACGTTAACTATACTAAGTTGAAAGGTGCAGAAATCACTATCTGACGTTAACTATACTGCGTTGAAAGGCGCAGAAATCACTATCTGACGTTAACTATACTGTGTTGAAAGTTGTAGAAATCACTATCTGACGTTAACTATACTGCGTTGAAAGGCGCAGAAATCACTATCTGACGTTAACTATACTGTGTTGAAAGGTGCAGAAATCACTATCTGACGTTAACTATACTGTGTTGAAAGGCACATAAATCACTATCTGACGTTAACTATACTGTGTTGAAAGGTGCAGAAATCACTATCTGACGTTAACTATACTGTGTTGAAAGGCGCAGAAATCACTATCTGACGTTAACTATACTGTGTTGAAAGGCGCAGAAATCACTATCTGACGTTAACTATACTGTGTTGAAAGTTGTAGAAATCACTATCTGACGTTAACTATACTGTGTTGAAAGGCGCATAAATCACTATCTGACGTTAACTATACTGTGTTGAAAGGTGCAGAAATCACTATGTGACGTTAACTATACTGTGTTGAAAGGCGCATAAATCACTATCTGACGTTAACTATACTGTGTTGAAAGTTGTAGAAATCACTATCTGACGTTAACTATACTGTGTTGAAAGGCACAGAAATCACTATCTGACGTTAACTATACTGTGTTGAAAGGCGCATATATGAATGTCTAGTGATACGCAATGGTAAAACGTATTCTCTGTACTAACCTATGTTAAACGTTATTAGCCTGAGGATGAAGAATAAAATGAAGACGATAGACGCAAATTGTAAGAAATTAGACATTGACTGGTGGACTATTCTGATGATAAAAAGATTATATTGAAATGACCACGTCCTCAGATGAAATTCAGGTAATCACACAATAATTGACTTGTCAAGAGTACCAATCTTGATGAGGCCAGACTTACGTTTGAGTGGACAAGGATTATGTGCTGAAGAACGATAGAGATGACGGTAATAGGTTACCAAGAAGAAAACATTAATTGGTTCCCGAGAAGAATATATTAATTGGTTCCCAAGAAAAATACATTAATTGGTTCCCAAGAAGAATACAACAATTAGTTCCCAAGAAGAAAACATTAGTTAGTTCCCAAGAAGAATACATTAATTGGTTCCCAAGAAGAATACATTAATTAGTTCCCAAGAAAAATACATTAATTGGTTCCCAAGAAAAATATATTAATTGGTTCCCAAGAAGAATACAACAATTAGTTCCCAAGAAGAATATATTAATTGGTTCCCAAGAAAAATACATTAATTGGTTCCCAAGAAAAATACATTAATTGGTTCCCAAGAAGAATACAACAATTAGTTCCCAAGAAGAAAACATGAATTAGTTCCCAAGAAGAATACATTAATTGGTTCCCAAGAAGAATACATTAATTAGTTCCCAAGAAGAATACATTAATTTATTCACAAGAATAATACATTAGCTTGTTCCCTTAGAAGAATACATTAATTGGTTCCAAAGAAGAATACATTAATTGGTTCCAAATATTATAAATTAATTGGTTCTCAAGCACTGAATTAATTGCTGCAACGTTCACTTTCAGATGTTGAAAACAAATTATACTGTCTACAATAGCAGTAATCATAATCGTGTTGTATCTAAGACTGCAAACCTTCCTATATAAGATTAGCACTTCTTGTTGGCTACTTGTTTGAATAAAATAGTTTACAGCCGAAGACGCATGTGTCGGGCCAATGGCGCAAATAAATCGGCGACACAACCCATTTCCATTCTCTGGACCACATCCTTCCGGAAATCTAATAGGACCATGGTCCTGCTACAAGAGAGATCAAGCGGGAGTTTGAGAATGAACGCAGAAGAAGAAGAAGAAAATAGTTTTTTTTTAAAACTTGATCATGTAGCGTTTTAAAGTTGATAATGTCGTGTTTTAAAGTTGATAATGTTGGGTTTTTAAGTTGATCAAGTAGTGATCTCGTATTTCTGCTAGAAAAAATGGTGGTGAGGGTGGAAGAAAAGGGTTAGAAATGACCAAAATATCTTTAACGTACGTTATGGATAGACTATTTAAGATTTCAAATTCTCTTTTCATGATATACATTCTTTTTTCTCACCTCATGATATACATTCTCACTTCACGTCTCAAGATATACATTTTCACTTCTAATCTCATGATATACATTCTCACTTCTCGTCTCAAGATATACATTCTCACTTCTCGTCTCAAGATATACATTCTCACTCCTCATCTCAAGATATACATTCTCACTTCACGACTCAAGATATACATTCTCACTTCTAATCTCATGATATACATTCTCACTTCTCGTCTCAAGATATACATTCTCACTTCTCGTCTCAAGATATACATTCTTACTTCTCATCTCAAGATATACATTCTCACTCCTCATCTCAAGATATACATTCTCACTTCTCGTCTCAAGATATACATTCTCACTTCTCGTCTCAAGATATACATTCTCACTTCTCGTCTCAAGATATACATTCTTACTTCACGTCTCAAGATATACATTCTCACTTCACGTCTCAAGATATACATTCTCACTTCTAATCTCATGATATACATTCTCACTTCTCGTCTCAAGATATACATTCTCACTTCTCGTCTCAAGATATACATTCTCACTTCTCGTCTCAAGATATACATTCTCACTTCTCATCTCAAGATATACATTCTCACTCCTCATCTCAAGATATACATTCTCACTTCTCGTCTCAAGATATACATTCTCACTTCTCGTCTCAAGATATACATTCTCACTCCTCATCTCAAGATATGCATTCTCACTTCACGTCTCAAGATATGCATTCTCACTTCACGTCTCAAGATATGCATTCTCACTTCACGTCTCAAGATATACATTCTAACTTCACGTCTCAAGATATGCATTCTCACTTCACGTCTCAAGATATACATTCTCACTTCTCATCTCAAGATATACATTCTCACTTCATTTCTCAAGATATACATTCTCACTTCACGTCTCAAGATATACATTCTCACTTCTCGTCTCAAGATATGGGGGAGGAAGAAGTTCTTTGTTCTACTATTTTATTAAGTGTCCATGTTTCACAGTCATAAATTACTACTTAAAGTGTACCCTATATATGAATTAGATTTAAGTAGGAAGCCAGAGGATAATATTTTTAAAAATTCTTGAGACTAACGGGAATTGAACCAGTCCGTTCTACGGCACCAAGATTACGGTTAGTCAAGTACTGAAAAACGCGTGTGCAATTGTTGCTAGGCGATTTGGTGCCGTAGAACGGACTGGTTCAATTCCCGTTAGTCTCAAGAATTTTTATATATGAATTAGAGTAATTTGAGTTGAATAGTCTCTGAGGATTGGTATTTACATTCTGCCCCTGCCTAGTTTCTCCCCATAACTATATCCCCTTACTAATTGAATCTCCAAAACGTATTTTATGTTGACTATACATTTTATTCAGAAAGCAATATCAACCTACATTACATACTTACCTTGCATAGCAACCTACATACTTACCTTCCATAGCAACCTACATATTTACCTTGCATAGGAACCTGAATACTTATTTTCCAAAGTAACCTACATTCTTACCGTGCATAGCAAACTACATACTTACCTTCCATAGCAACCTACATATTTACCTTCCATATCAACCTACTACTTACCTTCAATAGCAACCTATACACTTACCTTCCATAGCAACCTACCTATTTACCTTCCATAGTAACCTACATATTTACCTTCCATATCAACCTACATACTTATCTTCAATAGCAACCTACACACTTACCTTCCATAGCAACCTACCTATTTACCTTCCATAGTAACCTACATATTTACCTTCAATATCAACATACATACTTACCTTCAATAGCAACCTACACACTTACCTTCCATAGCAACCTACATATTTACCTTCCATAGTAACCTACATATTTACCTTCAATATCAACCTACATATTTACCTTCAGTAGCAACCTACACACTTACCTTCCATAGCAACCTACCTATTTACCTTCCATAGTAACCTACATATTTACCTTCAATATCAACATACATACTTAAATTCCATAGTAACCTATATATTTTCCGTCCATAGCAACCTACATATTTACCTTCCATATCAACCTACATACTTACCTTCAATAGCAACCTACACACTTACCTTGCATAGCAAACTACATACTTACCTTCAATAGCAACCTACATACTTACCTTTCATATCAACCTGCATACTTACCTTCAATAGCAACATACATACTTACCTTCAATAGCAACCTAAATACGTACATTCATTATACTTATATTGCCTACTAAATTCCAGATGTTGGTTACTAAACACAATAACAAAAATAAAACTACGCCTGTTTGTGTCATATAAAAAAGACACAACTGTTTATAAAGACAAATAATGGAGAGAAGAGTACCTGGGAGAAGGAGAAAGGGCAGACCAAGAAGACGATGGACTGACGACATTTAAGATAACATGAATACATCGCTAGAAAATGCTAGCCACATCGCCCAAGACAGAGAGAGATTCAGAGAGTTCATCGGGAAGACAACGTTCTGGAAGGAATACGTCACATGACACAAATTACCACAGAAAAACAGATTGTGGTTATCACTGCCAACTTTAACATCTGATGTCACTCAATCTGCTTGTGAAGTTAAGTACGCCTAATTCACTGTTAGAAAGACTTGAATCGTATTTAGTTGAATGTGTAATATAATCTCACGGAACTGAGATTAAACTCAACAAAACGTGATCATGTTTTTACTTGAATTTAAAAAAAAATATATCTCTTTTTAACATGACAGGAATTAATTATATTTCCTTGTTTTACATAAACAAAGAGAGCTGATGTAAAATATATATGACGATTTCGTTAAGCTAATTGATTTGCACCGATAAGAATATATGCATATATGCATTAGCGTATATATCTATCTATCTATTTATATATATATATATATATATATATTAATTTTCAGAAATTACAGCTTGTATGCGATAAATGCGTCTTTCGAAATGACACTCCGACTTCAACATAGCTCTAAGCCACTTTGACCAACTATCAATCAATCAATCAATAAACCCATAACCATTCAGGGTAGTAGGGGTACCACATTGGATGCTTCAGCACACAGTCATCCAGCGAATTCTATCCTCAGCGATGCGGATGAGTGTGGAAATATCTTGCCCTGTCCATTCCTTGATGTTGTCTGTCCATGCCTTTATTTGTCCTCCTCTGCTTCTTCCACCCTCGACAGTTCCCTGCAGTATTGTTTTTGACAAGGAATCGTGCCTGCATACATGTCCGAACCATGCTAGTTTTCGTCTTTTCACTATTGAAAGCACTGGCTCCTGAACACCTGCAAACATCTCTACTTTATTTCTTACGTACACATTGGTCTTATGTTCCCTATAGGAAATTCGTAGAATTCTTCTGTAGCATTTATACTCGAAAGCCTGTAATCTTCTCTCCATGTCCTCAGTGAGTGTCCAACTCTCACAACCATACAACATAACAGAAAGCACCAGCGACGTATACAGTTTGATTTTCACTCCAACACTGATGTTGCTTTTCCAAATCACAGTTAGCCTTGACAAGGACGCTATGCCATCGCCAGCCTTATTTTTAGTTCTGCTTTGCATTTACCATCGCTGCATATACTGGATCCGAGGTATTTGAAGGTATTCACCTCCTCAAGCTTATGTACATTCATCATGATATTATTCTGGTTTTCTGTGTCTCTGCTGTTTACCTAGATTTTGCTCTTATCTGAATTGATTTCCATTCCGTACTTGCTGGTAATATTTTCCAACTTTGATGTTAATTCTTGCAATGATTGTTCTGACCCAGCCATACGATCAATATCATCAGCGAAACGCAAGTTGCAAATAGGGCGACCTCCGATCGATATAGACGTGTTATAGTTATGTAATGTAACCAACTATGTAGTAACCAACTATGTAGTAACCAACTATGTAGTGACCAACTATGTAGTGACCAACTATGTAGTGACCAACTATGTAGTGACCAACTATGTAGTAACCAACTATGTAGTGACCAACTATGTAGTGACCAACTATGTAGTGACCAACTATGTAGTAACCAACTATGTAGTGACCAACTATGTAGTAACCAACTATGTAGTAACCAACTATGTAGTAACCAACTATGTAGTAACCAACTATGTAGTAACCAACTATGTAGTAACCAACTATGTAGTAACCAACTATGTAGTAACCAACTATGTAGTAACCAACTATGTAGTGACCAACTATGTAGTGTCCAACTATGTAGTAACCAACTATGTAGTAACCAAATATGTAGTAACCAACTATGTAGTAACCAACTATGTAGTAACCAAATATGTAGTAACCAACTATGTAGTAACCAACTATGTAGTAACCAACTATGTAGTAACCAACTATGTAGTAACCAACTATGTAGTAACCAAATATGTAGTAACCAACTATGTAGTAACCAACTATGTAGTGACCAACTATGTAGTGACCAACTATGTAGTGACCAACTATGTAGTGACCAACTATGTAGTGACCAACTATGTAGTGACCAACTATGAGATATATTGACAGTAAAGTTCATCCCATACCTCCTTAGCCTCCATGCATGATAGATTCTATCATGCTGCTATAAAATAGTTGCTATAAAATCTACAATGTAAATATCGTATTAGTGATAACAATGACGAAACGTTCTTTATTATCAAGTCTGTAAAATTTACCATACCATTCTTACCAGGACCGTTTGAAATATAAGTTCACAGTCATGGTGTCTCTACAGACAATCATGAAACAGGCTTGTGTAATATTTCAAATAGACTACGAGGCTCTCAAAAATATGCATATGTGATTGCTTGCCCGGGAAGGTTTTCAGGAAAAAGCACCTTACCCATTTGCACTAACCCTCTCAGGGCTCTGTTGATTGACTCAACAGTAACGACTACGCCAATACGCTTGAAAACAAACATAACTGCGGGATATGTCAGAAGGGGGTCGATAAGATACACCCTCGACTGCCTTAGGGACTCCTATCAGGGATTTTGTGTAGAAGATTTTACTCCCTTGGTTTGAGGCATCCCGTGCTAACCCTTTATACAGTGGGGATTTTCTGTAAGGGTAAGCTTCCCTAGCTTAAGGCACTCCGTTGCTGAACAGTAAGGCAGAGGGTAAAAAAGTACGACAGACGACACAATTAAGAAATTTAGGTGAGTCATGTAGCAACAATGAGTTTTTTCTACAGGTAGCACGTTATCAGCCTATTCCCAATACTTCCTTAATTGTCTTCTATGACATACATGACGAGAAGACAGTGGCCCTATTATTTGCACCCTGAACTTATAAGTCCAGGCCTCAGTTACCACACGATAAGTTTACACCTGATAAAATAACGATAATTTGATAGTAGTGATTTTGTGAAAGGTAAAAAATGTAATCGATTACAGTAATGCAAGCACTAACTCACTTCAATGTTTATGTTTATTTGTTTAGTACAACCATTCACTTCGTTCATTATCGATTTCTGTCAATTTCCTCTTTTGCACACAGGAAACTCAAACTCTGTGTACAAATACTTTCACCATTAAGAGTGTGTGTGTGTTGCTCTGTGTTGTTGTGTTTGATAAATTGTAATGTTAATTAAACTAATTGCATGGGATAAATCAGCCTTAGGGACATCTCTTATCGACTTCTTAAATTAAACTCATTGCATGGGTTTCATCAGACTCAGGGACATCTTTTATCATTACATGGGTTTCATCAGCTTCAGGGACATCTTTTATCATTACATGGGTTTCATCAGCTTCAGGGACATCTTTTATCATTACATGGACTACGTCAGCCTCAGGGACGTATTTTATCATTACATGGACTACGTCAGCCTCAGGGACGTATTTTATCATTGCATAGACTACGTCAGCTTCAGGGACGTATTTTATCATTGCATGGACTACGTCAGCCTCAGTGACGTATTTTATCATTGCATGGACTACGTCAGCTTCAGGGACTCTGAAGCTCCAACACTCTGGAATCTTCAATGTGTTTATAATATCTGAGTTTCTGATTTTTTAAATTATATATATAAAATGGAAAGGGAGATTTAATGGTTAAACCCTCCTTCTGTTAGGAAGTCAAAGCATGACATTACGTTCTAGACTGCTAACCCTAACCCTAACTCTAACCCTAACCCTAACCCTAACCCACTTAAACTTTAATTTTCTGGTAAATCCCCTGTACATACTTCAGTGCCACACTGCAGACATCGACGTCAACAAATCCCACTATACACATCTGTTCTTAGAAATTTGGTGGAATGAAGACATGATCATGCACATACCATATATATATGAATGGTATGTGTTATATATATATATATATATATATATATATATATATATATATATATATATATATATATATATATATATATATATATTATATATATATATATATATATATATATATATATATATATATATTATATATTAATATATATATATAACTCTTCAAAACGGTGTAAAGTCTGGGACCACTTAATGGACAGGTCTGGCACCATTGAGAATTTCTACTTTCAGTGTCTGTGACATTGCATGGACTACGTCAGCTTCAGGGACATCTCTTATCGACTTCTGAAATTTCAAGAGTTATTTATAATGCGCAGTTTACACACTGGGGCATTAAAGGTAAAATAGAACCCATGGCAGCAACCTGCCGTCAGGGATGAAGATAACTCTTCATGTACTAAGCCATAATGAAACCACTGAACGTTTCTTGTGTCAAGCTTGGCACAAGAGGAAAATGATGCGGTCTTTGTAGCAAGCATTTTCTGTCATATGAACAGAAAATTTAGTAACCACTGGAAAGATCAAGAGGAGAAGAGACAAAAGAAGACAAAGAGATACATTTCTGGCACACACACAAAAAAACCAACTGACAACAATTATTAACCACAGAGTTGTGAAGATACATGATCGCCTACGCCACTCTGCGTGGCACTTGCTTGATTGATAATTACTTGTAGGCCTACGTAGTTTTCCAATGTATATGCATGTGTTGAGACTACAGTTTCTGATTATATGGATAGCATATAACCTATATATTTGTGAATATATAGTGGACTATTTGTAGATAAATCATTTTGGTTTATAGTAAAGGACACAGTCATTGTAGGACTAAGTAGTTTTACACTGTGACAACGTGCGTTGAGACTTTGGTGTCTGATTATATAAATATACTATATATTTGTGAGTTTATTTGCGGTATAAATATAATTCATTGTGGATTATAATAAAGGACAGATTTATATGTAATTAGTTTCTGCACTGTTAACGTTTTCAATTATTTAGTTGCAATTAATTATTATTGCAAACAATTCCCTTTACTCAGATCCATGCATTCGCATCAATTCGGTTGGCCCCGTTTCGTGGCGGGTACTTACTGGGAAACACAGTCTGCTCATGTCTTATACCTTCTTATGCCGTCGTCGGACGCATAACAGAAAATTCATATTTTCAGGATAACAGGCCTTATCCACGCTCCGCTGCCAACCTGGTAATTCAATAATGGAGGATCCATGATTTTGACAATCATGGTGTGGACTGTTAAAAGATTTCCTCACAGATAACGGGATTATTTCATCATTATATATATATATATATATATATATATATATATATATATATATATATTATATATATATATATATTATATATATATATATAATCAATGCTGAGCTATTAAAATCATGAATGATACTATGTAATTCGAAAGTTCCATATTTGTTTTGCGTGTGTTAATTGTATTATATATTGTGTGTTTAAAGAAAAGTGTGCTGTGTAGATGGATTATTTCAGTTTGCATTTATCTTTACGATACGACTTTATATATACAACATATGATAGCGCTGATAAGGTTAATTTGGAGCCAATCTCAATAGCGGAAGCAATACTCGGGATCACAAGAGCTCGATCGCGTGAAGATAAAAGTGATTCACCTAATCTAGTTAAACCCGTGTGCACTCACCGACGAGCCATCAAGATAGTACAAAGAAAATATTGTGTTCCGTTGAGGAAAATGGATCTTTTGGGGAAATTGTACAGATAATGAACATACAGCTCGAATAAAAAATTGATGTCTTTGAGATGTGGGTATACAGAACAATAGAGAGAACTTAAGAGTACAGAAAGAAAGTGGTTATGGAAACACTTTGAATGAAAAAAGAAAAAGTAATGTTAAAGGAATATGACATGTGACGTATTCCTTCCGAACGTTGTCTTCCCAATGAACTCTCTGAACCACTCTCTTTCTTGGGCGATACGGCTTGCATTTTCTAGCGATGTGTTTCATGTAATCATTCTTTATATAATTATGTAATAATTCTTTAATGTTGTCAGTCCATCCTCTTCTTGGTCTGCCCTTTCTCCTCTTTCCCGGTACTCTTCCCTCCATTATTTGTTTTTCTAAACAATTGTGTCTCTTTATATGACCAAACAGGCGTAGTTTTAAAAAAAATTTTGTTTAGTAACCAACACTCTGGAATCTTCAATGTGTTTATAATATCTGAATTTCTGATTTTTTAAATTATATATATAAAATGGAAAGGGAGATTTAATGGTTAAACCCTCCTTCTGTTAGGAAGTCAAAGCATGACATTACGTTCTAGACTGCTAATCCTAACCCTAACCCTAACCCACGTAAACTTTAATTTTCTAGTAAATCCCCTGTACATACTTCAGTGCCACACTGCAGGCATCGACGTCAACAAATCCCACTAAACACATCTGTTCTTAGAAATTTGGTGGAATGAAGACATGATCATGCACATACCATATATATATATATATATATATATATATATGAATGGTATGTGTTTTATATATATATATATATATATATATATATATATATATATATATATATATATATATATATATATATATATATATATATTATAATATATATATATATATATATATATATATATACTCTTCAAAACGGTGTAAAGTCTGGGACACTTAATGGACAGGTCTGGCAACATTGAGAATATCTACTTTCAGTGTCTGTGACATCCATCGTACTATCTAGAACTATCTATTATCAAACTATGTCCAACAATTTGTAAGACGGAAATAATCAAAGTAAAGAAAGTGTTTCATGTTTGCTGAATAGCTACAACTTGGTTGGTTATAAACACAACAACTGAGAGATTTTTCTCTGCAGGAACCTATCCCATTTGTAGGCACTGTGTGATTTGTATCGACCGCATTGGCGACTATGCCGAAAAATAATTATTTTATTTAAATCATTTTTCACAATATATTCACACAACAAAATTTAGACAACACATTTAGAGTTTCATTTGAAGCTCTAGCATATAACATTGCTTTCTTACTGCCCATGTCTATCGAATAGCTGATAAAGTGATTCACTAGACATAAAGCTGATTTTCTACAGCAGATGTTAGGAACTGTATTCTGCAGGATTAGGAAACCCCTGCATGCACTTTCTCATAACATATTCCTCATTTCTGTCTCCATTATTCAACGCTTGTGCTACTACAAATACTAGTTGTCCATTCTTGATCAGTGATAGAAGTTACTATTTGTACAGTGATAACGCCCATTCTTGACTAGCGAATAGAAGTTACTATTTGTACAGTGATAACGCCCACTCTTCATCAGCGAATAGAAGTTATTATTTGTACAGTGATAACGTCCATTCTTGATCAGCGAATAGAAGTTATCTATGAATTCTGCTGAGTCACGTTTATATCATACCTCGGAGGTCGTGGCGATATGATTTAAGGAACCACAACCGCCATTAGTTATGCTGGCTAGGATATATCCATAATGAACTAAAGTTTC